>JAYESA010000014.1:140794262-141378319 GCA_036927795.1 Iris macrosiphon
GCTATGCAGCTAGCTGTGGCGAGCGTTGCTCTGCCTTTCCGACCAGCCACCACCTCCTCCGCCGCCGTCCTCCGCCGGCGACGAGGCGTGGGGCCCCCCTGTCAGACAGGTATACCCCCCCACCCTCTCTGTACGTATATACCTATATATATGTATATGTATGTATATGTGTATATATATACATATATATATATATATATATATATGTATATGTATATATATATATATATATATATATATATATGTTTATATAATATTATTATAATATATATATTATACAGTATACATATATTATTATTATATATTTTAATTTGTATTTAATATATTATATAATATTATGTATATATATGTATCATGTATATTTTAATATATATTTATATATATAATGTATTATGTATATATATATAATATATATTATAATTATACAGTATACATATATTATTATTATATATTTAATTTGTATTTAATATATATATATATTTTATGTATATATATGTATCTCTATGTATATTTTACATATATATATTATATATATAATGTATTATGTATATATATATATTAATATATATAATATTATAATATATATATTATGTATTATTATACTTATTAATATATTTACAGTAAATATATATATACAGTATATATATTTATATGTATTATGCATTTTATTATTTAATTATGCACCTTTTATATATATATATATATATTTCCTTTTTCTTTCTTTCTAATATATATATATTGTAATATATAATGTAAATATATATATTTCCTTTTTCTTTCTTATATATCTATATATATATATATATATATATTTATATATAGTATCTATTATATACATATATATATATATATATATATATATATATATATATATATAGATATATATATATATGTATAAGTATATATGATATATATATAATATATTATATTCTATACTAAATATATATATATATATATGTATATATATGTATGTATATATATATATAGTCTATATACTATATATATATATATATATATATATATATATATATATATTATATTATATATATATATATATATATATATATATATATATATATATTATACATATATATATATATATACTATATATGCCTTTCATTTTATTTATTATATATAATTATACTGTATATATATATACTATATACTAATATATATGTATATATGTATATTTCAATTTCTGCATTTTTTTCTTTTCTTTCATATATATATATATATATATATATACTATATATATATATATATATATATATATATATATATATATATATATTATTGTATACATATAAATTAGTATATAAATATGTATATATTTATATATTTTAAATTCCTGCATTTTTTTTTTCTTTTATATATATATGTATATATATAAATATATACATATATATATATATATCTATCTATTATTTATATATATATATATATATATATTAGTATACATAAATATGTATATTATATATATATATATATATATATATATTTCAATTTCAGCTTTATTTTCTTTTTATATCTATATGTATTATATAAAAATATATCTATATATATATATACTATATATATCTACTACTATATATACTATATATATATATACTCTATATATATATGAACCCCTATATATATATATATATTGGCTTATGTGTATATATTTACATAAGTATATAATACTATATTATTGTGCCTTTATTTAAATTATATTTACGAGACCTGTACGTCTTAAATAGAAAATATCTCCAGCACAGTCAGTGACCCCCTGTCACCAGAACTCTCAGAACTGACTGTGAGACCAGGTTTCCAATACAATCAGGAAGTAGGGCAAGTATACCTTGCCAAGTTACTGTTTAAATTCAAATGTTGTTATATGCTATGTTTTCCTGAATTTCATATAACTGTGAGTACCTGAGATTGCCTCAGGTACAGTCAACAGATACGTTGACTTGTAGCATAATTAACTTAGTCTTTTCAGACCTACCAACATCTGTGAGGGTATCCTAATATCCTCCTAGACCCTATCACGGGAACACGCAACATGATTGTAATACATATTGGGATGCGAGCTGGGTATTTGATTAGCTACCAGTACGTGTGACACGCATCACGGCTTAGCATAAAATTAGGAAAACTCAGAAAAGTACGACTTGGCATTTAGTTACATTGGGCGGAAAAGATAACTAGTAGACGTATGGGACACCCCCCTCCTTGATGTTTTTATCCTTCGTACCATGCTCCTCGGAGATGGTCGATTGCAGAGTGCCCATGAGTCTGGGGGCATATGACACATATACTAGCCAGTCACCACGATTGGTGAATTAAGTCAGCATATGTCTAACCTACACATTCTCATGCGTACTACAAGGTCTTTACTTACATTTCACTTAGATGGTTAGCACCCTGTATTTATTTTATTTATTCAGTATTTACATACCTGGCATGTTGTTTCCTGTATCTTGTTATGTCCCACTGAGGACCTGGTTCCCTTCCAGATTTAGACGAGGCCTTCTATCCCACGGTGTATGGCCCAGGACAGGAGACCAGGTGTGCTACCGAGGAAGAATTTGAAGAGACACCATCAGAATCTACCTGATTCTAGGAGATGCTCTATTGGCGATGAAGATGTTTTGCTAGATAGACGATACTCAGTCTATCCTATTTTCTGCATTATTATTATATTTTGTAGTGGGTTTGTTCCCACAAGATGTGTATTATGACATTTTCAGACTCAGCATTATATATATTCAGCACCATTTCCGATATTTTTGTGGATGAGATAGATTTACCTGTACTAGACTTATTATATTTTAGGACAGCGTAGCACGTTCCTTTGGGTCCATAAAAATGGATTAAACCCTTAGTAATGTGTCAGCTGGCCAACGTCACGTGGCCTAATTCCTTATATCTTGGGACTGGGGCGTGACATGGTTTTAGTGGTGGCCCATGCAGGTCTAGTTTATTGCTAGTGGTATGATGACATGCCCAGCAAGCCTGCTATAGGATAGAAATACTAGGTCTCATCCATACTGACTTCATCAAAATTTTTGCATCCTGCTTGATTATCAATTATAAATTCCTTATACTTTTTCTTATTCTATCTTCTTCAGAAATATGGACATACCCGGTGGACATGCGATTGATGGGGTTGACCCAGCAACAGACCCCTCGCCCGATGTCCAAGGAACCCCGACCACCCCGAGAGACCCATCCCCGAGAAGGATGCTGGTCTACCCAACGAATCCATACCTTTCCCAGAATCCTGCCCAGACAGGACACCAGCCCAGCATGAAGGGCAAACCTCCCAGGTCCCAACACCGCAGGCAGAAACACCTCTGCCTCCACCACCAGCTCTTCCTGTCCTGATGCCACAGCTTGAGGGCCAACCGCAAATGTTCTAGTTCCTCCAGGCTATGTTGCAAACTCAATGGCAACAGACTGAAGCCCTGAGACAGTATCAGTGGCAACAGACTGAAGCCTTGAGACAGACTTTGATGACGGCTTTGGAGAGAACCACTGCCCCTAGCACCAGCACCTGTCCAACCAGTGGGCACAGTCAAAGGCTTCCGCCAGATGAATTTGAAAACCTTTAAGGGCAGCGAAACCTCAGAGGAGATCTCAGACTGGATCTCCAACACATAAATGCTGCTAGAAGGCTCGCAACTTACCTCCGATCTGTGGATGACCGCCGTAAGAGCTCAACTCTTAGGCAATGCCCATCACTGGTGGGATTCGATAGAGCGTAGAGTCGGCAAAGATCAGACTTGGGAACAATTCTTGGAACACTTCAATGCCAAGTACTTTTCTGCAATAGTCCAAAATGCCCTATACTCCCAGTTCCTGCACCTGGAACAAGGGAACATGACTGTTGACGCCTACGACGCGGAGTTCAGCAGACTAAGTCGATTCGGTACCATCTTGATACCGAATGAGCTGGAGAAGGCCAAAAGATTCCACCACGGCCTCACCTACGAGCTCCAGAGGTATACGACATCACAGTCAAGGATCTCCTACGAGGAGGTTCTTGCAGAAGCAAGGGTGCAAGAAGCTATTGGCCGAGGAACGAGACGCTCTAATCCAAACATCCCGACCAAAAACCAGCAAGGATCAGGAGGACCTATCCGTCGTCCACAAAATCAGACGCAGCAGACGATGGGACCCTACCAGAAGAAGGAGCTCCCGACTTGTCACTATTGTAGCAAGAAGGGGCATTTTGCCAATGACTGCAGAAAGAAGAAAGGACTCTGCCTAGTGTGTGGAGCTAGCCAGCACATGGCAAGGGATTGCCCACAATGCAAAGATGGAGCCCCAGGCCAGAAGACGCAGACCTCAACTGGAGGTACACATCCTTCAACATCTGGAGGATATCAGAGGGGAGCACCCCTGGCTACACAAGAGGCCCAGTTCAACAAGGCCAGACAGCAGTCTGGAGGACAAAGGCACGGACAAGCCTTTGCTTTAGCTGCAATTGCCGAAGAACCCGAAGGTGAAACCATCATAGGTACCATTTTAGTTACATCATTACCTGCAACTACATTATTTGATTCTGGCGCAACCCTGTCATTTATATCTAGTAAATTCGTAACCATGCACAAACTAGTCACTTCCCCACTACCTAAGTGCTGGAAAATTCTTACTGGAGGAGGTATTGTTCCAGTTACCAACATTATTGAAACATGTTTAATAGTTGTTTGTAGTAGAGAGCTAAGAGCGCGATTTCTGGTACTCCCAATGCCAAATTTCGACGTCGTCTTAGGCATGGACTGGTTAATCCAGAATAATGCTATCCTAGACTGCCGAAAAGGTAGTATCATCTTTAGACCACCAGGACACCCGGAGTTCGAATACGTACGAAGGTACCATCGAGCAAGGAGTAGGCCAGACTCCTAGAGCTTACATGGCGATGGAGATAGAACCCCAGCACTTATTGTAGAATTTGAAGACGTATTCCCGGAGGAATTACCAGGCCTACCGCCTGACAGAGAAGTAGAGTTCACTATTGAGCTGATACCCGGAGCAGCACCGGTATCCTCAAATGTGTACCGACTGGCGAAGAAGGAACTTGACGAGCTGAAGCTGCAACTGGAGGAATTGCAGATTAAGGGATTTGTTCGTCCTAGTGCATCACCCTGGGGAGCACCAGTATTGTTTTGTACCAAAGAAGGATGGAACATATCACATGTGTATTGATTACAGAGCCCTCAATGCTCTAACAATCAAAAACAAGTACCCCTTGTCGCGAATTGACGATCTGTTCGACCAACTGACAGGAGCTGTGGTATTCTCAAAAATAGACTTAAGATCAGGCTATCACCAAGTCAAAGTACGGCGAGAAGATATTCCAAAGACAGCATTCAGGACTCGCTATGGTCATTACGAGTTCCTGGTGATGCCTTTTGGACTAACTAATGCACCAGCCGTATTCATGAACCTGATGAATAGAGTCTTCCACCACTATCTGGATCAGTTCATAGTAGTCTTTATCGACGACATCTTGGTGTATTCAAAGAGCCACGAGGAGCACGAAGAGCACTTGAGGCTAGTGCTAGAGACGCTGAGACGTGAGAGCCTTTATGCAAACTAAGCAAGTGCGAGTTCTTCCTTGATCATGTCGCTTTCCTTGGGCACATTATCACAGAAGAAGGCATCTCAGTAGACCCAGTAAAGATCTCATCTGTCGAGACTTGGCCACCCCTACCAACGTCTCAGAGGTGAGAAGCTTTCTAGGACTTGCCGGATATTACCGGAGGTTCGTAGAAAACTTTGCAAGAATCGCGGAGCCAATTACCCGTCTTACCCGCAAGGATCAGGAGTTCATCTGGTCTGAGGAATGCCATACAGCTTTCGATGAGTTAAAAAAGCGGTCTGACTACTGCCCCCATCTTGACCATACCATCTGGATTCGGAGGTTTCGTCATCTATAGCGATGCATCCGGAAAAGGATTGGGTTGTGTCTTAATGCAACATGGGAAGGTTGTAGCTTATGCCTCAAGACAACTGAGGACTCATGAGAATAATTACCCCACTCACGACTTGGAGCTTGCCGCAGTCATCTTCGTCCTGAAGCTATGGAGACATTATCTATACGGCGAACGAGTGGAGATATTCACCGATCATAAGAGCCTGAAATATGTCTACACCCAGAAGGACCTAAATCTGAGACAAAGACGATGGCTCAAAGTGATGACGGATTTCGAGATCGATCTACAGTACCATCCAGGGAAGGCTAATGTAGTAGCTGATGCACTAAGCAGAAGACCCTCGCATTCTTTATGATCACCCAACCAGGTCTGCTGAGAGATCTAGAAAGGTTGGGAATAAAGGTTATTATGCTAGAAATTAACGGCCAATTATCAAACTACCAGCTACAATCAACATTGGTCGAAAGAATCAAAGCTGCTCTACCAGCAGATACAAGATTTCAGAGGCTTCGCCAAAGAACAGAGGCTGGAATCCAAACCGGATGTCGCATACACGAAGATGGGACTCTAAGATGTGGAGAACGTCTTTATGTTCCAAATGGAGAACTTCGTGAGGAGCTGATATCAGAAGCTCTTAGCTCAACATACTCTATACATCCTGGAGGCACAAAGATGTACAGAGATCTACGATAATACTACTGGTGGCATGGAATGAAGCGAGAGATAGCACGCTTTGTGGCAAAGTGCCTGGTGTGTCAGCAAGTCAAGGCTGAGCATCAAAGATCTGCCGATCTACTTCAACCCCTCCCAATACCCGAATGGAAATGGGAACACATTACGATAGACTTTGTTACGGGCTTCCCAAGAAGTCCCAGTGGTCGTAATGCTGTATGGGTGATCGTAGATAGACTCACAAAGGCTGCACATTTCCTACCTTTCAGAGTCGAACAATCTACAGAAGTCTTGGCGGACATGTACATGAAGGAGATAGTGCGTCTGCATGGAGTACCAGACAACATAGTATCTGACAGAGATACAAGGTTTACATCTTACTTTTGGCGAAGTATGCAAGAAAGTCTTGGTACCCGCCTCAAGTTCAGCACCTCGTATCACCCACAGACAGATGGCCAATCAGAATGCACCATCCAGACACTTGAAGATATGCTGAGAGCCTGCATGCTTGATTTCAGCGGATCATGGGAAGATCATTTGCACCTAGTGGAATTTTCCTACAACAATAGCTATCAAGCGAGCATCCAAATGGCTCCCTTTGAAGCATTGTATGGCAGAAAATGTCGTTCTCCAGTATGCTGGAGCGATGTTGGCGAAAGACAGATCTTGGGACCAGAATTAGTTGTTCGTATGGTAGAAAATGTAAAGAAGATACAAGGACACCTACGAGCTGCACAGGACAGACAGAAGCACTGGGCTAACGTACACCGACGACCTCTAGAGTTCCAAGTGGGAGAACATGTGTTCTTGAAGATCTCACCTACCAGAGGAACTATCAGATTTGGAGGAAGAGGAAAGCTGAGTCCAAGGTACATTGGACCCTTCGATGTACTAGAACGCATCAGAGAAGTTGCCTACAAGCTAGCCTTACCTCAAACCTTGGAAGGAGTACATGACGTCTTTCACGTATCTCAGCTGAGGAGGTATATTCCAGACCCGAGTCATGTACTGGACCATTCAGAGATCACCGTCGGCCCAAGCCTATCATACCAGGAGGAACCCGTAGAAATCCTAGATCGTAGCGAGAAGGTATTGCGAGGCCAGACTATCCCTCTAGTTCGTGTTGCATGGAGACATCATGCACCAGGTGAATCAACCTGGGAACGAGAGGAGGATATTCGACAGCGTTTCCCCCATCTATTTCCAAACCAGGGTATGTCCTAATATTTCAAATCAATCTTTCATTCTCATTATATGTCTGTTTTTATTTCGAGGACGAAATATTCTAAGGAGGGTAGATTGTAAACTCTCTCGACCAGATTTTAGTCATTTAAGATTATTTTTAGCTAATTAGAATTATTGTAACTCCTATTGATTGTGCACCTGTACCTCACACAATTAATTAGAACATTACACTAGCTGTTTTTCCCAAACAAAATTCACATACCTACCCTAGACTTGTTAGACTATTTTCCAGGATTTTGTGCAACTCCCAGATGTTTTATTTTGAGCCTCGTTGGAGACGCACAAATATCGTTACAAAAGTCTGTAATTATTTCCTATTTTATTTCTTGCTCTTTATCCATCTCTGTACCCCTAGGATTTGAGGCCCAACCTGCACCAGTTTTGCCCAAACAAAAATACGATAATATTCTACTTAGAATATACTACAATTAGTATATTGACCCCGTAGTAAAATTATGGCCCTACCTGCCCCTAAATAATTAGAGAACACCGTGCGCAGTATTTATTAAATAATAAATACGGTGACCCGTATCACCTAAAGAACCAGGCCCTGCCCTTGTCCAGGCTCACCCCCACACCCCCCCAAGGCACTTCCCAGGTTTTCCCTCATTTATGTGCAATTCAGTATTTCCAGGAATTAGTGTTTTTAAATAGACAAATTGCGTAATTACGCAAAATATCAATTTTGGGACCTTTTTGCAATTTAGGAAATTTTAGGGGTTTTTATGCAAATTTACAGTACGATGTGTTACCCCCTCATTGGCTGGTGAACATGGACCGTCCACGTGTCAAGTGGGACCCACAAAATATCTGAATAATATCAGAAAAATATCTAAAAAAATAAATTACCTAAAAACCCTAAACTTTCCCCTATTTACACCCTATGCCATTGCCCTAACCCTATTTAAACCCGACCCCCCCTCTCATTCCGACCTCACACCACCACCACCCACCACCACCCTCCGCCCACCGGACCGTCGCCAACCACTTCGCCTCTCCCCTGCCCTTCCCTCCGACCACCACCCTCCGGCCACCGCCTCCGCCGCCCTGAACCGCTGCAGACCCATCCCGACCACCACCCCCACAACACTACTCCACCACCCGACCACCCCCACCACCGCCTCCGGCCGTCGTAGGTCACCGCCACCACCCCCACTCGCCTCGTCCCGACCCCCTCTACCGGACCACCACCTTCCCACTGCCCCACGACCACCCCTCCGGCCGCCCTCACCCCCCGCAGCACCTCCAACCCCCTAACCCTGACAGCCACCCCCTCCACTCCGATCACCTCTAGCCACCACCACCGCCACCGTAGACCCCCGCCACCACCACCAACCTCTCTGCCTCGACCTCCTCCGTCGAACCCCCACCCTGCACGCGCCGCCCTCCGCAGTCGCAGCCGCCACCACAGCTGCTGCAAGCTGCTGCTGCTGCTGCTGTTGCTATCAGCAACTGTTGCTGCTGCTGCCTTTTCGGCCAGCCACCACCTCCTCCGCCGCCGTCCTCCCGCCGACGACGAGGCGTGGGCCCCCCTGTCAGACAGGTATACCCCCCCACCCTCTCTATACGTATATACCTATATATGTATATGTATGTATATGTGCATATATATATATATGTATATGTATATTTATATATATAAATATTATATTATATAATATATATTATAATTTATATTACTGTATATATACAGTATACATATATTATTATTATATATTTAATTTGTATTTAATATATATATTTATGTATATATATGTATCTCTATGTATATTTATACATATATATATTATATATAATATAATGTATTATGTATATATATATATAATATATATATATTATGTATTATAGACTTATTAATATATTTACAGTAAATATATATATACAGTATATATATTTATATGTATTATGCATTTTATTATTTAATTATGCACCTTTTAATTTTTGTTTTTCTTTTATTATTTATATATATATATATATATATATATATATTATATATATATATATATATATATATATATATATATATATATATATATATATATAATATATGTAGTATACATATATATATGTATATATATTTATATATATGTATTCTATATATAATTTTATATATATATTATATATATATAATAATTTTTATTATTACTATATATATATATATATATATATATATATATATATATATATATATATATATATATACAGTGTATATATATATTGTAATATATATGTAAATATATATATTTCCTTTTTCTTTCTATATATCTATATATATATATATAATATATATATTTATATATAGTATAATTATTATATATATATATATATATATATATATATATATATATATATATATATATATATTATATATATATATATATATGCCTTTCATTTTATTAAGCATATTAAGCAAAAAGATGAGAAAAAACCCTACTCCTTGGAGTATCAACCACACTAAAGCTGTTCAGCTTATTAAGCAAAAGGTAAAATGCCTTCCCTGCTTACACCTAGCTAACCCTGACTGGTTTAAAGTTGTTGAGACTGATGCCAGTAATATTGGTTATGGTGGTATACTCAAACAGATAGATCCCTTAAACAAAGATCATGCTATCCTTGTTAGATACCATTCTGGTAAATGGGACGATACTCAGATTAATTACTCTACGATAAAGAAAGAACTTCTTTCTATTATCAAATGTATTCATAAATTCCAAGATGATCTATTAAATAAGAAATTCTTACTTCGTATAGACTGCAGTTCTGCAAAGTCTATATTACAAAAAGATGTTAAGAGTCTGCATAACGCCCATAAGAGATGGTTGCCAATCAAGACATCTAGCATCTCGTAAAGAGGATATGAAAGAAGCATTTAAACCCTGAAGAGTAAGAGATTTTAATGCAAGCTGAATTGATCCAATATGGATAAAGTTATAAGCATTATTCCCTATATAGGGTTCAAGGTCTTCTTCAGAAAGAAACCTGATAGAATGCTCAGTATCATTGACCTGAACGGTCCTTTCCATAGTTTTTATAGCAATCGATGACTTGAACTCATATAAAACATCCATAGGAGTTGGACGTTTGTAATAATATTTTTGAAGATTTGGCTTCTTGTGTTGCTGCTGCATAGGCAGAATCATATTAGAAGTCTGTTGGACATTTTTATCAATATCTTCAAAAGTATTTTGAAGAGCATGAATCTGAATAGGATCTAACTGATCGTCAGAATTTTGAGAATAATTTTGGCAGGATTCAATATCTGATTCATCAGCCACGGAAGAATTTCCGTCAAGTACCAAAATGGTATTTTGAGTAGAACTTTCGCCTTGAAAAATATGAAATAAAAAATAAAATAAAACAAGTTAATGATGAATTTGTTCGTCAAACTTGTAGTAATATTCCCAATGTATTTTGGGACAGAAAACATCATATTGTCTCTCTTTCATATGAAGAATCCTTTAATGAAAGAGATGTTCCTTCACAGACTTGGGGACTCCATCCAAACAGGGAACAGCAGCTCTCCAAGGACAAATTGATTGTCTGCAGTTATAATTATTGGGATTATGTGCAGGCGTTTTATGATTTCCTATACTATGAGAATTCTCAAAGGAGCCACTCGTGGTTCATTCGTATCTGTCCTGAAATTCTTCAGAACGAGATACCCTCCTGGTTCTTTGATTGGTGGTTACTGATGGGAGCTACTCTGGATATCATTCCACCTTCATTACAGGAACAATTCTCTCAGTGGATATTATCCTATCCACCTTGCCAAGATACTCATCTTTTTGGGGGGGGAGAGAAGTATATGTATATATATACTATATATAAATATATATATATATAAATAAATAAATAAATATATATATATATATATATATATATATATATATATATATATATATATATATATATATATATATATATATATATATATATATATATATATATATATATATATATATTATTGTATACATATAAATTAGTATATAAATATGTATATATTTATATATTTCAAATTCCTGCATTTTTTCTTTTCTTTTATATATATATATGTATATATGTATATATGTAAATATATATATATATATATATATATATATATATATATATATATATATATATATATATATATATATATATATATTAGTATACATAAATATGTATATATATATATATATATATTTCAATTTCAGCTTTATTTTCTTTTTATATCTATATGTATTATATAAAATATATATTATATATATATATACTATATATATCTACTACTATATATACTATATATATATATATATATATATATATATATATATATATATATATATATATATATATATATATATATATATAACCCTATATATTTATATATTGGCTTATGTGTATATATTTACATAAGTATATATATACTATATTATTGTGCCTTTATTTAAATTATATTTACGAGACCTGTACGTCTTAAACAGAAAATATCTCCAGCACAGTCAGTAACCCCCTGTCACCAGAACTCTCAGAACTGACTGTGAGACCAGGTTTCCAACACAATCAGGAAGTAGGCAAGTATACCTTGCCAAGTTACTGTTTAAATTCAAATGTTGTTATATGCTATGTTTTCCTGAATTTCATATAACTGTGAGTACCTGAGATTGCCTCAGGTACAGTCAACAGATACGTTGACTTGTAGCATAATTAACTTAGTCTTTTCAGACCTACCAACATCTGTGAGGGTATCCTAATATCCTTCTAGACCCTATCACGGGAACATGCAACATGATTGCAACACATATTGGGATGCGAGCTGCGTATTTGATTAGCTACCAGTACGTGTGACACGCATCACGGCTTAGCATAAAATCAGGAAACTCAGAAAAGTACGACTTGGCATTTAGTTACATTGGACGGAAAAGATAACTAGTAGACGTATGGGACACCCCCCTCCTTGATGTTTTTATCCTTCGTACCATGCTCCTCGGAGATGGTCGATTGTAGAGTGCCCATGAGTTTGGGAGCATATGACACATATACTAGCCAGTCACCACGATTGGTAAATTAAGTCAGCATATGTCTAACCTACACATTCCCATGCGTACTACAAGGTCTTTACTTGCATTTCACTTAGATGGTTAGCACCCTGTATTTATTTTATTTTCAGTATTTACATACCTGGCATGTTATTTCCTGTATCTTGTTATGTCCCACTGAGGACCTGATTCCCTTCCAGATTTAGACGAGGCCTTCTATCCCACGGTGTATGGCCCAGGACAGGAGACCAGGTGTGCTACCGAGGAAGAATTGGAAGAGACACCATCAGAATCTACCTGATTCTAGGAGATGCTCTCTTGGCGATGAAGATGTTTTGCTAGATAGACGATACTCAGTCTATCCTATTTTCTGCATTATTATTATATTTTGTAGTGGGTTTGTTCCCACAAGATGTGTATTATGACATTTTCAGACTCAGCATTATATATATTCAGTACCATTTCCGATATTTTTGTGGATGAGATAGATTTACCTGTACTAGACTTGTTATATTTTAGGACAGCGTAGCACGTTCCTTTGGGTCCATAAAAATGGATTAAACCCTTAGTAATGTGTCAGCTGGCTAATGCCACGTGGCCTAGTTTCTTACATCTTGGGACTGGGACGTGACACAAAACTAGTGGTTTTAGACCCTATATAGCAAGTACCACAAAGGAAGCACGAATGAAGTAACAAAACCAGGAAGAATAAACATATACATATATATAGTCATGTTTCGTAGTTTCGGTTCATAGCATATTGTGATACAATAATCTAACCCTACAACCAAACAAGGACAATGGTTAGATCATCACATTATGATAGTCCATGTCCCTAAACTATTTAACATAAGGTACAATGCAAAATCAAATTCAGTTACATAATCGGCCAATCAATTGTACGGCTTACTAGGTGGAGTTTGTGTTATCCCAGAAATATTATGCATATAATAGGAATCCTCAGGTTGAACTATATTCTAGCAGGGGCTAGCTGAGCCATAAATTACCGTGTAGCACATAGTAGTATACACCGGTCCCTCGGAAGGCCACCATGCTAAGATTGCATAGAACACATAGTACAATATAATAATCGAATATTGCCATCCACTAATGAGGATTTAAACAATATCCTAAGAGGCCAGCCTCCACTCCCTATATAATTGAGGGTGGCTAGTTAAGCACGATCTTGGAATTCTGTCCCTTCCAATGCTCTACATATTTTAGTTGCCTAATTAACCCTATGGTTAGCTGGAATCACATGGCGTGGTCACATGTTATTCCCCTTATATGTCGTACCGTAGTACGGGCACGCTAGATATGAATCCACTTTGTTACTTGGCAGTTCAATTTGGATTCACCCCAGCGTGAAGCAACAATCAATATAAGTCCTAGCCACGCTTGGTTATTAACCAACTATCATGTCCATGCTGGAGGAATTGTATTATATCACATGGCGCATAGCACGTAGGTATACCTTAGATGTAACATAATCATGTAGGAACACTTAGCACGTAGGAACACATAGCACGTAGTAAATGTATCAGCATAGATACCAATAGTCGAGTCAAGTCACCAATCATTGGTAAATCACATGAGTTCTAGCACATAACAACACATGGGTTGAGTCAGGCACATTGGTAGTCATAATCATTTGGTCGCATAGTCTATTTCTACTCATAGTCGGGTTAAGCATATAGTCAGGTACAACACATTGTCACTTATTTCTCATGCATTTACAATCATTTATAACACGCATAGAATCACAAAATCCAATAAAACATCCAAACTAAGAAAAATAATAAAATATGCACATAGGGCCGCATAAGAACCAGGGACGCATGGGATCAATATTGCATAGGTCAAGGCCGCATAGGGGTCGGTGTCACAAAGGGGTAGTCCGCATAGGAGTCAGGCTGCATAGGTCAAGGTAAAGTCCACTCCTTGGGACAAGTGTAGAGTGACGTGCATTAAATGTGTGTCAGTGAAGTGACTGAAGTGATGGATGTGACAAGTCATAAAGTGTGTCAGAGAAAAGACAAAATCATAAAAAAATGTACAAGGACGAAGCAGAGTTATGCATCAAAAGAGAAGAGGCACATAGTACCAATGTCGTATAAGTCTTCTTGCCGCATGCTCTGCTTGCCGCATAGATGTCTATTTGGACTTAGCGAATTTTTCATTCGTTCAGCAAGTGAAACACAAGAAGTTCTATCACTTAGGACTTTTTTAAGCACTTAGCTTCAAAAAACTTTGTGTATGATCAGTCATGCATCCAACAAGATGGACGCATGCTGGAAGGTATATGCGGCACAGAGTTGAGGCCACATAGCACTCAGGACGCATAACACTCTTTGTCGCATATGGTACTCGCCGCATGAGCACTTCATCTTCTCTAGACAGCAAGTTCAGCCATGACAGAAAAACTCCAAAAATCAAAAATTTATTTTCTCCATAAAAAATTAATTTTAACTGTGAATCAAGTGAACCAAAAGCCAAAATGCTCGAAATAAAGTGCTCAATCAACCACAAAAATAGTTTTTTTAAAATACAATGTTTAAATAGATCAAAATCAAGAAAAACTTTTGGAACCCATAAAAATTCTTAACTAAAATGTAGATTTACTAAATTCCATCCATCAAAATCGAAAACTCCAAGTATTAAAATACTTAGAATCAGAATGTACACATATTAGACTAATAAAATGCAAGGGAAAAGAAAGAATTAAAATCTAGAGTTTTTTTATGTCATGCAAGGTGTACTTGCTTAGAAATGAAAGAAAGATGGAGAAATAAAGAATGAGGGAAGAAAAAGAAAAAAGTTAGCTTATATATCTAGGGTTGAGGTTTGGACTATGGGTTCTCTCATGACTAAACCAACCCAACAATTAAACCAAGAGCCAAGTTAACCAATGAATTGGTCTAGTCTCCATGACATGCAACCTAATTAACTATGCAAACAAGAAATAAAATAAGCAAAAAAACTAATATATTCCAAATACGTATATCGGGAACGGAGAGTGACATCTCTATCCACCTTATAAAAATTATGTCCTCAGAATTCAACCCAAAGGCTAGCTAGAGAAATCAGAACAAATAATGCACTAACTACAAGCACATATACATATGCAATCAAATTCAAGCATATAATAAAGAAAAGCAATATCACATAGCATGGATGAACGAGTTACGAGATTCAAGATACGAAGGTATAAGGACAAATATACCTTTCGAGTCAAAGAGGTACGGATACCGAGACCGAATATCATCCTCGTGCTCCCACGTTGACTCTTCCAAAGAGTGATGACCCCAAGCAACTCGGACAAGATGAATAGTCCAATCCTTGAGCACCTTCTTTCTTCGGTCCAAAATGGATACATGTTGCTCCTCATAAGACAAGTCGATACCAACGACTAGCTCAAAATAGTCGAGGATATAACTCGGATTTGGGGCATACCTATGCAACTGAGACACATAAAACATAACGTGCACCTCACGTAGCGAAGGCGGAAGGGAAAGACGATAAGCAACATCGCCCACCCACTCAAGGATATCGAACGGACCGACGTATCGTGGACTAAGCTTCCCGCGAACCCAGAATCTAATGACTCCACGAGTTGGCAAAATCTGCAAGAATACGTGGTCGCTAACATAAAACTCTAAAGTCCTATGATGCTGGTCTGTCCAATGCTGATGCCTATCTTGCGCAATCCGAAATCGCTCTCTGATCTGCTTGACAACTTCTAATGTTTGCGTAATCATCTCTAGGCCTAACATCTTTCGTTCGCCAATATTATCCCATGCCAATGGTGACCTACACTTTCTTCCATATAACGCCTTGAAGGGTGCCATCTGAATACTTGCCTGATAACTATTGTTGTACGAGAACTCGACTAGATGAATCTGATCTTCCCAAAACCCTCCAAAATCTAAGGTACATGCCCGTAGCATATCTTCCAGTATCTGGATGGTAATATCTAATTGTCCATCTGTTTGAGGATGGTAAGTGGTACTGAATCTCAACTTGGTACCCAAACTCTGGTGCAAGCTGTTCTAAAAATATGAAGTAAATCGAGTGCCTCGATCTAATAGAATACTCACAGGGACACCGTGTTGTCTTACTATATGTCGCATATATATTTCTGCCAACTGTTCTGTGGACTATCCTACTCGAAAAGGAAAAAAATAAGCTACTTTCGTGAGACGATCTACTACCATCAAAACTATATCACGACCAGTCGAGGATCTAGGTAAATCGGTCACAAAGTCCATTGTGATATATTCTTACTTCCACTCCGGTATATGAAGCGGCTGTAATAATCATGTTGGTCTTTGTTGGTCGGCCTTCACTAGTTGGCATACCAAACACCGAAAAATGAATCGTGCTATCTCCTTTTTTATCCCGTTCCACCAGAAATGTTGCCTAATATCTTAATACATCTTGGTGCCTCCTGGATGAATCGAATAATGGGAACTATGCGCTTCGGTCATAAATTTTTGACAGATATCTCCGCTTGGTACACATAGACGATTTTCAAACCTAAGAGTTCAATCTTTATGAATCGTCAACTCCTTCCTTAGATCAGACTCATATTCTGTCCGAAGTTTCTAAATCTTTGGATCTTCTGCCTAAGCTGCCTTAATTCTCTCAACCAAGGTAGACTGAATTTGTAAACTGGATAATACTCCCACGTCTTGTGGAAGTACTACCTATATACCCATCTCTTGTAGATCTTCCAAGATATGTCGCTGCGATGTTAACATATATGCACTACCCCTCCTGCTGAGAGCATCTGCTACCATATTCGCTTTCTCTGGATGGTACTGGAGGTCTACGTTGTAGTCCTTTAATAGTTCTAGGCACCTCCTCTACCTCATGTTCTTGTCCTTCTGGGTGAATACATACTTCAAGCTCTTGTGATCCGTGAATATTTTTATCCGATCTCCATATAAGTAGTGTCTCCATAGCTTAAGTGCAAACACCACTGCCGCCAACTCCAAGTTGTGTGTTGGAAAGTTCTTCTCATGATCTCGAAGCTGTCAAGACGCATAAGCTATCACTCTTCTATGTTGTATTAATACACACTCGAGGCCTTGCCAAACGCATCACAATATATGGTAAACCCTCCAGAACCTACTGAAAGCGTGAGAATCAGTGCCAAAATCAGTCTTTTGTTCAACTCTTCAAAGAATATCTGACATTCCATGGACCAAACAAACTTAGCCTCCTTGCATGTCAAACGGGTCAATATTGCTGAAATTCTTGCAAAGTCTGCCACGAATCTCCTGTAATAGCCGCCAAGCCCAGAAAACTACGCACATCTGCTACTGTCTTAGGAACTGGCCAATTCTCTATGGCTTCAACCTTCTTCGGATCTACTGCCACTCCTTCTCCCGAGATGATATGTTCAAAAAATGATACGTGATCTAACCAAAACTCATACTTGTTGAGCTTTGCTGATAACTGCTGTTCTCTTAGAATCTGTAAGACCTTTCGAAGATGCTCTTCATGCTCCTCCTCACTACTGGAATAGACTAGAATGTCATCTATGAAAATCACCACGAATTGATCTAGATACGGTATAAAGATGTGGTTCATCAAATCAATAAATATAGTTGGAGCATTAGTCAGTCCGAATGGTATAACTAAGAATTCTTATGCCCATATCGTAACCGATCTTGGGTATGCCTTGCTCCCAAACTCTTACTTGATGGTTTCCTGACCGGAGGTCGATCTTGGAGAAAATCTTAGCCATGCTCAACTAATCAAAAAAATTATCGATTCTTGGTAATGGGTACTTGTTCTTCACTGTCATTGCGTTCATCTGTCTGTAGTCGATACATAATCGGGATGACCCATCCTTCTTATTTACTAGAACCATTGGCGCTCCCCAAGGTGATCCACTGGTTCGGATGAACTTCTTTGCCTTCAGTTCTTCTACGTGTCGATACAGCTTGTCTAGTTCTGATTGTGCCATTTGGTAAACTTTACAAGATATTGGTCCTACTCCAGGAATTAACTCTATGCAAAACTCCACATCTCTTACTGGGGGTAACCCTGGTAGTTCTTCTAGAAAGACATCTATGAACTCCTTGACTATCTCGGAAAGTTGTTCATCTGCTATCACTGCCGCTGCGATTCTATCTTTATGCTGGTCTCCCACAGATCTGTCAGAGGCAAAATCTTGAGTGCCTGTGATACTAAACAATACCCTACTCTCATGGCAATCTATTGTAGCATGACTGTCTCTCAGCCAGTCCATTTCTAAGATAACGTCAAAGTTATCCATTGGAAACTCGACCAACCGTGTTGGTAAATGAATGCCTGCACACTACGACTTGATACGTTATACACACTTTACCAACTCCTACGAGCCCATTACCAGTGAGTATATTCAACCTCTCTGGCAATGTCTCAAACTCAAATCTGATACGTGTCACAAATTATACAGATATAAATAAATGAGATGCACCCGAATCAAATAATGCTACGACAGAAAAAGATGCGACAAAAATGTTACCTGCCACAACATCGCTCGATGCCAAAACTTCTTTCAAAGATAAAGTGAATGCTTGCCCTTGGCCTTGCTGTGTTCCTCGTTGTTGTCTCCCTTAGATATGCTGTTGTGGCCTCTGTTAGCCATGTTGTTGATTATGTTGATGCTGGTACTTCTGAGCTTGCATCGGTAACGGACGCTGAACTAATGGTCGTACTGCTATCGCTGGCCCTCTGTGTTAAACTTTCCCTGGTGCTGGCAGTACTGGTAACTATTGGACTGGCCCTCCTGGCCTCTACATCATCGAACAATTGATAATTCGGTGATCTGAACTACCGTACCTCATATATAACCCATTGGCTTTCCTACATACATCTCTAGTGTGGCCTCTCTTGCCACAGTAAGTACAATCCACCGGTGCTCCCTGGTGCTGCTGTTGTTGTTGCTGCCTTAGCTGCTGCCAAAGTGGTATTGTCACTGTTGAAACTGCCGTCCTTCTCGATGCTGAATCATGGATACGAACGCCAGGTGATGGTGCTGACGTTCGGGGTACTCTTCCACCTCCTCCTCCACTCTGAGCATGAGACCTCTTCTGGCCTTCCGTCCTCGCCAATAACCTCTGCATAGTAAGCTCATACCTTCGTGCTGCTATCAACACCTCTTCGTAAGTCTGCTAGTCTGCATGTAGAAGCATTAAAAAGACGCATCCATGTGCCCAACGTCCATGGATCCCAGAATAAAACTCAATATATGTTGTACCGCATGGACACCATACGGCCCAGAAAAGGGACACCTATGCGGCCCAAACAAGCGTCTTGACAACTGGCCTCAGGTCGACCTGACATGATGTCCTGACAACAAAGATGACGTATGACACAGAATCCTGACAAAAAAATTTTTTTTGATCGCCTTGAAGGACGAGAAAACACTAAGAGGCAGAAGTTCCAAGGATGGCGCAGAGCCACGTGGACAACACGACAAAAATATCCTATGCGGCTCTAGCCCATGCATCCCAGACTACATGCATCCCATGCGACTCTGGCCCATGTGTTCCAGACTCCATGCGGTCCATACGTCTCTGGCCCCATGTGTTCCATGCATCTCTGGTCCTGTGCGTTCCAGACTCCATGCATCCTGTGTGTCTTTTGCCATATATGTCCCAGATTCTACGTCGACCAAATCTTGATGTTACAACTGAGTGGTCCTCTCCAACCAAATAGCGGCCAGATATCCATTTGACCAAGTCGCGCCTACACAATTAAGAACCGCTCAGATACTCAGCAAACAATAAAATCCCAATAAATGTTCACGTAGCAGCGGAGTCCAAATTCTCGTACATAGCCGTAGCACCCTTTCGTTGAGAGGGAACAAGTGGCAAACCCTGTAATGACCCGTTCCGTTTAAGCGGATAATCGATTCAAATGGTGCAAGTACAATGACTCGTTTGAGGCAAATGATTCTAGACTTGGCCCTTTAGGAGTTTAGACTTAGACTTTCAAAGGCTCGCTCAGAGTATCGCTCCACCGAAGCAAATTATCGCTAAGGTGGATGGCTACGATAAACTTATCTTTGCTTAGCCATCACACTTAAAATATGGACGATACATGCTAGTCACTAGGTGAATCACCCCATGCATGCTAATAAAGAATACAACGCACCTAGCTAAGGGAACAATTCTAACTTGTATTGCTTGTGTTAGAACATGGAAATAAAATTTGGTTTATAATTTGGACCCTCGTATTCTAACTTTGCTTCGTGCAAGTAGACGCCGCTATGCCTCGAGTAGATCGCTATATACTCTTCATAGTGCACTGCTTCACTTGTTTACACTGTACGCCCATAGATTATGTCGCTCGATATGTCCCTTTATGGTAACACTCCTCGCACTACCCTTTAGACCGTGCCAACGTAAATGCTTATGTCTCATATAAATGCATGCTTGCCTGCTTACACTATAGCTTGTACTCGTTTCCTCATTTTAATGCTTGCCACATGAATCTATGCCATGATCAATTAACACTATCCATGTCATGCATTCATCTAGTTCTCCCCGAAAGACTATCTAATAGTCATTTCGTACAAGTATGAACCTGAAAGTATCCAGGACTGTTAGGTCACCAAGGCAGTTTCCGAACCAGGGGATATGCACCATGTCAATAATCCAAGAATCATAGCTCATGGAGCATAATCATTCTGAACAAGAATCAAGAATCATGAATCAAGAATCAAAGAATCAACATGTCATGAATCCCGTGAATCTGAAATCCTAGACTTGCATGGTCACGGACAACTCGTGCATGAGGTAATAACAAGGATTCCTTGGACGATCAATGGGGTACCGAGATCATACCGTCCTAGGAGGAATATGGGTATTATATCACCAAATTAGTAGGATGCTCTCCGGTTTAGGGTGACTCAATATATTCAGTAGACAGGCCCTTGGTAGTGCATCATATACTTGGATAACCCGTATGACTCCATGATCTATGGTAGTCTCACCATGTTTGGTTGGGATGATGGGTAACGCCCAATGACTCTTTCGCTATGCCTCATCTTCGTCCGAGACTATAAATCATCCTTTATGGCTAAGCCAGTGACCTCATGTTCATATAGATAAGTCATCCTCGCTTAGCGACAATCCGCGTGTGAGTCATTGCATCGCATCCAATAATATGAAACACATGAACGATTATGAATATAAGTCATCTATATAAATTGAGCAACCTGAGCAATCCATTGAACACTTGAACATCCATTTCAACACGCCTGGATAATCTGTGTAACTTGTGCACCTAAAATGGAACCTCACTCACGACACTTATGTTTGCTTATGTTACTGCCCCTGGTTTTCATTATAAATTCTTGTGCTTGGTTTAACTTGGTTGCCTTGGGCAGGAAAGAACGAATGGTAAGTTGGTAAGTCTCGCCATATTCCTTTGTATATCGTACGACGGACTGCCACATGAGTTAGGCTTTATATCATTGCCATAAAACTGATCCTAAGGCAAGACTAGAAAGATAACTTAATAGATGGTGCATGAAACCTATATAACTTATTTGGATTTATTGAGCGGGCGAGAAGCCTCCCCGCCAGTGCATTCATATATTGATAACCCACCAGATTGCTTGCAGGGTACGAAAAAATCTCGTTTGGTGCGAAAACCCCCTTCGTACATGCTTAGGTATGGAGTTCACTCTGGAGCCTTGGAGCATTGCGTCTGAAGCTGAAGCACATATACAAGATATAATGTTAGAATATCGTCTATGTATCATTCCATAAATGTAGCCACTTGGCACACTTTTATTATTTCAGAGAGAGAGAGACTTGAGCGACTTATAATCTCGGCCTAGCGCCGCTTGTAACACCTATTTAATATCAATAAAGAGCTTGTTTTACTTCTATACTTGTGTTATTCAATGCTTCCGCTATTGACGACTCTGTGAACTTGTTACCAATTGCCTGTGCGTTTCTTATTCCGCTGCACTCGGACTATCTATGCGACTCTGTGGCTTAGACATTTTATCGCCTGTTCGGATTATGGCCATGCACGGACGCGGCTTACGCTCGTGCGGTATCACGTCCAGATGGGAACGATCGTCCCGCGGGAGCGCTGGTACGGTGATTCATGCCAAACGGGGATAACTGATTACCTGCGGGAGATCGGGGCATGACATATTGGTATCAGAGCATTTGCTTTATGTCTTTGGACTTCATATCAATTTTCTCAGTTCTGAAAGCTCGTTTGTGGGTTATGTGCATACACTCTCTCTCATTGACCCAATGGGATATTCTATACAATGAGTCTAAATAATTTTAAAAGTTGCATGTGATTGATATGATTGCTTGAACTGGATATAAATGCAAAGACCCTTGTCCCAACCTGTATTAGAATTTATGGGAATAGACTCGTACTAGAAATTTGTAAGTTATATGCGAATCCAAATACATATACATAATTTACAAGTTGGTTAGTATGCGAAATATAATATCGTTCGGATGGTTTGCTATACACACAGCCTTTTGGCTAATTTGTGTAGAGTATTGCGCGCCAAGACCCTTTGGTGCTAGCAAGATTCCAAGCGAGATTGGGATCTCGATCAGATAAGGATAAGTCAGAATTAGAATGGCAACCGATAGAAACATTATCAGATTATCGCTAAGACGAATATAGAGAATTGTGCCTAATATTTTGAGAAATAACTCGAACGGTATTTTGCGTCGGAAGATACAAATCGAATATGGTTTACTTGGATGACTAGCAAAAAAAATATATACGAGAATAAGATTTATCAGGTGATGCTTAGGTATCGTACAGAAATTCTAAGGAACGACTTGGTGAATATGCTACCAAGTGATACGAACACTGATTGAGGATTTAATTGGGTGACTTGATTCCTGAGTGGTATATAGATCATTTAGAAATATTTAAACGGATTCATAGGTCTCGTGCGATTATTGGATCGAATGATTTGAGAATGTCTTAAACAAGTGATAGGGCTTATATCGAATTGGGATTCAAGAAAATAAAATCGATATCTGGGTTAGGAAAACTTGATAGATTGTCCGAGCAATTTTGAATTAATCAAACAGATTGAAGCTTGAATACAATATCGCTCGAATAGAAGTTAGCCCGAGAATAAATATTATGGTTCGATGAAAGAGGTAAGCGATAACGAATTTGACTTGGAGTTTGGAAGAACGATCTTGAATCTAGTTCAAAAAGATAACCTTCAAAATCAGTCCCGGCCGAGAACGATTATCCTGTGGAAGCGTCGGCGTGGTAATTTCACGTACGACGAGGATAATCGAACTCACGAGAATATGCTCGATGATTATTCAAGCAAACTCGATGAATAAAATATGTCAAAAGTGGATAGACTTTGGCTTGAATATTTGAACTTAATCATTTCAGGAATCTTAGAAGTAAGACTATGGATTTATCAAAACGGTAACATTAAAGTTGGATGGTTTTACTCGACGAATTATAATCACGGCATGAACGGACATGACTTGATCAATTTTATATATATCTTTGATGGAGTAAGATAAAAGGATAAGGTGTCTCTATCATTTCGAAGATAACCATAATGTTCGACGTTCTTGTCTTGTGCGAGCGTAACTCTATGCTCGTACATGCGTCACGCCGGGATTAGAACGATTATCCAGTGGGAGCATTGGCGTGGTGATCTCACTTCCAACGAGGATGATTGAACTTACGGGAGACCGGAGCGTGACAACTGATGGATCATATTGACTTGTGGTTTGACACGATAAGACGAGTTGGGAATACAAGTGAATCGAAAGTATTTCAAGGATAAATTATCCTAGAACCTGGAGTAAATCATGTTTGACGGTTTCGTGAACGAATACATAAATTATGTTGGACGACTTGGAGTTATAATCAAAGATTTAGAATTGAATATATGGGTTCTATCAAAACATGTTAAGGAGATAGACTATGCAAATTGCTAGGACTGTCATGTGACTTGGATATATCATGAATTTGACCGAACGGACTCGAACCCCATACAAACAAATATGTTATTGTGAGTAGAATGATCCGTGCTTTGTAATGACCCATTCCGTTCTGTTTGTGGTGGAAAACGAAAGAATGAAGATGTATTCAAGATAGGGTTTACACAAAACCCGCCTTCTTTGGTTTACAAACAAACTTGTACAATTTGATCCTATACGAGGATATGGGAGTACAATTTATTTAATCTGGGTAAATATTGCTATAGGTGTCTGATCTGTAGTCGATCACTTTAGCCCTTGGACCACACGATGTTGAAGAAGTGCCATGGAAGATAGGTAGCAGCTTCAAAGGTTGCAGAAGAGGGTGGATGCACGATGCCAAAGTCGTCGATCCCTACTCTTTGCCTGAGCTCCGGGTTCTCTCCCTCTCTCTCTCTCTCTTGACCTCTGGTTCGATCTTTCTTGGAAGTTCGACCTTGGATCTGATACTGGTTTTCTTGACCAATTTTCTCCCTGTTTCTCATTGATAGAGGTCTCTATTTATAGAGTTTTGGTGACAGTGACCAATCCGTTGGTGTAGAAACCGAGGAGTGGAAAGTACAGCACCCTTTTACACGACGGTTTAAAATAACCAATGCCTGCGTATAGATGACCTTTTGAGTGAGCATGTGACGCGTGTCCAACTAAGGGGACAAAATGCGTATATCTGCTGCGAAGATCACTGCCTAGAAGCCACGTAGGTAGGTATCCCTCGTATAGAAGAGGTTGGCGTAGAAGCCAAATGACTGTCACCATGGCGTAGACGCCAAGTAGTTATCAAACCGGCATAGAAGCCGAACAGGCGTAGAAGCTGGATAGGCATAGAAGCCGAGTAGGCATAGAAGCCGAGTGGTCATAGAGGCCGAGTGGGCCTAGAAGCCGAGTAAGCACAGGAGCTGAATGGGCATAGAAGTCGCTGCATACCGTGCCAAAGTGTTGATGTGGACGTCTTAGCCGGAATTACGGCTTTTGAAGATATAATCAAATCTCTTGCATTAAATGCCAAGATTTGCCACCATCCTGTGCATTAAATGCGGAAGCGTGTTTTGAAGGTCTGCAGCCCTTCTGCGCATCAGTCGCAGAGACGTGCCTTGAGAAACTGTTACCGCTCTGTGCATTGGACGTAGAGACGTGCCTCGAGCAGCTGTCATCGCTCTGTACATTTGACGTAAAGACGTGCCTCGAGCCCCGTACGGGGTGCAGCTTTTGATGTGGCAGGTGGTTTGTCTACTGCAGAGTGTAAACAGCTCATGTCTGCTTATGTAAAATAAGACAGCGTATCCCTTCGTGCAAGTAAAAGCAGTTTACGCAAAGGAGATGGCGGTAAATGACAGCCTGGGTCGCAGTGTCGTGCCATCATTATAGCCGTCGTCTGGGTAGTCGAGCAGTATCCCTTTGTAAGAAGTCCAGACGTCAGGTTCATTGCAGGATCTGACAGGTTCACTTCGGAGAATATGAAGCGTCTCTCGTACACTTCAATGCTGCGTTGCAAGAGGATGGGTTTTACGCCCAGGAGTCGACGAAGCGCCCTGTTTACGCTGAAGCGGTTTGGACGTACTGCCTTACGTTGAGCTTATATTTTATGCTGTGTTTGGCGGAGAAAGCTCTGTTGTACGCTTGATGGCTCTAAAGGCCTCTGTTTACGCTGCTCTGCATCAATATGCTGCGTATAGCCATACAGCGTATTTTTCATGCTTCTACAAGACCCCCTTCAAAGCTTTTAAATTCCTCAGAATTTGAAACGCTTTGAATGAAGCATGAACCGCTCCTCGTAACTCAAAACATTTCTGAATGGAGCGTTGAAACGGTCGATGCTGACTTTATGGCAGATTTATTGGGGACCGGTGTGATCTCTTTCGCCTATAAAAAGGCTGGGGGGTTAACCCGTTCTCCCCACATTTCCATCACCACGCAGAGATGATCCCCGGAGTTCGTCGGATCGACCTGAGAAAGAAGGAGATCATGTTCTTCCAGCATGTAAGGAGCCAAAAAAGACGGCATCTTCAAGCAAGTGACCACTGCAACGATGGATCATGGAAGGATATCTTAGCCTCCCTTGCTCGGGATAATCAGCAACTTTATATGGTGGTTCTTCGGGAGAGGGAAAGGGTCGTATTTGACCACACAGCTTGCAAGCTGTATATTTTCCCCTGAGACTTCCGCGGACAAGAGCAGACAAACTGTAATTGCTGTCCTCGATCGAGTTGGGCCTTAAAGAAGCCTCAACTGGATCGGTCATGGCGTACGGAGCATGGGATCTGCATCATTTATGCAGGCCCAGTTCTGTATCCTCCCACCATTGATCATTGCCATGTCAGTCAGTTTGCTGGAACTGACTGACTGTCGGAGAAGATGGATGAAGAATTGTGCCCATGCGAGAACCTGTCAGAACAGCTTCTGGACGATCTTCAGACGACGATGGGGAAATCCTTTGTAGACGGAGTTTCCCTCATATGTAACCATAAAAAATAAAGAAAAAACCCCTTGTAGACAGGATTTCCCTCATATGTAATCATGATTTTGATTTTAATAAAATTGTCTTTCTTCTCCGCATATGATCGTTTTGCCATACGTTGTTGTGAAGTCTGAATATGTGTAGCTTTGACACGTCTGATTCTTTACGCCGACTCTGATAGAAAGAGTATTTAAGCCCTGTCCTGCGTAGAAAGCCGTTTTAGCGTTCGAGTGTTCGAACTGTTCTGTTGTCAGGAATGAGGAACCGCGTAGAATTCTGAACTGTTGTTTTCACTTCTGTGTAAACAGAATTCTTGTTTCAGACTTCATCTTCAAGAATGACTTCTCGAAAAATCCCTTGAAACAGGGTCGAGAAATGGCTGTCAAACTGAGTTGCCATCTTGATAGATGAAATATTCGGACTGGAGTCTGGATGAACCTCCAATTGACCCGAGAAGAGTAATTTCTCAATGTTTGAACTCTGTATGTTTTGGGTACTTGGAATATCTTGAGGTCAAGAAGGAGTATCTTCTGTGTGAACTTCTGTAATCGACCGCCTCGAGAACTGTTCGGATATGCGAAAAGTCAGAGATCCGTAGTGTAGATGAGCTAAAAATCCTGAGTTTGTAGCCTATTAAGCGTAGAAAGCCACCGAGCGTGAGATCATCGATTTGGTATCTACTGAGCGTAAAGTCGTAGGTTTGTAGCCTCTCGAGCATAAAAGCTACCGAGCACAAAGGCATCCGGGCATAAAACCATAGACTTGTAGCTTGCGAGCGTAAAACCGTAGATCTGTTGCTGTCGAGCGTAGAAAGCTCCTTAGCGTAGAACTGTAGATTTATAGCCTATTTATAAAAGAAATCTTCCGGGCATAAGGTTGTGGATCCGTTGCCTCCGAGCGTAAACTAAATGCCGCCGAGCATGAGATCATCGATTTGGTATCTGCTGAGCATGAAGTCGTCGATTTGTAGCCTCTCGAGCATAAAAGCTACCGAGCACAAAGGCATCCGGGTGTAAAACCATAGACTTATAGATTGCAAGCGTAAAAACCGTAGATCTGTTGTTGTCGAGCGTGGAAAGCTCCTTAGCGTAGGAACCGCTGACCTGTTTTTGCACGAAAAACTCTTCGAATTTGCTGACTGTCCGCCTTTCGAGAGTAGTAGGCTGACGTAGTACCCAATCATAACCAAATATTAATTATGAGATTTTGGTTGGGATTTCGAGGAGCCCATCCGAGGATTCGAGGAGTCGACCTGAACTCTATATATATCCCAAGCTTTTGAGAGAAAAACTTTTCATCCGTCTTCTGCGAAAGAGAGCCTTCGACTGTTTGAGTTTTTTCCTCTCGTTCTTTCTCCGAGCCCTCCGAGTTTTCAGAAATGGTGCCGAAGCAAATCCCCTCCACTAAGGGAAAGAGTATAGGTTCTTCTTCTCGTTCTTCTGCCCCAGCGAGAGAGTCTTCGGTCGGGCAAGGTGAACTTTCTTCTGAGCGAAGCATCCCGCCGACGAGTAGCGCACTCGGCCTTAGAGGTAGAGACTTTGGGATGACAAAGAACGACAAAAAATCCTTCGCACACATTGAACGTGACCGCGCTAGGTCGTCTTCTGTGCTGATAGCCTCTTTGAGGAAGATAACGCACGGAGACGTTTTTATCTTTTACGCCCACATTTCTAATGTGCTAGCGTAAAAACTCCATGTTTTCACAGTTTTGAGCGTAAAAGCTCTGACTGCCGAAAACTTGGTGTATAATATAAAATTTTAGTTTTACGCTTGTGGATGGGACCTCCGGCCTAATAACTAGAATTTTGGCAGTCTGGCGTAAAGCACAGACTGTATACCGCCAATTACGCTTCTGGATGTGACTTCCGACGTAAAATGACCAAATTTTGTACAGTCTTGGCGTAAAGCATAGACGGTCGTTTCTTGGTCTTTATGTTGCAAGAGTTGTAATGACGTGTTTTTCTTGCACTTTTGCAGTTGACTTGCATGAGTCTCCACTGGCCGAGGTGATGGGTTCCGCTGCCGGGATGCTGCACTCAAACTATCTGGAGGATCTGTCCCACGTGATATTTCCTATCTCCGGACCCCAGTATCCTGAAGGAAGAAAGATCTTGATATCGGCTCAGGGTGAGCGGACGTTGCTGAACATGATTAATGGAGAGCCCCTGACGTACATAAACGGGGACCAGTACATCAAGCTGGTTTTTCTCTTTGGGAACATGATTGACAAACGGTCTCAGACGAAGCCCAAGAGAGAACTCTGGGTTTTCCCCGCCGAGAGTGTGTTCTTGTATCTGCCAACGATGCCGAGAGATTATCCCATCTCAACTTTCTCCTATACGACACATTCCAGGCGGATGTCGTGGACGCTGACTCCCGATCTTCACGGAAAGCCGGGAAAGATCTTTCATCTGAAAGGAGCTGACCAGGGGTCGTTTGTCAGCCGCCCTTCCGGCGTCGTGACGGTGTTCATGGGACTGTGCCCGGGCAGCGTCCCGAGTGAAGACAGTTCAGTGATCCAGCCGGTCCAATTGCTGACTTTCTACAACGACTTCATGGGGCGAGGGGGGTATACCCCAAGGAGAACCCTCGGTGCAATGGGTGGATCACCCCAACAAACCTCCGATGAGCTTGCCTAGTTGACTGGGCCTTGAAGCATTTTTGGAGAGAGCTGGAGGTCATTGGACTGTATGCTGCTGTGAGTGCGACGAGTGTTGGGTTGCCTCCCAACCCTAACATGTTTCTGGCACTGATGGAGCGATACATTTCGCTCACCGGGACCTTCGCCACTCCACTGGGGGAGTTGGGGTTGGGCCTCCATGAGATGGCAGTGATCTCGAGACTGCCGATGGGGGACACCCCGTATGAAGAGTATGTTCCCACCAACCGGGAGTTGGAGGACTCGGACCCTCGGATTGTGGAGGTGTATCAGGAGCTGATGTGCCACTACTTCGCGTGTACTACTTTTTATGATGAGCCTTCTGATTTGGCTCACACCACTAAGTGGATGCCCTACCTCTTCTTCCACCGGGCTAGGGCCGTCAAGTCGGAGAAAGTTTCGGAGGGGGCAAGAATGAGCCCGTGAACTGTTTGGGCGTACTCAGTGCCCAGGTCATCGAGGATCTTATGGAGGATGCTAAAGCTCCAGATCAGATTCTTAATGACGGGGTAGGAAAGTATCCTGAAGGCACTAAGGCCTACAGTTACTTGAGGCGCTGCCGCAGGCCTCTGTCTAAGGAAGCCCGGCTGGCTGGCTTTCTCTCCATATGGCTGCGTCGAGTAGTGGTGCCCGGCATCGCGTCCGCAGACCATATTTATCGGAACATCCTGTGGCCTGCCGTGCGTCTGGTGTTCGGGGCAAGACTGGGCTTGCTCCCTGCCATGGTGTGCCGTATACAGGCTGGTTTGAGAGCCATGACTGATGGACTGCTCGTCGATGAAGCTCGGCATGATAGCTTTCCCCGGGTAGAGTTACCATACCTGTATTTGATGGGATGGTTGATTCTCCACAACCCCCGGGTGATGTCTCCCGGCCCTGGCAGTAGTTTGGGTGGTAGTTTCTTGCTAAACTACAAGGACTCTCCCTGGAACGTGAACACAATTTTAGACTGTAGGCTGGCACTGAGCCTCGGTCATTGCTGGAAGCTCCTCTTCACTGTCCCCTCTGTACATCATAATCAGTCGGGTATTAGGCTTGAGAATTTAGGTAGAGAGAAGACCAATCTTTCTCCGGAAGCTTTTAATTGGTTGGTCTGCATCAGACCCTCCCATTTGCTGTACAGAAGCGAAGATCATTGCTTCTTCGAGCCCTACTTGCCCAGTCGGTTCGCCCGACAGTTTGGGTACGATCAGCTGCACGTGGGCAATGCCGTCACCAGCTTCAGGTCCAGGGGCGGACTCATTGATGGAGCCAGAGGATGGCGGTATTTTATCATGGGTTGCACGGGAGCAATCTTTATCGTGCCGGTCGTTACACTCTCCACGGAGCTGCGCATCTTCCATTCGTATGCCCAATTCTACATGGCGATCAATACCTTCCATCGTGACTTTGACATGCGTGGAAGCTTTAGGGTGCCTTCTCCCAAGTCTGGGGGAAGAGTCGAAGTCCCCTCGGTTTCGTCTGACGAGGGTGAGGGGTCCGTCACTCTGGATGAGCCTCTGGTGCCGAGGTGTGAAGTGCCTCCACCTGCCGGGGCTTTGGCAGTCTCTGGGAATCGAAGGGCTCCTGCTTCGAAGCAGACTTCTCCTCGCAAGAGGAAGAAGAAGACGGATGCTTGTTCTCTCCGGATTCCTGGTATTGAGGCTCCTAGAGAGGAACCTGTTGTTTCCCCTGTTGGGGATGTCTCTTTGATTGGAGGTTCATCGCCTTTCGGAGAGGGACCCTTAGTTTCGGCTGGTGATGTCGGAGAACTCCTGCCTAAGGCTGCCGTCGCTGCCACCGCCTCCGGTAGTGGAACGAAGTCGCCCGCATGGCCGAGGCAAATGAGAGAATCTTTTCCTGGACCAGCAACGAATGAAACTCCTACCGTGTCCGCGAGCATGCCTAACGAGATTCCGGCTGACGAGCCTCGACTGCGTCTTGGTGAAGGCTCGGTAGAGCACCTGGTGGTATTGGTGGGCCCACCCCCTTCTCCAGGTATGACAGTTCGCATTGCGTCATTAAGGCATGATTTAGCTACGTGGGCTGCAGATGCGACATATATACCGTTGGCTACGGGTAAATGTCATCTTTATTTCTCCTCTTAGAAAGATTACCATCATATTGATATCAACTTTCTTGTCCTCTTCTCAGGGGACGGCGTCCACGGGGAGTATAGCGTTGAAGCTCCTTCTGGCTCTGCTCGGGCTCCTGGCGATGATACGGAGGCGTCCGACTTCGAGGAGGAAATATCTTCGGGGGCCAGCTCGCCCGGAGTGGTTTCGTCACCTCAAGAGGAGGACGAACCCGTTGTCGTGACCTCGCCTCTCGCGAGTATGCCGATGACTTCGACCGTTGTTGTCGCACCTCCTTCGGTCGTACCACCCGTCGAGGCGACGACTGTAGCCACCTCATCTGCAATCATTTCTGGATGGGGACTCGCCAATATCGTGGCCACTACTGGTGTCCAATCGGATCTAGTCGCGCTGACCGAGCAATACACCAGCCTCTTTTACACCAGTTTGAAAACGCTGATATCAATGGTGTTGGCGAAGAATCTAGACTTCGAGCGTCTGAAGAAGGCTTCTCAGTTTCCGATCGGGGCGGTCAGGGAGTTCGACGATTCTGGGGTAGCTGACGCCCTGGAGGCGATGGTTAATGGTTTGGAGCAACCTATTAATGAATACTTGCAGCTGGCTCGGGGCAGCCTTGAAGCTGAGGTCCAGGCCAGATATGACCACATGACTGCGCGGCTTACTAAACAGCTGGAAAGCCTAGATGACTCCATCAAAGCGCATAAGCTGGAGATGGATGAAAGAAAAGCTATCGTGGAGGAGGCTCTTGCTCTTCAGACGAAGTGCCAATCCGAGCATGAAGGGAACGTAGCGAGGGCCCACAAGTTGAAGGAAAAACTCGCTCTGGCAGAGGAGTGGGCTTCTCAGTCGTTGGCAGGTCTAGATGTAGCGACTGGTCCACTGAGCACAGCACGACGGGATCTGGAGCGCGCAGAAGCTGCCCGTGCTGGCTCTCTTCGGGCAAGGGCCGAGCTGTCCTTCATGAACAATCCCGAGGCACGGCTGGAGCGGGCCCGCACTGATGCCTTGGTTTCCAGGGATGAGAGGATAGCTGCACTGGTGCAGCTGATTCGCGATCTGACCGCTCCCCCACAATGATGTACCCTTTCTTCTTTTTGCTTCCCAAATATAATTATGCTCTTTTTGGGAATAAATAAAAGCGACTCTTTTCTGACTTTGTGGACCCATCATTTCGGAATATAAATGACAGATTTGGATGAGAGTGATATCAGAGGTAGTATGAACGTGATAGACTCTCGATAACCTTTTAGTAGGACATGTCTATTCAGAGGTCATACGAACATGATAGAATATGACCCAACTAGTTTCGTTTTGGAAGTAGTTTTGTCAGAATTGAGATTCTCGCTATATTCTACTTGAGCAGAGGAGGTTAAGCATAGTACCTTTTAAGGAATTTACCGTTGATAGGAGCCATTAACAGGTCTCCATTAGGCTGGGCTAACCTGTAGGCGCCGTCTGCAATCATATAAGGACATTCCCATTTTTTTATGATTGTTTGTACGGATTTCAGATATTGTACTAGAGGTAATATGGACGTAGTACGATACCGTATTTGTTGAGGACTTCCCACTGGAAGAATTTTTTTGGTGGACCTATTATTCGTTGCGCACATTAAGTGTAAATAATAAGTTTGGGACAAGCCCTGCCAGAGGTAATATGGACATGGCAGTTTTCTGTGGACTCAACACCACTGGTGTACTTAAGGTTTTAAGTACGGGTGCTAAGTTGAGATGACAACCGATATCAGAGGTAATATGGACGTGATAGTCGATAGTCAAAACAGGAAAGTTTGTTCAGAGGTAATATGAACATGGCAAACTTTTGAATTTATGACTCCATTGGGGATGGAGTTACATATCTGCTCAGAGGTAATAATAATCGATAGCCAAACCAGGATGGTTTGTTCAGAGGTAATATAAACATAACAAACTCTTGAATTGTGACTCCATTGGGGATGGAGGTACATATCTGCTCAGAGGTAATATGGATATGGCAGTTTTTGTGGACTCAACACCACTAGCGTACTTAGAGTTAAGTACGGATGTTAAGTTGAGATGACAACCGATATCAGAGGTGATATGAACATGATAATCGATAGCCAAAAACTCGAAAAGTTTGTTCAGAGGTAATATGAATATGACAAACTCTTGAGTTGTGACTCCATCGGGGATGAAGGTACATATCTGCTCAGAGGTAATATGGACATGGCAGTTTTTGTGGACTCAACACCACTGGCGTACTTAGAGTTAAGTACGGATGTTAAGTTGAGATGACAACCGATATCAGAGGTAATATGAACATGATAATCGATAGCCGAAAACTCAAAAAGTTTATTCAGAGGTAATATGAACATGACAAACTCTTGAGTTGTGACTCCATCGGGGATGGAGGTACATATCTGCTCAGAGGTAATATGGACATGGCAGTTTTTGTGGACTCAACACCACTGGCGTACTTAGAGTTAAGTACGGATGTTAAGTTGAGATGACAACCGATATCAGAGGTAATATGAACATGATAATCGATAGCCGAAAACTCAGAAAGTTTGTTCAGAGGTAATATGAACATGAACTCATGTTCGAAAAATTTAATGTAGGGTAATTTTTCTTGAGTGGGGATAGACCTAAAGAATCCGCTGGAGAAACTTTAGAGATTCATCATCTGGTATTTTCTTGAGAGAGCAAATTGTCACGTTAAAATGAAACCAATTTGCAGTGATCGTCCCCTCGTTTACAGGTACAGAGTGATGACCTTGGCATCGATCAACTCTTGAATCCTCCTTTTTAGTACATAGCAGGCCCTCGTAGGGTGATGAATGTACCGATGGAAGAGACAATAATCTGGGTCATCGACTTTGCCAGCCCTCTCAGGATGTCTGATGTTGGGTAGCTGAAGTTTGTTTTCTTTCATCAACATATCGAAGATTTTACTGATGTCATCTTCATTGAAGGAGAAAGTCCCTTTCGGCCTTCGGGCTTCCGATCTCTGAGTTTTTCGATCTTGTGGGAAGATCGCCATCATCGCATCATTTTTGGACTCAGAGAGAATTCTACCCCTAGCTTTGGATGCTGCCCTATTTTGTCGAGGGCGACTACCCCCAGACTTGTCGTCGCATTCGTCCACAGAAGTTGATCTAGAAGGACCTGGCTCTGACATTACAGGATCAGATTTTGGAGGTTTAGGGTTTGCTAGAGAGGTGGTATATCCTAACCCAAAATGAGTTCGCTGACAGTGAGAAATACTATGTAATGGTGTTCGTCTGCCTTTTCCATAGTTGAGGCCTTGTTTCAACTTTAAATCATAACCCATGCTTTGCATAATCTTTAAAGCCTGTGGGCTATACCTGTGGATTTGCATTCTCCCTACATCTGACTCGTGAGAATCTTCTTATACAATTGGTCTTCTCCGTATGCGACCGAAGACTATTGGATGCTGGTCGTCGCGAGTTGGAGGAACAATAACGGCATCACTCTCATATGGCCCATATATCATGATCACATTAGATGTTGATGAATCTTTCCACATGATCTTTCCCCGTTTGACAGTTAGGGGATCTGAAGCCTGTTTATGACTCCTGTCTTTGCGTTTCTGGATCAGATATGTACGCAAGTCAGGAGGATTTACAGAAGAAGAAGAAGAAGAAAATGGCTTGTTCTTTCTGTTCCCATCAGTGGGCATGCGGAGATTGGACACCATGGTTTTTCCTGTGCCACCTGTGTACAACAGGTTGGCCATCTGGGTGGCAGATAATCCCCGGGGAGGGTGTCTTTCTGCAACCTGAGCTTGCTTTACGTCGTGGGACTTCGCCTGGCATAATTTGGAGATTTGCTCAAACTGGTGTAAAGCTGAAGAGGTTCTCAGTCGGCCATCGGCTTCTCGAGTAATTCGGAGAGTAGGCAGATTGCTCCCTCACTGGCGTAAAGGCCGAGAAGTTGAGTACTCTGCCGCTTGCTTCCCCTTGCGGAGATCACAGTGCTCATCTGGTTCCCCGTAGAGGTCAGATGTTGTCTTGCGCACAGAGCGTGATTTGTACTTCCGATTTGGCGCTGAGGTATCATTAGAAGTTTTGTCTGTACCGTGCGTAGCGGGAGACTGGTTTCTACGCGTAGAGCACAGTGGATACCTCTAGGTTAGCGCTGAGGCTTTGTCCGAAGTTTTGTCTGTACCGTGCGTAGCGGGAGACTGGTTTCTACGTGAAGAGCGCAGTGGATACTTCTGGGTTAGCGCTGAGGCTTTGCCCGAAGTTTTGTCTGTACCGCGTGTAGCGGGAGACTGAATTTTACGTACAGGGCACGGAGGGAGCAACGCTACAACCTCATTGGTCGAAGAGATCGGAGAGTCCACAGGAATGGTAGAGGATGTCTTGGGCATCCAGACCTTGCGCAGCTTCCTGTTGTCCTGGACGGAGAGAGGGTGAGAGCTACCCCCGGTTCAAAGCATGTCTTCGTAGGCAGACTGGTCGAATTGGACGACCAGTGTCTTCTTCACGGTTCCTACAGATACCGTATCGTGTTGAGCAATTACTTTCTCATTAGAAGAGAAAGACGTCCCCAGCAGAGTCGCCATCTTGTTTGTGGTGAAAAATAAAAGAATGAAGATGTATTCAATATGGGATTTACACAAAACCCGCCTTCTTTGGTTTACAAATAAACTTGTACAATTTGATCCTATACGAGGATATGGGAGTACAATTTATTTAATCTGGATAAATATTGCTATAGGTGTCTGATCTACAGTCGATCACTTTAGCCCTTGGACCACACGATGTTGAAGAAGTGCCATGGAAGACAGATAGCAGCTTCGAAGGTTGCAGAAGAGGGTGGATGCACGATGCCAAAGTCGTCGATCCCTACTCTTTGCCTGAGCTCCGGGTTCTCTCCCCCTCTCTCTCTCTCTCTCTCTCTCTCTTGACCTCTGGTTCGATCTTTCTTGGAAGTTCGACCTTGGATCTGATATTGGTTTTCTTGACCAATTTTCCCCCTGTTCCTCATTGATAGAGGTCTCTATTTATAGAGTTTTGGTGACAGTGACCACTTCGTCGGTGTAGAAATCGAGGAGTGGAAAGTACAACACCCTTTTACACGACGGTTTAAAATAACCAATGCCTACGTATAGATGATCTTTTGAGTAAGCATGTAACGCGTGTCCAACTAAGGGGACAAAATGCGTATATCTGCTGCGAAGATCACGACGTAGAAGCCACGTAGGTAGGTATCCCTCGTGTAGAAGAGGTTGGCGTAGAAGCCAAATGACTATCACTATGGCGTAGAAGCCAAGTAGTTATCAAACCGGCATAGAAGCCGAACAGGCGTAGAAGCCGGATAGGCATAGAAGCCGAGTAGGCGTAGAAGCCGAGTGGTCATAGAGGCCGAGTGGGCGTAGAAGCCGAGTGAGCACAGGAGCTGAATGGACGTAGAAGCCGCTGCGTACCATGCCAGAGTGTTGATGTGGACGTCTTAGCCGAAATTACGGCTTTTGAAGATATAATCAAATCTCTTGCATTAAATGCCAAGATTTGCCACCATCCTGTGCATTAAATGCGGAAGCGTATTTTGAAGGTCTGCAGCCCTTCTGCGCATCAGTCGCAGAGACGTGCCTTGAGAAACTGTCACCGCTCTGTGCATTGGATGTAGAGACGTGCCTCGAGCAGCTGTCATCGCTATGTGCATTTGACGTAGAGACGTGCCTCAAGCCCCGTACGGGGTGCAGCTTTTGATGTGGCAGGCGGTTTGTCTACTGCAGAGCGCAAACAGCTCATGTCTGCCTGTGTAAAATAAGGCAGTGTATCCCTTCGTGCACGTAAAAGCAGTTTACGCAAAGGAGATGGCGGTAAATGACAGCCTAGGTCGTAGTGCCGTGCCATCATTATAGCCATCGTCTGGGTAGTCGAGCAGTATCCCTTTGTCAGAAGTCCAGATGTCAGGTTCATTGCAGGATCTGACAGGTTCACTTCGGAGAATACGAAGCGTCTCTCATACACTTCAATACTGCGTTGCAAGAGGATGGATTTTACGCCCAGGAGTCGATGAAGCACCCTGTTTACGCTGAAGCGGTTTGGACGTACTGCCTTACGTTGAGCTTATATTTTATGCTGTGTTTGGCAAAGAAAGCTCTGTTGTACGCTTGATGGCTCTGAAGGCCTCTGTTTACGCTGCTCTGCATCAATATGCTGCGTATAGCCATCCAGCGTATTTTTTATGCTTCTACAAGACCCCCTTCAAAGCTTTTAAATTTCTCGAAATTTGAAACGCTTTGAATGAAGCATGAATCGCTCCTCGTAACTCGAAACGTTTCTAAATAGAGCGTTAAAATGGTGGATGCTGACTTTATGGCAGATTTATTGGGGACCGGTGTGATCTTTTTAGCCTATAAAAAGGCTGGGGGGTTAACCCGTTCTCCCCACATTTCCATCACCACGCAGAGATGATCGCCGGAGTTCGTCTAGTCGACCTGAGGAAGAAGGAGATCATGTTCTTCCAGCGTGTAAGGAGCCAAAAAAGATGGCATCTTCGAGCAAGTGTCCACTGCAACGATGGATCATGGAAGGATATCTTAGCCTCCCTTGCTCGGGATAATCAGTAACTTTATATGGTGGTTCTTCGGGAGAGGGGAAGGGTCGTATTTGACCACACAGCTTGCAAGCTGTATATTTTCCCCTGAGACTTCCGCGGACAAGAGCAGACAAACTGTAATTGCTGTCCTCGATCGAGTTGGGTCTTAAAGAAGCCTCAACTGGATCGGTCATGGCGTACGGAGCATGGGATCTGCATCATTTATGCAGGCCCAGTTCTGTATCCTCCCACCATTGATCATTGCCATGTCAGTCAGTTTGCTGGAACTGACTGACTGTCGGAGAAGATGGATGAAGAATTGTGCCCATGCGAGAACCTGTCAGAACAGCTTCTAGGCGATCTTCAGACGACGATGGGAAAATCCTTTGTAGACGGAGTTTCCCTCATATGTAACCATGAAAAATGAAGAAAAAACTCCTTGTAGACAGGATTTCCCTTATATGTAATCATGATTTTAATTTTAATAAAATTGTCTTTCTTCTCCGCATATGATAGTTTTGCCATACGTTGCTGTGAAGTCTGAATATGTGTAGCTTCAACACGTCTGATTCTTTACACCGACTCTGATAGAAAGAGTATTTAGGCCCTGTCCTGCGTAGAAAGCCATTTTAGCGTTCGAGTGTTCGAACTGTTCTGTTGTTAGGAATAAGAAACCGCGTAGAATTCTGAACTGTTGTTTTCACTTCTGTGTAAACAGAATTCTTGTTTCAGACTTCATCTTCAAGAATGACTTCTCGAAAAATCCCTTGGAACAGGGTCGAGAAATGGCTGTCAAACTGAGTTGCCATCTTGATAGATGAAATATTCGGACTGGAGTCTGGATGAACCTCCAATTGACCCGAGAAGAGTAATTTCTCAATGTTTGAACTCTGTATGTTTTGGGTAATTGGGATATCTTGAGGTCAAGAAAGAGTATCTTCTGTGTGAACTCCTGTAATCGACCGCCTCGAGAACTGTTCGAATATGCGGAAAGTCAGAGATCCGTAGTGTAGATGAGGTGAAAATCCTGAGTTTGTAGCCTATTGAGCGTAGAAAGCCACCGAGCGTGAGATCATCGATTTGGTATCTGCTGAGCGTAATGTCGTAGGTTTGTAGCCTCTCGAGCATAAAAGCTACCGAGCACAAAGGCATCCGGGCATAAAACCATAGACTTGTAGCTTGCGAGCGTAAAACTGTAGATCTGTTGCTGTCGAGCGTAGAAAGCTCCTCAGCGTAGAACTGTAGATTTGTAGCCTGTTTATAAAAGAAATCTTTCGGGTGTAAGGTTGTGGATCCGTTGCCTCCGAGCGTAAACTAAATGCCGCCGAGCGTGAGATCATCGATTTGGTATCTGCTGAGCGTGATGTCGTAGGTTTGTAGCCTCTCGAGCATAAAAGCTACCGAGCACAAAGGCATCCGGGCGTAAAACCATAGACTTATAGCTTGCGAGCATAAAAACTGTAGATCTGTTGCTGTCGAGCGTAGAAAGCTCCTTAGCGTAGGAACCGCTGACCTGTTTTTGCATGAAAAACTCTTCGAATTTGCTCACTGTCCGCCTTTCGAGAGTAGTGGGCTGACGTAGTATCCAATCATAACCAAATATTAATTATGAGATTTTGGTTGGGATTTCGAGGAGCCCGTCCGAGGATTCGAGGAGTCGACCCGAACTCTATATATATCCCAAGCTTTTGAGAGAAAAACTTTTCATCCGTTTTCTGCGAAAGAGAGCCTTCGACTGTTTGAGTTTTTTCCTCTCGTTCTTTCTCCGAGCCCTCCGAGTTTTCAGAAATGGCGCCGAAGCAAATTCCCTCCACTAAGGGAAAGAGTATAGGTTCTTCTTCTCGTTCTTCTGTCCCAGCGAGAGAGTCTTCGGTCGGGCAAGGTGAACTTTCTTCTGAGCGAAGCATCCCGCCGACGAGTAGCGCACCCGGCCTTAGAGGTAGAACCTTTGGGATGACAAAGAATGACGAAAAATCCTTCGTACACGTTGAACGTGACCGCGCTAGGTCATCTTCTGTGCTGATAGCCTCTTTGAGGAAGATGACGCACGGAGATATTTTTATCTTTTACGCCCCCATTTCTAATGTGCTAGCGTAAAAACTCCATGTTTTCACAGTTTTGAGCGTAAAAGCTCTGACTGCCGAAAACTTGGTGTATAATATAAAACTTTAGTTTTACGCTTGTGGATGGGACCTCCTGCGTAATAACTAGAATTTTGGCAGTCTGGCGTAAAGCACGGACTGTATACCGCCAATTACGCTTCTGGATGTGACTTCCGGCGTAAAATGACCAAATTTTGTACAGTCTTGGCGTAAAGCACAGACGGTTATTTCTTGGTCTTTATGTTGCATGAGTTGTAATGACGTATTTTCCTTGCACTTTTGCAGTTGACTTGCATGAGTCTCCACTGGCCGAGGTGATGGGTTCCGCTACCGGGATGCTGCACTCAAACTATCTGAAGGATCTGTCCCACGTGACATTTCCTATCTCCGGACCCCAGTATCTTGAAGGAAGGAAGATCTTGATATCGGCTCAGGGTGAGTGGACGTTGCTGAACATGATTAATGGAGAGCCCCTGACGTACATAGACGGGGACCAGTACATCAAGCCGACTTTTCTCTTTGGGGACATGATTGACAAACGGTCCCAGACGAAGCCCAAGAGAGAACCCTGGGTTTTTTCTGCCGAGAGTGTGGTCTTGTATCTGCCAACGATGCCGAAAGATTATCCCATCTCGGCTTTCTCCCATGCGACATATTACAGGCGGATGTCATGGACGCTGACTCCCGATCTTCACGAGAAGCCAGGGAAGATCTTTCATCTGAAAGATGCTGACCAGGGGTCGTTTGTCAGCCGCCCTTCCGGCATCGTGACGGTGTTCAGGGGACTGTGCCCGGGCAGCATTCCGAGTGAAGACAGTTCAGTGATCCAGCCGGTCCAATTGTCGACTTTCTGCAACGACTTCATGGGGCGAGGGGGGTATACCCCAAGGAGAATCCTAGGTGCAATGGGTGGATCACCCCAACAAATCTCCGATGGACTTGCCTAGTTGACTGGGCCTTGAAGCATTTTCGGAGAGAGCTGGAGGTCATTGGACTGTATGCTGCTGTGAGTGCGATGAGTGTTGGGTTGCCTCCCAACCCTAACCTATTTCTGGCACTGATGGAGCGATACATTTCGCTCACCGGGACCTTCGCCACTCCACTGGGGGAGTTGGGGTTGGCCCTCCATGAGATGGCAGTGATCTCGAGACTGCCGATGGGGGACACCCCGTATGAAGAGTATGTTCCCACCAACCGAGAGTTGGAGGACTCGGACCCTCGGGTTGTGGAGGTGTATCAGGAGCTGATGTGATACTACTTCGCATGCACTGCTTTTTATGATGAGCCTTCTAATTTGGCTCACACCACTAAGTGGATGCCCTACCTCTTCTTCCACCGGGCCAGGGCCGTCAAGTCGGAGAAAGTTTCGGGGGGGCAAGAATGAGCCCGTGAACTGTTTGGGCGTGCTCAGTGCCCAGGTCGTCGAGGGTCTTATGGAGGATGCTAAAGCTCCAGATCAGATTCTTAATAACGGGGTAGGAAAGTATCCTGAATGCACTAAGGCCTACAGTTACTTGAGGCGCTGTCGCAGGCCTCTGTCTAAGGAAGCCCGGCTGGCTGGCTTTCTCTCCATATGGCTGTATCGAGTAGTGGTGCCCGATATCGCGTTCGCGGACCGCATTCACCGGAACATCCTATGGCCTGTCGTGCGTCTGGTGTTCGGGGCAAGACTGGGCTTGCTTTCTACCATGGTGTGCCGTATACAGGCTGGTTTAAGAGCCATGACTGATGGACTACTCGTCGATGAAGCTCGGCGTGATAGCTTTTCCCGGGTAGAGTTACCATACCTGTATTTGATGGGATGGTTGATTCTCCACAACCCTCGGGTGATGTCTCCCGGCCCTGGCAGTAGTTTGGGTGGTAGTTTCTTGCTAAACTACAAGGACTCTCCCTGGAACGTGAACACAATTTTAGACTGTCGGCTGGCGCTGAGCCTCGGTCATTGCTGGAAGCTCCTCTTCACTGTCCCCTCTGTACATCATAATCAGTCGGGTATTAGGCTTGAGAATTTAGGTAGAGAGAAGACCAATCTTTCTCCGGAAGCTTTTAATTGGTTGGTCTGCATCAGACCCTCCCATTTGCTGTACAAAAGCGAAGATCATTGCTTCTTCGAGCCCTACTTGCCCAGTCGGTTCGCCCGGCAGTTTGGGTACGATCAGCTGCACGTGGGCAATGCCGTCACCAGCTTCAGGTCCAGGGGCGGACTCATTGATGGAGCCAGAGGATGGCGGTATTTTATCATGGGTTGCACGGGAGCAATCTTTATCGTGCCGGTCGTTACACTCTCTACGGAGCTGCGCATCCTCCATTCGTATGCCCAATTCTACGTGGCAATCAATACCTTCCATCACGACTTTGACATGCGTGGAAGCTTTAGGGTGCCTTCCCCAAGTCTGGGGGAAGAGTCAAAGTCCCCTCGGTTTCGTTTGACGAGGGTGAGAGGTCCGTCACTCCGGATGAGCCTCTGGTGCCGAGGTGTGAAGTGCCTCCGCCTGCGGGGGCTTTGGCATTCTCTGGAAAGCGAAGGGCTCCTGCTTCGAAGCAGACTTCCCCTCGCAAGAGGAAGAAGAAGACGGTTGCTCGTTCTCTCCGGATTCCTGGTATTGAGGCTCCTAGAGAGGAACCTGTTGTTTCCCCTGTTGGGGATGTCTCTTTGATTGGAGGTTCCTCGCCTTTCGGAGAGGGACCCTTAGTTTCGGCTGGCGATGCCGGAGAACTCCTGCCTGAGGCTGCCATCGCTGCCACCGCCTCCGGTAGTGGAACGAAGTCGCCCGCGTGGCCGAGGCAAATGAGAGAATCTTTTCCTGGACCAGCAACGGATAAAACTCCTGCCGTGTCCGCGAGCATGCCTAGAGAGATTCCGGCTGACGAGCCTCGACTGCGTCTTGGTGAAGGCTCGGTAGAGCACCTGGTGGTGTTGGTGGGCCCACCCCCTTCTCCAGGTATGATAGTTCGTATTGCGTTATTAAGGCGTGATTTAGCAACGTGGACTGCAGATGCGACATATATATCGTTGGCTACGGATAAATGTCATCTTTATGTCTCCTCTTAGAAAGATTACCATCATATTGATATCAACTTTCTTGTCCTCTTCTCAGGGGACGGCGTCCAAGGGGAGTATAGCGTTGAAGCACCTTCTGGCAGTACTGGTAACTGTTGGACTGGCCCTCCTAGCCTCTACATTATCGAACAATTGATAATTCGGTGATCTCAACTACCGTACCTCATATATAACCCATTGGCTTTCCTATATACATCTCTAGTGTGGCCTCTCTTGCCACAGCAAGTACAATCCACCGGTGCTCCCTGGTGCTGTTGTTGCTGCTGCTGCCTTAGCTGCTGCCAAACTGGTATTATCATTGTTGAAACTGCCGTCCTTCTCGATGCTGAATCATGGATACGAACGCCAGGTGATGGTGCTGACGTTCGGGGTACTCCTCCACCTACTCCTCTACTCTGAACATGAGACCTCTTCTGGCCTTCCGTCTTCGCCAATAACCTCTGCATAGTAAGCTCATACCTTCGTGCTGCTATCAACACCTCTTCGTAAGTCTGCTAGTCTGCATGTAGAAGCATTAAAAAGATGCATCCATGTGCCCAACGTCCATGCATCCCAGAATAAAACTCAATATATGTGTTACCGCATGGACACCATACGGCCCAGAAAAGGGACACCTTTGCGGTCCAAACAAGCGTCTTGACAACTGGCCTCAGGTCGACCTGACATGATATCCTGACAACAAAGATGACGTATGACACAGAATCCTGACAAAAAAGATTTTTCTGATCGCCTTGAAGGACGAGAACACACTAAGAGGCAGAAGTTTCAAGGATGGCCCAGAGCCACGTGGACACCACGACAAAAATATCCCATGCAGCTCTGGCCCATGCATCCCAGACTACATGCATCCCATGCGACTCTGGCCCATGTATTCCAGACTCCATACGGTCCATACGTCTCTGGCCCCATGTGTTCCATGCATCTCTGGCCCTGTGCGTTCCAGATTCCGTGCGTCCTGTGTGTCTTTGGCCACATATGTCCCAGATTCTACGTCGACCAAATCTTGATGTTACAACTGAGTGGTCCTCTCCAACCAAATAGCGGCCAGATATCCATTTGACCAAGTCGCGCCTACACAATTAAGAACCGCTCAGATACTCAGCAAACAACAAAATCCTAATAAATATTCACGTAGTAGCGAAGTCCGGATTCCAGTGCATAGCCGTAGCACCCTTCCGTTGAGAGGGAACAAGTGGCAAACCCTATAATGACCCATTCCGTTCAAGCGGATAATCGATTCAAATGGCACAAGTGCAATGACTCGTTTGAGGCAAATGATTCTAGACTTGGCCCTTTAGGAGTTTAGACTTAGACTTTCAAAGGCTCGCTCAGAGTATCGCTCCACCGAAGCGAATTATCGCTAAGGTGGATGGCTACGATAAACTTATCTTTGCTTAGCCATCACACTTAAAATATGGACGATACATGCTAGCCACTAGGTGAATCACCCCATGCATGCTAATAAAGAATACAACGCACCTAGCTAAGGGAACAATTCTAACTTGTATTGCTTGTGTTAGAACATGGAAATAAAATTTGGTTTATAACTTGGACCCTCGCATTCTAACTTTGCTTCGTGCAAGTAGACGCCGCTATGCCTCGAGTAGATCGCTATATACTCTTCATAGTGCACTGCTTCACTTGTTTACACTGCACGTCCATAGATTATGTCGCTCGATATGTCCCTTTATGGTAACACTCCTCGTACTACCCTTTAGACCGTGCCAACGTAAATGCTTATGTCTCATATAAATGCATGCTTGCCTGCTTATATTATAGCTTATACTCGTTTCCTTATTTTAATGCTTGCCACATGAATCTATGCCATGATCAATTAACACTATCCATGTCATACATTCATCTAGTTCTCCCCGAAAGACTATCTAATAGTCGTTTCGTACAAGTATGAACCTGAAAGTATCCAGGACTGTTAGGTTACCAAGGCAGTTCCCGAACCAGGGGATATGCACCATGTCAATAATCCAAGAATCATAGCTCATGGAGCATAATCGTTCTGAACAAGAATCAAGAATCATGAATCAAGAATCAAAGAATCAATATATCATGAATCTCGTGAATCTGAAATCCTAGACTTGCATGGTCACGGACAACTCGTGCACGAGGTAATAACAAGGATTCCTCGGACGATCAATGGGGCACCGGGATCGTACCGTCCTAGGAGGAATATGGGTATTATGTGACCAAATCGGTAGGATGCTCTCCGGTTTGGGGTGACTCAATATATTCAGTAGACAGGCCCTTGGTAGTACATCATATACTTGGATAACCCGTCTGACTCCATGATCTATGGTAGTCTCACCATGTTTGGTCGGGATAATGGATAATGCCCTATGACTCTTTCGCTATGCCTCATCTCCGTTCGAGACTATAAATCATCCTTTATGGCTAAGCCAGTGACCTCATGTTCATATAGATAAGTCATCCTCGCTTAGCGACAATCCATGTGCGAGTCATTGTATCGCATCCAATAATATGAAACACATGAACGATTATGAATATAAGTCATCTATACAAATTGAGCAACCTGAGCAATCCATTGAATACTTGAACATCTATTTCAACACGCCTGGATAATCTGTGTAACTTGTGCACCTAAAATGGAACCTCACTCACGACACTTATGTTTGCTTATGTTATTGCCCCTGATTTTCATTATAAATGCTTGTGCTTGGTTTAACTTGGTTGCCTTGGACAGGAAAGAACGAATGGTAAGTTGGTAAGTCTCGCCATATTCCTTTGTATATCGTACGACGTACTGCCACATGAGTTAGGCTTTACATCATTGCCATAAAACTGATCCTAAGGCAAGACTAGAAAGATAACTTAATAGATGGTGCATGAAACCTATATAACGTATTTGGATTTATTGAGCGGGCGAGAAGTGTCACTACCGTATTTTCTAAAAAGGGTATTTTGGTCATTTTATAATTAATTAAATATTATGCATGTTAAATATTTATTTATTATATTATTTATTTATTATTAGCATGATAGATTTATTTTTTGGACTTGTGTTAGTGGACCTAACTAGTTTAGTTTAGACTCATGGACCAACATATATTAATTGTTAGAATTGAGCCCAACTAGAAAGCCCATTAATTAGGAGGATGATTAAATTAATTAAACCATTAGACTAGAAGCTTCTCTCCTTAATTAATTTCTTCATGAGAGACCCTAAGGGATATTTTAGAATTTACATAGTAGCTTGAGGGGGGGGGGGGGGGCAAGTGAGGCCTATATAAAGGGGATGAAAACTTTCTCTCTCTTCATTTTTCATTCCAAATCTAGATCTAGAATTTTTCTCAACCAAATTTTATCAAATTCCTACCAAATTTCCACCCAATTACTTCTCAAATCATCATTGGAGACTAGAAGAGCAAGGATCTAGAAGGAGGAAGCAAGGATCAACAAAGAGGAGCAAGGATCTACAAGTTGGAGGCCAATTTCACCAATTTTGGAAGTTTCATTGGAAATCTATCTTCCAATAGGTATAATTCAGTTTTTTCTCTTAAAATAGCTTCTAAATATGAGATTTAATCATGAATAATCAACCCATATGTATGTACTATCCATAGGATTTGGTTTTGTGTTCATAGGAGACCTATGCAGAAAGTTATGGTGCTTTTTGTGTCAATTTTGGGGGAATTCCGAAAATGACTTTTTGTTGTGTGTGTCAATTGATCCTATAGATCAATTTGGCATATATTTATGTGTTTGGGGCTAGTGTCGTGTCCACAATTGGGTACGTGTAGGTCGTATCCCAACAATTTGGTGATACGTGTTGTTTTGGGGGTTTTCCCTCCGACACGGAACTTTGTACATGTCGTATTTTGACACGGACACATAAATCTATATTTGACACTTTGTTTTGTTCATAAATATTATATGTGATTTGTTTGTGTCCTTCGGGGTGCAATTGGATGTGTGGTGGACTCGTGTCGCATGCGTATCCTAGATCTAGTGGGATACGGTGTGATACGCTCCAATTATTATGTGTTTATGTGTAGATCTAATTAATTGTGCTTTAATTCTTGAATTATAATTGTGTATGTATTTATATATATTATATATGTATTATGTATATTTATTATAGTGTTTATTGTATCATAGATCTATGTATTATATATGTATTAATAGAATATATATTATGTAGCTTTTTTCTACATGCATTAATATATATGTTATAATATATGTTAGGGATGTAAATATATGTATATATTTTATATAATATATGTGTATGTTTAATTAAGTAATTAGATTATTTATAGTTATTATATGATTATTTATATATATATATATATGTATGTAGATATATATTTATAAGTGGTAGCATATGTATATATATTATAGTAGATATATTTATATGTGGTTATATATATTGTTATATTATATATTGTTATGTATTTATATTATTGTATGATTATATATATATGTATACATATATGTATAGTTATATATACATATTACTATGTGTGTGTGTGTATGTTACTATGTGATATTTTATATAATTTACTATGTATAAGTGTATGTATAGTTATATATAGTTTTATATATATATTGTATAAATATATATTATGGGTTATATATATGTATTTAAATATATATTATATAAATATATATAGTGGGTTATATATATGTATTTATATATATATTGTATATATATATATACATATATTTTCAGCGATAGAAGCGAGCAGAAGTGTCGCAACAGCAGCAACAAATGCAAATAATAGCAGCTTTTCAGCGACAGCAGTCAGCGACAGTTGCAAAAAATTGTCACTGAAACAACAGTGTATCAGCAGAGTATCAGAAGCTTCAGCGACAGTTTTTAGTGACAGTGCAGAAAACTGTCACAAAAACTGCAGTGTATAGTGGACAGGGTATTTAGCGACAGTTTGGCAGTTTTTAATATATTAGATATTAATATATATATAGATATATATGTATATATATATGGTAATTAATATATATATAAATATGTTCCTAATTGCTATTTGTATTATAGTATACTATATATGTATATATTTAGTTGTAGCATATAAATTTATTAGAATAATTAGTATACTTTAGTTATTAATTGTTATGAGTATCTTTTATATATTATATATTTATAGGTATGTATGTACGTATATATGTATTAATAGTTAGTGTGTAGTTGGTAGTTAGTATTATTATATTAGTACATACTAGAGTTATATTGGATTGATATATGTAATTATTGATGGGTAGTTAGTATATATATGAGATTTTGGCAATTACCTTGAGATATCAAGGTAAGTATCAAGATATACCAAGGTATGAGTAGTAGGTATTGGCATAAGTAATAGGATAGTTGTAAACTAATTATGGGTTGGTATTAAGGTGACTAAAATAAGGTATATAAAATTATATAAATATTAAATGCATAGTAGTTTATAATTATTGTTGGGTAGTTAGTATAAATAAGGTTTTGAATTTACCTTGAGATGCCAAGGTAAGTATCAAGGTATTGGAGGATAATCAAGGTATTGGGTTTGGATATCAAGATAGAGGTTTAGTATTGCGATACCAAGTTGGTTCGAAACCAAGGTATCCATTTAGCATTTGTAATTAGGATTTTATATATATAATATTGTTTGATATGTACATATGTGTTATATTTATCCCTTGTTTGCGTATCCTGAGATACGGTATCTTAGTATCCTAAGATTTAGTTTGTATGGCCTAGATTCATAGTGTGTGAGCCCAATATCTTTGAGTTAGACTCATGCAACCTAGAAATAGGTAGTTGACCATAGTTTGACTATATTTGACCATAGTTGACTTAGAGTTGACCTAGTTTGACTTTTGACTTAGAAATGACTTTATGACCTAGAAAGTTGACTAGTTTAATTTATTTCTCTTCCCCAAAAACTTGTATTAATGCAATATTTTATATATAGGTCTGTGACACCAGTTCGGACATTATTTTTTATCATTTGCTCTGGACCACAGGCGAGTACATTCTCTGATAGTTTTCATTATTTGATTACCACTATAATTCAAGTATTTAGAAATATTACTTATGATTCTTGACACGATGGTACACGGATTGGTATTGTTATTGGATCGTTAGTCATGGGATATTACCTTGATTATGGAGATAGTATCGGATACTGTCCTTGTTGGTATTGGATAACATTGAATATTATAGATTAAATATTGGATACATTGGCTAGTGACATGTCATGATTCGATCCATCATATCAGTCGGGGCGGGGAAAATACCAATTAAATATGTGATCAAGAAACTATCGGCTAGTAGTGTAATCATTGGATACTAACTAACCATGCAATTCACGTATGGTTGAGTTAGCTCCTTAGTGTAATCATTGAATCTTCCAGGCCGATCACATATTTAGTTAGTATCTCAAATCACATAGTTATTATAGATTCTATTATTCAGTTCATTGATTACCTTGTTCTATTATGACATTATAGTTTATTCCTTTATTCTTGTACGCATTGATTATATTCTGTTGTTAGTATTGCCTATTCTCTCATTGTTCTTGATTATCAGTTACATCCTCATCGTAGATAGCATCTTCTATTCTACTGCTTTATAGTTTTTGTCAATTAATTGAAACTGCTATTGGGTTGTACTTCGCTCCATTCCTGACTGGAAAATATTTTTCAGAGGATCCGGGAGATTGGTGTCCGACATACTACGGACCTCAGCCTATTGATGGTGCAGACTTGGACCCACTAGTTCTGGAGTGACTGTTGAGAGATTTAGCCGGATTCACTAGTTAGCATAGTTAGTTCTCTTTAGCATTTTGGTACCGGATTTGTTTCCGACATATATTTGTGTTTGGATATTATTTCTATTTGTTGTTGTTATATTTTTAACTGCTTAGTTATGTTAGACTTCTGTGATATCTTCTCGTGCCATAGAAATGTGATTGAGTATTGTGTTGAATTAAGTTGATTACTCTCTTCTTGGAGTTGAGATATTATTGGAGGTTTATGCTTTATAGTGAGATAATTAGATAGTATAGTTGACCAAGACAGCGTTCTACCGCTGATGCTGCGGCGTAGGCTGGGCGTTGTTCCCGACTTGCATCCCTACACCGGGTGCGGGTCGTGACACGTTTTTAGTGATGGCCCATGCAGGTCAGGCTTCGCAATATTGCGATGTCGTGGTAGTACGATGACTTAGTTGTACTACTGCGAGCCTGCGATAGGATATAGGACATAGGATACTAGGAAGAGAGAGGGATACTCAATCACAACTAGGAATTCCAATCTGAATTAAATCGCTAATTTTGATTCCTTTTGAATACTTTTGTCCTTCCTTGATGATATCTTATCTTGTGTCGAATTGATCTCCTTTGTTTCGATCTGTCTTCAGGATGCCGCCGAAGACTAGATTTCATCGATCGGGAGCAGTTTCTGCGAGGTCTGCCACCTCTCAATCTTCCACTCAGGCAGTAGGGTTTGTACCTCCTACGACATCAGTTCATATAGGAGTCTCGGCTGCCTTTGGGGGTTCTCCTCCACCTGTTCCGAGGACTACTCCAGTTGCTTCGGAGGGACTACCACCACCTCCATTTTCAGGAGATACTGTGCCGATGGTTGCACTGTTTAGAGAGATGATGGAATTACAGAGGGAAAAGATAGAAGTCCAGCACAGGCAGTCAGATATGATGCGACAGAGTATGGAAAATGTCCATCAGGTAGCTATAGCAGCAGTTCAGAGAGATGCTCCTCCACAGCCACAGGATACTCAGATCAAGCCAGGCAACATTCAAAATTTCAAGAAGCTTGAGCCTCGAGTTTTCAAGGGTACAGAAGGTATAGTTTATGCTGACGATTGGCTTGAAGATATCGAGCGACTCATGAAGGTATCCCGTCTTGCGGAGGATCTGAAGGTTGAGGCGGTAGGACTTTAACTGTTCGACGTTGCCCGCACTTGGTTCAGGAATGAGCCAATTCTTACTGATGCGGGACAATCTTGGGAGATATTCAAGGATCTCTTTAAGAAGAAGTTCTTTGCTCGGACGGACAGATTGGAATTAGGAAGGCAATTTGAGAGCCTTACACAAGGAAGCATGTCCGTAGAGGAGTATGCCGCAGAGTTCGGGAGGCTGAGCCGATTTGCGAAGTACTTGGTGAGAGAGCCAGAAGTTCGGGCTATCCGTTTTTGCGAGGGTCTGAATTGGGAAGTCAAGATTCTCATTTCGTCTTTCTACGAGACGTATTCTGAGATACTTTCGGAGGCACGCAAGGTCGAGTGGGAGTGGAACTTGAAGCCGAAGAGGGACCATGATATGTTTGGGGGTGACAGTAGTAGTGCGGGACCGACAAAGAGGTCGCGGTTCCAGCAACAGCAGTTTTCAATACAATTTGGAGCCTATCAGCAACAATATCAGATGCCAGAACCTATTGTTGCTCCAGTACAAGCTCTAGTACAACAGATACCACAGCAGCCTCAGAGACAGGTGCAACAAGCTCCTCAATGTACCTATTACAAGAAGACTGGGCACACTTGGGAGATGTGCCGGAAGAGACTTGGAGCATGCTTACATTGTGGATCAACGGAGCATATGGTGAAGGGTTGTCTCTGGACAATTCAACGTCTAGGCCAGGATGCAGATCGAGGGCAGAGAGGTGGGGTTAGGCCACTTGTAGCACCACAGATTGCTTATCACCCGCAGAGGGAGCTACCTCGGCAGGACGGAGCATTTGCGATGACGGTCGAGGAGACCAATACTACAGGTGATGGGTTAGAGAGTCTGTTCTTTCTTTCTGTTTCTTTCATCTATTTTGATTGATTGATTCTGTAGTACCTTTTGGATGCTTGTGTTATATAGTTAGTGTAGCTATAGAATACCCTGACAGAGACAACAGTAATAAGACAGAAGACAGGTGGAGACCATGACCATGCATGTTATTCTTTGCATAGGACTGTTCTTAGTGAGATAAGACTTTATTAGACTATGATTGCTGGGGGTTTGACCTAGAAGGAGTACGGTCACCTTTAAATTTCGAGGACGAAATTATTTTAAGGGGGATAGACTTGTCACTACCGTATTTTCTAAAAAGGGTATTTTGGTCATTTTATAATTAATTAAATATTATGCATGTTAAATATTTATTTATTATATTATTTATTTATTATTAGCATGATAGATTTATTTTTTGGACTTGTGTTAGTGGACCTAACTAGTTTAGTTTAGACTCATGGACCAACATGTATTAATTGTTAGAATTGAGCCCAACTAGAAAGCCCATTAATTAGGAGGATGATTAAATTAATTAAACCATTAGACTAGAAGCTTCTCTCCTTAATTAATTTCTTCATGAGAGGCCCTAAGGGGTATTTTAGACTTTACATAGTAGCTTGAGGGAGGGGGCAAGTGAGGCCTATATAAAGGGGATGAAAACTTTCTCTCTCTTCATTTTTTATTCCAAATCTAGATCTAGAATTTCCCTCAACCAAATTTTATCAAATCCCTACCAAATTTCCACCCAATTACTTTCCAAATCACCATTGGATACTAGAAGAGTAAGGATCTAGAAGGAGGAAGCAAGGATCAACAAAGAGGAGCAAGGATCTACAAGTTGGAGGCCAATTTCACCAATTTTGGAGGTTTCATTGGGAATCCATCTCCCAATAGGTATAATTCAGTTTTTCCTCTTAAAATAGCTTCTAAATCTGAGATTTAATCATGAATAATCAATCCATATGTATGTACTACCCATAGGATTTGGTTTTGTGTTCATAGGAGACCTATGGAGAAAGTTATGGTGCTTTTTGTGTCAATTTTGGGAGAATTCCGAAAATGACTTTTTGTTGTGTGTGTCAATTGATCCTATAGATCAATTTGGCATATGTTTATGTGTTTGGGGCTAGTGTCGTGTCCACAATTGGGTACGTGTAGGTCGTATCCTAACAATTTGGTGATATGTGTTGTTTTGGGGGTTTTCCCTCCGACACGGGATTTTGTACATGTCGTATTTTGACACGGACACATAGATCTATATTTGACACTTTGTTTAAATATTATATGTAATTTGTTTGTGTCCTTCGGGGTGCAATTGGATGTGTGGTGGACTCGTGTCGCATGCGTATCCTAGATCTAGTGGGATACGGTGTGATACGCTCCAATTATTATGTGTTTATGTGTAGATCTAATTAATTGTGCTTTAATTCTTGAATTATAATTGTGTATGTATCTATATATATTATATATGTATTATGTATATTTATTATAGTGTTTATTGTATCATAGATCTATGTATTATATATGTATTAATAGAATATATATTAAGTAGCTTTTTTCTACATGCATTAATATATATGTTATAATATATGTTAGGGATGTAAATATATGTATATGTTTTATATAATATATGTGTATGTTTAATTAAGTAATTAGATTATTTATAGTTATTATATGATTATTTATATATATATATGTATGTAGATATATATATATTTATAAGTGGTAGCATATGTATATATAATATAGTAGATATATTTATATGTGGTTATATATATTGTTATATTATATATTGTTATGTATTTATATTATTGTATGATTATATATATATGTATACATATATGTATAGTTATATATACATATTACTATGTGTGTGTGTGTATGTTACTATGTGATATTTTATATAATTTACTATGTATAAGTGTATGTATAGTTATATATAGTTTTATATATATATTGTATAAATATATATTGTGGGTTATATATATGTATTTAAATATATATTATATAAATATATATGGTAGGTTATATATATGTATTTATATATATATTGTATATATATATATATATATATATATATATATATATATATATATATATATATATATATATATATATATATATATATATATATATATACATATATTTTCAGCGACAGCAGCGAGCCAGAAGTGTCGCAACAGCAGCAACAAATGCAAATAATAGCAGCTTTTCAGCGACAGCAGTCAGCGACAGTTACAGAAAACTGTCACTGAAACAACAGTGTATCAGCAGAGTATCAGAAGCTTCAGCGACAGTTTTTAGTGACAGTGCAGGAAACTGTCACAAAAACTGCAGTGTATAGTGGACAGGGTATTTAGCGACAGTTTGGCAGTTTTTAATATATTAGATATTAATATATATATAGATATATATGTATATATATATGGTAATTAATATATATATAAATATGTTCCTAATTGCTATTTGTATTATAGTATACTATATATGTATATATTTAGTTGTAGCATATAAATTTATTAGAATAATTAGTATACTTTAGTTATCAATTGTTATGAGTATCTTTTATATATTATATATTTATAGGTATGTATGTACGTATATATGTATTAATAGTTAGTGTGTAGTTGGTAGTTAGTATTATTATATTAGTACATACTAGAGTTATATTGGATTGATATATGTAATTATTGATGGGTAGTTAGTATATATATGAAATTTTGGCAATTACCTTGAGATATCAAGGTAAGTATCAAGATATACCAAGGTATGAGTAGTAGGTATTGGCATAAGTAATAGGATAGTTGTAAACTAATTATGGGTTGGTATTAAGGTGACTAAAATAAGGTATATAGAATTATATAAATATTAAATGCATAGTAGTTTATAATTATTGTTGGGTAGTTAGTATAAATAAGGTTTTGAATTTACCTTGAGATGCCAAGGTAAGTATCAAGGTATTGGAGGATAATCAAGGTATTGGGTTTGGATATCAAGATAGAGGTTTAGTATTGCGATACCAAGTTGGTTCGAAACCAAGGTATCCATTTAGCATTTATAATTAGGATTTTATATATATAATATTGTTTGATATGTACATATGTGTTATATTTATCCCTTGTTTGCGTATCCTGAGATACGGTATCTTAGTATCCTAAGATTTAGTTTGTATGGCCTAGATTCATAGTGTATGAGCCCAATATCTTTGAGTTAGACTCATGCAACCTAGAAATAGGTAGTTGACCATAGTTTGACTATAGTTGACCATAGTTGACTTAGAGTTTACCTAGTTTGACTTTTGACTTAGAAATGACTTTATGACCTAGAAAGTTGACTAGTTTAATTTATTTCTCTTCTCCAAAAACTTGTATTAATGCAATATTTTATATATAGGTCTGTGACACCAGTTCGGACATCATTTTTCATCATTTACTCTGGACCACAGGCGAGTACATTCTCTGATAGTTTTTATTATTTGATTACCACTATAATTCAAGTATTTAGAAATGTTACTTATGATTCTTGACACGATGGTACACGGATTGGTATTGTTATTGGATCGTTAGTCATGGGATGTTACCTTGATTATGGAGATGGTATCGGATACTGTCCTTGTTGGTATTGGATAACATTGAATATTGTAGATTAAACATTGGATACATTGGGTAGTAACATGTCATGATTCGATCCATCATATCAGTCGGGGCGGGGGAAATACCAATTAAATATGTGATCAAGAAACTATCGGCTAGTAGTGTAATCATTGGCTACTAACTAACCATGCAATTCACGTATGGTTGAGTTAGCTCCTTAGTGTAATCATTGAATCTCCCAGGCCGATCACATATTTAGTTAGTATCTCAAATCACATAGTTATTGTTGTAAGCCCCTGATTTTTCAAAAATAATAAAATTGGGATTTTTCACAATTTTCTGGAATTTTCTGGAAATTTTCTGTAATTAAAATCAGGGTTTTTGAATTATTAAATGATTTTTAATTGTTAATAAATAATATTAAAATATTATAAAAATAATATTTTTGGGTGTAAAATAAAAAACTGGACTTAGGGTAATTTTTCTGGATTTTTCTGGGCCTCAGACCTATTTTTAATCACCTAAAAACTATTTTATTTAATTATTAATTAATTATTATTATTATTATTATTATTATTTTTGTTTTTATTATTTTTATGTTTCTTTGGCCCGGCCCGGCCCAGTGGGCCGAGCCCGTTTAGCCGAACCCGGCCCAGCCCTGTGCTTAGCGGGTCGGGCGGGTCCGCTCACCCGGATCCGCGCCCGACCCGACCCGTCGGCTGTCACCCCAACCCAGTCTCCACGACCCTGCGATCCCGCCGCCGGCGCCGGAAAACGCGCGCCACGACCCGACGCCCCTCCGGATCACCCGCCACGTCGCCCCGGCCAGCCCTCGCCCGACGCCCTATAAATTTTCCCCATCTCTTCCTCCTTCCTTCCCCCATAACCCAAAACCCTAACCCTCCACCCTAGCTCTCCGGCGACCTCCGACGAGCCTCGATCCCCGCCGTCCACCTCCCTGCGCCGACCACCCCCAGCCAGAACCGGCCTCCCCTGCTCCTCTCTCCTCCCCGCAGCCTCGATCTCGACCTCCAGGCGCCTCCCCGCCGTTCGAGAGCCGCCCTAGCCGCTGTCGACGACCCCGCCGACCACCCAGGGCCTCGCCGACCGACGGCCAGCCCCCCCCCCAGAGCACCGGACACGCCGCTGACACGCCCAGGACACGAACACGCGTGTCGGACACGGTTCGAAGCCCTGATTTCTCGGTCTCCTTCAGGTATTCGTAACTTGCAACCCTGATCTCCGTTTTCGATTCCGTCAATTCCTACGCGAAACCTGTATGACCCTCTCGGTGCCCGGATAAACTGTTCGGGGCATCGCGTCCTGTGGCGATCGCACACCGCGATCCAAAAATAGGAAAAACCAGACCCTGTTTCACCCCGGAACTGAGTCCGCCCCGCCAAACGGGACGACTTGGTCGCGTGCGGTCTTCACAGATATGTACGCATCGTCGATACGGACGTGTGAGTTTTCGTGGAAGCTGATTCGGGTGTGCGTGCACACCGGAATCAACGCGTATCCGCGGACACCGTCCCGTATCCGCCTTTTCGGCATTTCACCCTAACTTCGTGCACACACGTCGGATCGAGACGAAACTTACGCCATCGGACTCGTAGCGATACGCTGGTCCTGTGGGTCAAGTTTGGTTCGATTCTGAGAACGTTGACGAAATCGCGTGTCGTGGGCCCCACAGGCCCCGCTCGACGGGCGATTTTGTGTTCGGCTCACCGGAATCCAAATCTGGAAGTTCCGTTGGGTTCGTATCAGCGTTCCTGACCTGTTGACACTAAGTTTAATGAAATTGGAGACCGTTGACCCGGACACGTTTTTCGGTGCAAAGCGGGCCCAACGGCGGACCCCGTTTTGACCCGAAACTGCCGTTTTTGCCCTTGTCTCCAAATTGGACCCAAGGACAGGCGTTTCTAGCTATTTGACATCTTCTGAGCATGATGGTAATGTCTGTTTCAGCTTTTGGAATCATCTCTGGACTTTTCCCCCAAGAACCAAAATTAAACAGATCCAAACAACAGGCAAGTACCTGCACTTCAAGTTAATCTTTATATTGTGATAATTAATTCCCTGCTCTACTAGTACCCTTGCTGATTACACGTAGTGTTAAAGTACTGTATTGCATGTCTTGAATATTGGAGTTCATGTCTTGTTTACATATCGGGTGGGAGAATACTAGGAGGCATGTAGTTTACCCTTCCCCATGCATTGTTTAATAGCTGTTGGTACACGACTGTCCATCAGCCAGATCTCGATTGTATTGTTTAATAGTCGTCTATGACGGCCAGATTAGCCTTATAAACCTTATAAACCCCTACATGCCAACTATGTATTCTAAAACAAACACAAGTTCACACAGATAGTTCTAGTCTTGTTATAGTTCTTACTGACTGTTGTAGTTTCATTTCCTGTTTCACTTTATTTCCTGCTTTCTCATATTCCTGTTTATAGCATTAAACTCTGAGATGTTGATATTTCCGGGTACGGGTCGTGACACATTTTTATGGTGGCCCATGCAGGTCTAACGACTAAATTGTTCGGTTCCAACTTAGGGACCGAACAGGCCTGCAACAAGATTGAGTATTTTAGGATAAAGCTCATTCACAGTATAGGGTCCTTATTTCAATCCTTGATATTACTTCTGATCAATTTTTCTATCGCCCTTGATTTCCAATTAATCTATTCTGATCTTCCTATCCCTTAATCTTTCAGAATGGTCCAGACCAGGAACACGGTAGGAGGCACATCAGAACCAGCTGAGCAGAATGTGCCCGAGACTCTTGCACTCCCGCCGCCTCCATCTGTCCCGGCAGTTACCCTAGATGGGGCACAGCTACTTGGAGTGTTCCAGGGACTAGTGGAATCCCAGAAAGAACAGACTGCACTTCTGCGGACCAGCCTCTCAGAAGCTATTAAATCCCAGGAGTCGCCACTCAAGAGGCCAGGAAGTGCCAAAGACTTTAAGAACCTCAGACCCCTGGAATTCTACGGAACTGAAGGCATTCTCTATGCCGATGAATGGATAGAGAACGTCGAGAGACTCCTGAAGACTGCTCGTGTTCCTGATGATCTTAAAGTGGAGTCTGCAAGCCTGCAACTGTTCGATATAGCTTGGACCTGGTTTAGAGACGAACCTCAACTATCTGCTCCTGACCTCACCTGGGAGGACTTCAAGAGACTGTTCAAGGAAAAATTCTACCCCGAAGTGGCTCGGGAAGCTCTCGAAAGTCAATTCGAGAGACTGGAACAAGGTAACCTATCTGTAGATGAGTATACTGCTGAATTTAGCAGGTTAAGCCACTTTGCGGAGTACATGGTTCGTACCCCGGAGGACAGAGCCCGTAGATTCAAGAAGGGGTTATCTCCGGATATTCGCCTTGCTGTCACCACCAGCCGAGCTCGCACCTACGAGGAAATCTTGAGCGTGTTACAAGGCGTTGAGAGAGACATGGGGCATAAGCTAAAGCGAGAAAGAGATACCGGAAATGCGGGACCCAACAAACGCCCATTTCAACAACAACAACAGAGGTCCCCGCAGCAAACCCAGCGTCCTCTCCCTCGAGCTCCAGCACCCGAACACCAGGCTCAAGGACAGAACCAACAGGCTGCTACTTGTAACTTTTGCCGAAGACCGGGCCACACTTGGCAAGTTTGTAGGAAGAGACTAGGTGCCTGCCTATATTGTGGCTCAACAGAATATCAAGTGAGGGACTGTCCCGCTACTCCAAGACGCGGACAAGCTTACGTGATGACCGTGGAGAACGCGCAGGCTTTGGGAGCAGCTAATGCGCGTAAGTGATTCGTAGATACCTTTCCTAGTATTGTTTAGCTCATGCCTATTGGTTCGTGACCTCAGCCCCAACCTAGTAAATTTTGAACTTGCTAAATAACTTGCTATGCTTTTATAACTGATAACTGTAGAGTTTGTAGAATCTTTTGCTATTGTGCTTATTGTAGGTTGTTTTGTGAACTTAAATAATTTGTACCTTCTTTTCATCATCATCTAGCGCACTTAATTTTGATGTACTCGACTTATGTTGCTATTTTATAGCCTAGTTTTGCAAGCTTACCCTTTATCGGGCTTGTTCATGACACATGTATTATTGATGCCTGATCAACCCCACTAATACAAGTGTCTACTCAGAATCAGTGTACTACGGTCTGATCAACCTTAGTGCATTTTGATTCGCACTTCGCACGACTATTTTACGTGGATTGAGAGATATAGTGACTAGTATACTTGCCCCTAAACATGTCCGAGCATATCGTATCAGTTACATAACCGTACTAATACAAGCATGCGGATAAATGATTACCAGAATAGAATCTCAATCCATAACCGCCTGACAATCCCCATTAGAATTCTTTAAACGCCTTGATCCCTATACCTCTGTTCTACCACCTCGCCCTTAAACTCTTTATTATTGATCCTCGTCTTCCCTTACTTCGGAAAGACAGAACCCTGTGTTTGGTATAAGTTTGATTTGTAGTGCTAGATGATAACCCTTTATGACTAAGGCAATACCCTAGGTGATGTGTTTTGTGTTGCAGACTTAAAGATTCAATACCATGATTTATTAAGTTGGACCTAGCTTTACTAGTTGTACAGCCTTAGAGGATATATGGGTAAAATTCTAAGTTGGGTAGCGACCGTAATGTCCACCTGAGGGAAACCCGTTAGACTATAATCAAGTGAGATTGGACAGAGAGAACCCTGCCTTATTTTTTTTAAATTTCGAGGACGAAATTTTTATAAGTTGGGTAGATTGTAAGCCCCTGATTTTTCAAAAATAATAAAATTGGGATTTTTCACAATTTTCTGGAATTTTCTGGAAATTTTTTGTAATTAAAATCAGGGTTTTTGAATTATTAAATGATTTTTAATTGTTAATAAATAATATTAAAATATTATAAAAATAATATTTTTGGGTGTAAAATGAAAAACTGGACTTAGGGTAATTTTTCTGGATTTTTTTGGGCCTCAGACCTATTTTTAATCACCTAAAAACTATTTTATTTAATTATTAATTAATTAATTATTATTATTATTATTATTATTATTTTTGTTTTTATTATTTTTATGTTTCTTTGGCCCGGCCCGGCCCAGTGGGCCGAGCCCGTTTAGCCGAACCCGGCCCAGCCCTGTGCTTAGCGGGTCGGGCGGGTCCGCTCACCCGGATCCGCGCCCGACCCGACCCGTCGGCTGTCAACCCAACCCGCTCTCCACGACCCTGCGATCCCGCCGCCGGCGCAGGAAAACGCGCGCCACGACCCGACGCCCCTCCGGATCACCCGCCACGTCGCCCCGGCCAGCCCTCGCCCGACGCCCTATAAATTTTCCCCATCTCTTCCTCCTTCCTTCCCCCATAACCCAAAACCCTAACCCTCCACCCTAGCTCTCCGGCGACCTCCGGCGAGCCTCGATCCCCGCCGTCCACCTCCCTGCGCCGACCACCCCCAGCCAGAACCGGCCTCCCCTGCTCCTCTCTCCTCCCCGCAGCCTCGATCTCGACCTCCAGGCGCCTCCCCGCCGTTCGAGAGCCGCCCTAGCCGCTGTCGACGACCCCGCCGACCACCCAGGGCCTCGCCGACCGACGGCCAGCCCCCCCCCCAGAGCACCGGATACGGCTGAGGAACCCCGGACACGGCTGAGGAGCCTCGGACACGGCAGCCGAGGCCGGACACGCCGCTGACACGCCCAGGACACGAACACGCGTGTCGGACACGGTTCGAAGCCCTGATTTCTCGGTCCCCTTCAGGTATTCGTAACTTGCAACCCTGATCTCCGTTTTCGATTCCGTCAATTCCTACGCGAAACCTGTATGACCCTCTCGGTGCCCGGACAAACTGTTCGGGGCATCGCGTCCTGTGGCGATCGCACACCGCGATCCAAAAACAGAAAAAACCAGACCCTGTTTCACCCCGGAACTGAGTCCGCCCCGCCAAACGGGACGACTTAGTCGCGTGCGGTCTTCACAGATATGTACGCATCGTCGATACGGACGTGTGAGTTTTCGTGGAAGCTGATTCGGGTGTGCGTGCACACCGGAATCAACGCGTATCCACGGACACCGTCCCGTATCCGCCTTTTCGGCATTTCACCCTAACTTCGTGCACACACGTCGGATCGAGACGAAACTTGCGCCATCGGACTCGTAGCGATACGCTGGTCCTGTGGGTCAAGTTTGGTTCGATTCTGAGAACGTTGACGAAATCGTGTGTCGTGGGCCCCACAGGCCCCGCTCGACGGGCGATTTTGTGTTCGGCTCACCGGAATCCAAATCTGGAAGTTCCGTTGGGTTCGTATCAGCGTTCCTGACCTGTTGACACTAAGTTTGGTGAAATTGGAGACCGTTGACCCGGACACGTTTTTCGGTGCAAAGCGGGCCCAACGGCGGACCCCGTTTTGACCCGAAACTGCCGTTTTTGCCCTTGTCTCCAAATTGGACCCAAGGATAGGCGTTTCTAGCTATTTGACATCTTCTGAGCATGATGGTAATGTCTGTTTCAGCTTTTGGAATCATCTCTGGACTTTTCCCCCAAGAACCAAAATTAAACAGATCCAAACAACAGGCAAGTACCTGCACTTCAAGTTAATCTTTATATTATGATAATTAATTCCCTGCTCTACTAGTACCCTTGCTGATTACACGTAGTGTTAAAGTACTGTATTGCATGTCTTGAATATTGGAGTTCATGTCTTGTTTACATATCGGGTGGGAGAATACTAGGAGGCATGTAGTTTACCCTTCCCCATGCATTGTTTAATAGCTGTTGGTACACGACTGTCCATCAGCCAGATCTCGATTGTATTGTTTAATAGCCGTCTATGACGGCCAGATTAGCCTTATAAACCCCTACATGCCAACTATGTATTCTAAAACAAACACAAGTTCACACAGATAGTTCTAGTCTTGTTATAGTTCTTACTGACTGTTGTAGTTTCATTTCCTGTTTCACTTTATTTCCTGCTTTCTCATATTCCTGTTTATAGCATTAAACTCTGAGATGTTGATATTTTCGGGTACGGGTCGTGACAATTGTAGATTCCATTATTCAGTTCATTGATTACCTTGTTCTATTCTGACATTATAGTTTATTCCTTTATTCTTGTACGCATTGATTATATTCTGTTGTTAGTATTGCCTATTCTCTCATTGTTCTTGATTATCAGTTACATCCTCATCGTAGATAGCATCTTCTATTCTACTGCTTTATAGTTTTTGTCAATTAATTGAAACTGCTATTGGGTTGTACTTCGCTCCATTCCTGACTGAAAAATATTTTTCAGAGGATCCGAGAGATTGGTGTTCGACATACTACGGACCTCAGCCTATTGATGGTGCAGACTTGGATCTACTAGTTCTGGAGTGACTGTTGAGAGATTTAGCCGGATTCACTAGTTAGCATAGTTAGTTCTCTTTAGCATTTTGGTACCGGATTTGTTTCCGACATATATTTGTGTTTGGATATTATTTCTATTTGTTGTTGTTATATTTTTAACTGCTTAGTTATGTTAGACTTCTGTGATATCTTCTCGTGCCATAGAAATGTGATTGAGTATTGTGTTGAATTAAGTTGATTACTCTCTTCTTGGAGTTGAGATATTATTGGAGGTTTATGCTTTATAGTGAGATAATTAGATAGTATAGTTGACCAAGACAGCGTTCTACCGCTGATGCTGCGGCGTAGGCTGGACGTTGTTCCCGACTTGCATCCCTACACCGGGTGCGGGTCGTGACAAGAAGCCTCCCCACCAGTGCATTCATATATTGATAACCCACCAGATTGCTTGCAGGGTACGAAAAAATCTCGTTTGGTGCGAAAATCCCCTTCGTACATGCTTAGGTATAGAGTTCACTCTGGAGCCTTGGAGCATTGCGTCTGAAGCTGAAGCACATATACACGATATAATGTGTCACGACCCGTACCCGGTGTAAGGGTACTAGTCGGAAACAACGCCCAGCCTACGTCGCAGAATCGGCGGTAGAACGCTGTCTAGATAGTCTATCTAAAGTAATGAACCACAAATAATGATAGAATACTCAATCACAGAACTAAGATGGAATGAGCACGAATCAGATGAGAATAGAATAGTCATCATACAACTCATGAGTTTAAAAATAGTACATCAATGAGTCTGAAGAGTAACAAAATAAGCTGGAGACAAATCCAGTACAAAAGAATACTATCATACTACAAAGCTACACTCCAGGGTCAACTGTCTCAGTTGGGATAAGTCCCTCTTGAGCCAGGGTCTCCGAATCTAAACCCACAACATCCTGGGGTCCATAATAGGTAGGGTACTCCTCAGTGTCATCTGAAAAAATATATCCAGTCAGGAAAGGAGCAGAGTACATCTCTAACAGCAGTTCTAATCCATGATAAAAACTATGTAACAGTAAATAGCTGTGGATAAACAAGATGCACAAAATAGATACAAGAGATATATAGATAATAAAGAAATACTGGAAAGAAATACAATAATGAACAATATGCCAATGAAACAATAATACTAATGACTAAGTGTGTGAGTACTAGCTTAACATGTGATCGGCTTGGGCAAGATACAATGCGGCCTGGCTAATCATACGTGCGGTGCATGATCAACACTATTCGCTTACCAATACTTTATTCAATAGGGATTTGATCACATATCTATACTAATACTCCCCACCCCCAATTGGTATAATAGATCCAACCACGGTATGCTATGGCACTAGATTCCCCAAGAAGAGAGCGACTCCTCCCGAAAATCGGTGTCTGTACATGTACAAGATAACCAATGAAACAATACTTGCACCATATACACCATATACCAAGGAATAACATCTTATGACGAGATCCGGATATACCAATCCGTGTAACCATAGTGTCAAGAGAAACATGTATATCTACACTAGATACAACGAACATAGAGGATATCATAAATGAGAAACTATCAAAGAATGTACTCGCCTGAAGTCCAAAGAACAGTCTCACAGATGTCTGACTCAGTACCTCGAAGACCTAGATATAGAATACCACATTAATACAAGGTCCCGGAAAGAGAACAAGTCAAACTAGTCAACTTCTAGGTCAATAAATCAATTCTAAGTTAAAAGTCAACTATGGTCAACTCTAAAGTCAACTAAAGTCAAACATGGTCAAACCAAGGTCAACCTCTCAAGACATCTATATAAATAATATAGAATAAAAATACACAATTAGGAATCAAGGTCTTGATCCCAATTGGTACCCACACAAAGTATAAATAATATACACTCTAATATAAAGTATATACAAACCAATATTTATACAAATAATATAATATATTACTACTAGTATTATACCTCACAAAAGCACATATATATATAAGATATATAAATCAAAACACATATATATATATAAAATAATTTAATAACTATATACTTATATATATATATACATATAAACTTACACAATTAAATATCAATAGTTACATAACACATGCACATATTAATGTATATATTTTACATGGCTAGAAGCACACATAAAAATATATTCATTAATATACAAATAATTATATAATAATTATAAATAATATAATTACACATTTAAACATATAAATATATTTTATAAAATATTTATGTATAAATTATTTTAGTAGCATAAGTACATATATAATTGCATGCAAGAAAGCTACATACATATATTTATACACCACATTAGAACACATAGAAATATATAGATCTATGCTAAAATAAATACCATAATAAATACACTAAAATAAATATATAATATCTATATATATTTACTAATTATAAATAAAGAATTTAAAGCATAAATAATTAGATCTACACATAAACATACCAAATTGGAAAGTTTTACACCGTATCCCACTAGATCTAGGATACGCATGTGACACGAGTCCAACACACAACCAAATGTACCCCGAAGGACACAAATAAGTCACAAATAATATTTATGAATAAATCAAAGTGTCAAAAGTAGATCTATGTGTCCGTGTCAAAATACGACATGTACAAAGCCCCGTGTCGGAGAAAACCTCCAAAATGACACGTATCACCAAATAGTTGAGATACGAACCACATGTACCCAAATATGGACACGACACAAGCCCCAAACACATAAGCACATGTCCAATTGATCTATAGGATCAATTGACACACACAACAAAATGTAAATTCGGAATTCCAACAAAATTGACACAAAAAGCACCATAACTTTCTCCATGGGTCTCCTATGAACATAAAATAAAGTCCTATGGGTAGTACATATATATGGGTTGATTTTACATGATTAAATCTCAGATTTAGAAGCTATTTTAATGGGAAAAACTAAATTATACCTATTGGGAGATGGATTCCCAATGAAACCTCCAATTGAGATGAACTTGCTTCCAAATTGTAGATCCTTGCTCCTCTTTGTAGATCCTTGCTTCCTCCTTCTAGATCCTTGCTTCTCAACTTTCTAATGGTGAATTGGGAAGAATTTGGAATGAATTTGGTGGGGAATTGGAATGGGAATGGAAAGAATTTGGGAGTGGAGAATTCTAGATCTAGATTTGGAATGAGAATGAGAGGAGAGAGAAATTTCCCCCCCTCTAATATAGGCCGGCCATGCCCCCTTCCCCAAGCAATTATAAAATGTCAAATGTACCCCTTGGGGCCTCTCATGAAGAAATAATTAAGGAAGGAAGCTTCTAGTCTAATCACTTAATTAATTTAATCCATCTCCTTAACCATGGGCTTTCTAAATGGGCCAAGTCTAACTATTTAATTCATGTTGGTCCATGGATCCAAACTACACTAGTTGGGTCTACTAAAATAAGTCCAAAATAATTAAATAACATCCAACAACAATTAAATAATACAACAAAAATTATTTACCATGCACAATATTTATTTAAATAGGAAATTACTAAAATACCCTTTTTCCTAAAATGTAGTAGTGACAAGTCTACCCTCCTTAAAATAATTTCGTCCTCGAAATTTAAAGACGAAAACTACCTCCAGAAAATCACAGAACAGAACTAAAGAATCACAACTAACTAATGAACAAAACATAACAAGAAAATAACATACCTCAAGGTACAAACAAATATGGGTAACGCTCTCGCATGTCATCCTCCCTCTCCCAGGTAGACTCCCCCGGAGAGTGATGCCTCCATGCGACGCGTACCAAAGGAATAGTCTGGTTCCTCAGCACCTTCTCTCTCCAATCCAGAATCTCAACTGGCTGCTCTGGATAGCTAAGAGTAGGGCCCACCTCTATCTCTGAGTGATCCAATACATGACTAGGATCTGCCACGTATCGTCTCAACTGCGACACATGAAACACGTTGTGCACTCCCTCCAATGCAGGTGGCCAGTCTAGTCTATAAGCAACTGCACCGACCCTCTCTAGAATAGTGAAAGGTCCGATGAATCGTGGACTAAGCTTTCCGCCTCCACCGAAGCGAATCGTGTCTCGTGTCGGAGAAATCCTCAGAAACACCAAACCATCCACCTAGAACAAAATACCATCTTAAGAACTTAATCTATAACAAACAAGAACAAGCACAAACAAAATCTAAACTATACCTCGAACTCCAAAGGTCTCCGATGGCTATCGGCCCAATGCCGCTGCTTGTCCTACGCCACTCGAAGTCTATCTCTGATCAACTGAACCTTCTCTGCTGCATCCACAACCATCTTTGGCCCAAGCAAAACTCTCTCTCTCTAACATCGTCCCAAGACAAAGGAGTACGACACCTTCGACCATATAGAGCTTCAAAAGGTGACATCTCTATACTGGCCTGGTAACTGTTGTTGTAAGCAAACTCTACCAAATGGAGATGGTCCTCCCAAAAAACCCCGAAATTTAGTACACAAGTGCGCAACATATCCTCGAGAGTCTGGATAGTCCTCTTTGACTGTCCATCTGTCTGGGGATGATATGCAGTACTGAACTTGAGCTGAGTGCCCAAACTCTCCTGCAAACTCCTCCAGAAATGAGAAGTGAAACGACTATCCCGATCTGAGACTATGCTGACGGGAACTCCATGTATCCTAATGATCTGCCTCACATACATCTCTGCCAGCTTCTCCGTAGATAAACCCACCTTGAAAGGCAAAAAGTGGGCCGACTTGGTCAACCTATCAACAATGACCCAAATCGCGTCTTTCCCTCCTGGAGATCGTAGAAGTCCGGACACAAAATCCTTAGTAATGTGTTCCCACTTCCACTCTGGAATGGGTAATGGCTGAAGTAACCCTCCTGGCCTCTGCCTCTCGGCTTTCACCTGCTGGCACACTAAGCATCTAGATACAAACTGTGCCACTTCCCTCTTCATGCCATACCACCACACACTCTCCCGCATATCTCGATACATCTTATTAGCACCTGGATATATGGAATACTGAGAGCGATGCGCTTCCTGCAACACCTTCTCACGCAACTCTCCACTAGGCACACACAATCTAACTCCATGCCTCAAAGATCCATCCTCTGCAATAGTAAAATTATCTTCCAATCCTGCTCTCACCTGAGCTCTGATACTCCTCAAAGATACATCATCATACTGTGCTGCCTTGATCATGTCCATCAAATTTGAGTGTATCTGCAATCCCCACATCTGCATAGCACACCCATGAACAATCGCCTCAATGCCCAAGCTCTCCAAGTCCTCCAACAGATATCGATCCTGCGTCAAGAACATAGCTACCGGATACCTGCTCAAAGCATCGGCAACTACATTGGCTTTCCCAGGATAATATTGCAAAGAGATATCAAAATCCTTCATCAGTTCCAACCACCGATGCTGCCTCATGTTCAACTCCTTCTGCGTGAAAACGTACTTCAAGCTTTTGTGGTCTGTGAAGATCTTCACACGCTCTCCGTACAAATAATGTTTCTACAACTTCAGGGCGAATATGACAGCTGCCAACTCCAAATCATGGGTAGGATAGTTCTTTTCATGAGGACACAATTGCCTGGATGCATAGGCAATCACTTTCCTATGCTGTTGAAGAACACAACCTAAACCCTTCCCCGATGCATCACTATAAATAGTGAAACCTCCGGACCCTGATGGCAATGTCAAAATAGGAGCAGATGTCAACCTCTTCTTTAACTCCTCAAAAGCAACCTGGCAATCCTCCGTCCAAACAAACTCCACATCCTTCCTCGTGAGTCTGGTCATCGACTCGGCAATCCTCGAAAAATCTTGCACAAACTTCGTGTAATAGCCTGCCAATCCCAAGAAACTCCTGATCTCTGCTACCGAACTCGGAGTCTTCCAAGATTCCACTGCTGAAATCTTCTTCGGATCCACTGAAATACCATCACCAGTCACAATATGCCCCAAGAATTCTACCTTGTCCAAGAAAAACTCACATTTGGACAACTTCCCATACAGCTTCTCCTTCCTTAGCACGTCCAACACAATCCTCAAATGCTCCTCATGCTCCTCCGGTGTCCTCGAGTATATGAGTATGTCGTCGATGAACACCACCACGAACTTGTCAAGGTACTGGTGGAACACCTTGTTCATCAAGTTCATAAATACCCTGGTGCATTAGTCAAACCAAACGGCATCACCATAAACTCGTACTGACCATACCGAGTTCTAAAAGCAGTCTTCGGTATGCCCTCCGGCTTCACCTTCACCTGATGGTAGCCTGATCTCAAATCTATCTTAGAAAATACCTTCGCACCACTCAACTGATCAAACAGATCATCAATCCGTGCCAAAGGATACTTATTCTTGATAGTGAGATTATTCAAAGCCCTGCAATCAATGCACATACGCACCGATCCATCCTTCTTCGGTACAAACAATACCGGGGCTCCCCATGGTGAAGAACTCGATCTGATAAACCCCTTATCCTGTAATTCGTCCATCTGCTTCTTTAACTCGACCAGCTCGCTGTTGTTTACTCTATAGACATGCTGCAAAATTGGTTCTGCATCTGGCACCAAGTCTATAGAAAATTCAACATCTCGATCTGGTGGCAATCCTAGCAATTCCTCAGGAAACACATCCAAGAATTCTGCTATCAACGGATGCGGCAACTCCTTGTCTTCCACCATAGCTCCACAAATAATGCCTTTCTCCTGCTCCGTAGCTCCTCTAGCAAACTCGAACTCTGGCTCTCCTGGCGAACCAAACAAAACTCTACCTCCTCTAAAGTCTATGCTAGCACGGTGCCTACTCAACCAATCCATCCCGAGTACAATATCGTAGCTCGGAAGTGGCATTACAAGTAGACACGCACTCAACTCCCGGCCTCCCAGAGTAACTCTCCGATCCTTGCAAATATTATTAACCAGGATAATGCCTCCCCCGGTCATGATCTTGCAAGTCCTAAGCAAAGACTCAGCTACCAAACCATGCTTCAGAGCAAAAAAAAATAGATACAAAACTATGGGAAGCACCACTATCAAACAAAGCTAAAGCTGGAATAGAATAAAAAAGAATAGAACCTGCAATGACATCTCCTGTGGGTTCCTCCTCTTCGACGGTCATAGCAAACGCTCGTCCCTGCCGAGCACCTCCCTGCTGTTGATGTTGGACAAAACGCTGCTGCTGTGTCGGAAGCGGTCCCCTCGGTTGTGCTGCAGGTGGTCCCGTCTGTGTCCTCGGAGCTGGAGCTGCTCCTTGAACTGCACGACGAGGACACTCCCTCGATTGATGCCCTTCAGTACCACAATACAAACAAACTCCTAGCCTCCTCCTGCAAACTTCCCAGATGTGGCCGGGCTTCTTGCAGAAGTTGCATGGAGCTTGCTGTAACTGTCTCTGCTGCTGAGGTGCCTGGTGAAAAGGTGCTCTAGCTGGAGAATCAATATGGCACAAGATGTAAGATATCAAGGAAAGGACAGTTTAAGAGATCAAGTATCAATGTCAAAGGAGTATAGTTGAATCAAAAGAATTTTTCTAGATGTGATTGAGTATCTCAGCCTATATCCTATATCCTATTGCAGGCTCGCAGTAGTATAACTAAGTTGTCGCACTACCACGACATCACATACTTGTGAAGCTAGACCTGCATGGGCCACCACCAAAAATGTGTCACGACCCACACCCGGTGTAAGGGTACTAGTCGGAAACAACGCCCAGCCTACGTCGCAGAATCGGTGGTAGAACGCTGTCTAGATAGTCTATCTAAAGTAATGAACCACAAATAATGATAGAATACTCAATCACAGAACTAAGATGGAATGAGCACGAATCAGATGAGAATAGAATAGTCATCATACAACTCATGAGTTTAAAAATAGTACATCAATGAGTCTGAAGAGTAACAAAATAAGCTGGAGACAAATCCAGTACAAAAGAATACTATCATACTACAAAGCTACACTCCAGGGTCAACTGTCTCAGTTGGGATAAGTCCCTCTTGAGCCAGGGTCTCCGAATCTAAACCCACAACATCCTGGGGTCCATAATAGGTAGGGTACTCCTCAGTGTCATCTGGAAAAATATATCCAGTCAGGAAAGGAGCAGAGTACATCTCTAACAGCAGTTCTAATCCATGATAAAAACTATGTAACAGTAAATAGCTGTGGATAAACAAGATACACAAAATAGATACAAGAGATATATAGACAATAAGGAAATACTGGAAAGAAATACAATAATAAACAATATGCCAATGAAACAATAATACTAATGACTAAGTGTGTGAGTACTAGCTTAACATGTGATCGGCTTGGGCAAGATACAATGCGGCCTGGCTAATCATACGTGCGATGCATGATCAACACTATTCGCTTACCAATACTTTATTCAATAGAGATTTGATCACATATCTATGCTAATACTCCCCACCCCCAATTGGTATAATAGATCCAACCACGGTATGCTATGGCACTAGATTCCCCAAGAAGAGAGCGACTCCTCCCGAAAATCGATGTCTGTACATGTACAAGATAACCAATGAAACAATACTTGCACCATATACACCATATACCAAGGAATAACATCTCATGACGAGATCCGGATATACCAATCCGTGTAACCATAGTGTCAAGAGAAACATGTATATCTACACTAGATACAACGAACATAGAGGATATCATAAATGAGAAACTATCAAAGAATGTACTCGCCTGAAGTCCAAAGAACAGTCTCACAGATGTCTGACTCAGTACCTCGAAGACCTAGATATAGAATACCACATTAATACAAGGTCCCGGAAAGAGAACAAGTCAAACTAGTCAACTTCTAGGTCAATAAATCAATTCTAAGTTAAAAGTCAACTATGGTCAACTCTAAAGTCAACTAAAGTCAAACATGGTCAAACCAAGGTCAACCTCTCAAGACATCTATATAAATAATATAGAATAAAAATACACAATTAGGAATCAAGGTCTTGATCCCAATTGGTACCCACACAAAGTATAAATAATATACACTCTAATATAAAGTATATACAAACCAATATTTATACAAATAATATAATATATTACTACTAGTATTATACCTCACAAAAGCACATATATATATAAGATATATAAATCAAAATACATATATATATATAAAACAATTTAATAACTATATACTTATATATATATATATATACATATAAACTTACACAATTAAATATCAATAGTTACATAACACATGCACATATTAATGTATGTATTTTACATGGCTAGAAGCACACATAAAAATATATTTATTAATATACAAATAATTATATAATAATTATAAATAATATAATTACACATTTAAACACATAAATATATTTTATAAAACATTTATGTATAAATTATTTTAGTAACATAAGTACATATATAATTGCATGCAAGAAAGCTACATACATATATTTATACACCACATTAGAACACATAGAAATATATAGATCTATGCTATAATAAATACCATAATAAATACACTAAAATAAATATATAATATCTATATATATTTACTAATTATAAATGAAGAATTTAAAGCATAAATAATTAGATCTACACATAAACACACCAAATTGGAAAGTTTTACACCGTATCCCACTAGATCTAGGATACGCATGTGACACGAGTCCAACACACAACCAAATGTACCCCGAAGGACACAAACAATTCACAAATAATATTTATGAATAAATTAAAGTGTCAAAAGTAGATCTATGTGTCAGTGTCAAAATACGACATGTACAAAGCCCCGTGTCGGAGAAAACCCCCAAAATGACACGTATCACCAAATAGTTGGGATACGAACCACATGTACCCAAATATGGATACGACACAAGCCCCAAACACATAAGCACATGTCCAATTGATCTATAGGATCAATTGACACACACAACAAAATGTAAATTCGGAATTCCAACAAAATTGACACAAAAAGCACCATAACTTTCTCCATGGGTCTCCTATGAATATAAAACAAAGTCCTATGGGTAGTACATACATATGGGTTGATTTTACATGATTAAATCTCAGATTTAGAAGCTATTTTAATGGGAAAAACTGAATTATACCTATTGGGAGATGGATTCCCAATGAAACCTATTGAGATGAACTTGCTTCCAAATTGTAGATCCTTGCTCCTCTTTGTAGATCCTTGCTTCCTCCTTCTAGATCCTTGCTTCTCAACTTTCTAATGGTGAATTGAAAAGAATTTGGAATGAATTTGGTGGGAAATTGGAATGAGAATGGAAAGAATTTGGGAGTGGGGAATTCTAGATCTAGATTTGGAATGAGAATGAGAGGAGAGAGAAATTTCCCCCCCTCTAATATAGGCCGGCCATGCCCCCTTCCCCAAGCAATTGTAAAATGTCCAATGTACCCCTTGGGACCTCTCATGAAAAAATAATTAAGGAAGGAAGCTTCTAGTCTAATCACTTAATTAATTTAATCCATCTCCTTAACCATGGGCTTTCTAAATGGGCCAAGTCTAACTATTTAATTCATGTTGGTCCATGGGTCCAAACTATACTAGTTTGGTCTACTAAAATAAGTCCAAAATAATTAAATAACATCCAACAACAATTAAATAATACAACAAAAATTATTTACCATGCACAATATTTATTTAAATAGGAAATTACTAAAATACCCTTTTTCCTAAAATATGGTAGTGACATAATATTAGAATATCGCCTATGTATCATTCCATAAATGTAGCCACTTGGCACGCTTTTATTATTTCAGAGAGAGAGAGACTTGAGCGACTTGTAATCTCGGCCTAGCGCCGCTTGTAACACCTATTCAATATCAATAAAGAGCTTGTTTTACTTCTATACTTGTGTTATTCAATGCTTCCGCTATTGACGACTCTGTGAACTTATTACCAATTGCCTGTGCGTTTCTTATTCTGCTGCACTCGGACTATCTATGCGACTCTGTGGCTTAGACATTTTACCGTCTGTTCGGATTATGGCCATGCACGGACGCGGCTTACGCTCGTGCGGTATCACGTCCAGATGGGAACGATCATCCCGCGTGAGCGCTGGTGCGGTAATTCATGCCAAACGGGGACGACTGATTACCTGCGGGAGATCGGGGCATAACGTATTGGTATCAGAGCATTTGCTTTATGTCTTTGGACTTCATATCGATTTTCTCAGTTCTGAAAGCTCGTTTGTGGGTTATGTGCATACACTCTCTCTCATTGACCCAATAGGATATTTTATACAATGAGTCTAAATAATTTTAAAAGTTGCATGTGATTGATATGATTGCTTGAACTGGATATAAATGCAAAGACCCTTGTCCCAACCTATATTAGAATTCATGGGAATAGACTCGTACTAGAAATTTGTAAGTTATGTGCGAATCCAAATACATATACATAATTTACAAGTTGGTTAGTATGCGAAATAGAATATCGTTCGGATGGTTTGCTATACACACAGCCTTTTGGCTAATTTGTGTAGAGTATTGTGCGCCAAGACCGTTTGGTACTAGCAAGATTTCAAGCGAGATTGGGATCTCGTTCAGATAAGGATAAGTCAGACTTAGAATGGCAACCGATAGAAATATTATCAGATTATCGCTAAGACGAATATAGAGAATTGTGCCTAATATTTTGAGAAATAGCTCGAACGATATTTCGCGTCGGAAGATACAAATCGAATATGGTTTACTTGGATGACTAGCAAAAGAAATATATATGAGAATAAGATTTATCAGGTGATGCTTAGGTATCGTACAAAAATTCTAAGGAACGACTTGGTGAATATGCTACCAAGTGATACGAACACCGATTGAGGATTTAATTAGGTGACTTGATTCCTGAGTGGTGTATAGATCATTTAAAAATATTTAAACGGATTCATAGGTCTCGTGCGATTATTGGATCGAATGATTTGAGAATGTCTTAAACAACTGATAAGGCTTATATCGAATTGGGATTCAAGAAAATAAAATCGATATCTGGGTTAGAAAAACTTGATAGATTGTGCGAGCAATTTTGAATTAATCAAACAGATTAAAGCTTAATACAATATCGCTCGAATAGAAGTTAGCCCAAGAATAAATATTTTGGTTCGATGAAAGAGGTAAGCGATAACGGATTTGACCTGGAGTTTGGAAGAACGATCTTGAATCTAGTTCAAAAAGATAACCTTCAAAATCAGTCCCGACCGAGAACGATTATCCTGCGGGAGCGTCGGCGTGGTAATTTCATGTACGGCGAGGATAATCGAACTCACGAGAATATGCTCGATGATTATTCAAACGAACTCGATGAATAAAACATGTCAAAAGTGGATAGACTTTGGCTTGAATATTTGAACTTAATTATTTCAGGAATCTTAGAAGTAAGACTATGGATTTATCAAAACGGTAACATTGAAGTTGGATGGTTTTACTCGACGAATTATAATCATGGCATGAACGGACATGACTTGATCAATTTTATATATATCTTTGATAGAGTAAGATAAAAGGATAAGGTGTCTCTATCATTTCGAAGATAACCATAATGTTCGACATTCTTGTCTTGTGCGAGCGTAAATCTATGCTCGTATATATGTCACGTCGGGATTAGAACGATTATCCAGTGGGAGCATTGGCGTGGTGATCTCACGTCCAACGAGGATGATCGAACTTACGGGAGACCGGAGCGTGACCACTGATGGATCATATTGACTTGTGGTTTGACACGATAAGACGAGTTGGGAATACAAGTGAATCGAAAGTATTTCAAGGATACATTATCCTAGAACCTGGAGTAAATCATGCTTGACGGTTTCGTGAACGAATACATAAATTATGTTGGACGACATGGAGTTATAATCAAAGATTTAGGATTGAATATATGGGTTCTATTAAAATATGTTAAGGAGATAGACTATGCAAATTGCTAGGACTGTCATGTGACTTGGATATATCATAGATTTGACCGAACGGACTCGAACCCCATACAAACAAATATATTATTATGAGTAGAATGATCCGTGCTTTGTAATGACCTATTCCGTTCAAGTGGACAAATGATTTAAATGGCGCAAGTGTAACGACCCAACCCGCTTTGCTCTGCGAGAAGACTCATTTGAGGCCAATAATTTCCTGACTTGGCCATTCAGGAGTTCAGACTTAGACTTTCAAAGGCTCGCTCGGAGTATTGCTTGACAGAAACGAATCATCGCTAAGGTGGGTGGCTACGATAAACTTGTCTTTGCTTAGCCATCACACTTAAAATATGGACGATATATGCTAGTGGCTAGGTGAATCACCCTATACATTCTAATAAAGAATACATCGCACCTAGCTAAGGGAATAATCCTAACTTGTATTGCTTGTGTTAGAACATGGAAATAAAATTTGGCTTATAACTTGGACCCTCGCATGCTAACTTTGCTTCGTGCAAGTAGACCTCGCTATGCCTCGAGTAGATCGATATATATTCTCCATAGTGCATTGTTTCACTTGTTTATACTGCACGCCCATAGATTATATGTAAGACCCCTAATTCTGAAAACCGTATTTTTATTATTTATAATTTATTTAGTAGTTATGAGCTAAATAGAGGAAATAAATTTTTATTTAATTTTTATTTAAAGTGTTTGTGCAATTAGAAGATTTATGGGACCATTATAAAATTTTTCTAATTTATTTCATGTAGGAGACCCTTTGGACAGTTGTTAGTTTAACCGTATGCACCAATATAATTTTTTAGAATTTTCTATGAATAGATATGTGTATATATATATAATTCCTATTGGATCTCTACCCGAAACCCAAACCCCTTAGCCTACCCTACCCGCTTGAAACCGGATCCGTTAGGGGAGCAAAATATCAACCACAGCAGTAGCAAAAACCAATTTCACTTTCTCCTTCTCCGCGCTTAAAACAACCCCACCGCTTAATTTTTTTCTCCGCGCATAAAATATCAACAGCAGTAGCAAAAGCCAACTTTGCTTTTCCCTCCCTGCGCATGTGAGCCGTACATTCCACCGCCCCTTTAACACTGTTTTTACTAAACAACCCCCAACCGAAACCAAAACCAATGAAAAGAAAGAAATAGCAGCGGTAGTAGTTTCTTAAACCCTAAGTTTCTCCACCGCCTCTTATTCTCTATATATACTACTAAAACTCTTCCAAACCATAACTACAATTCTTCTTTCACTAAGCCTAAACACAATATTGGACGCCTGCACTATACAGAACTCTTGCTCGACAAGTATACCTTGCCTTATCGTACTATTTAAATTTAGTTATATATTTGGATTGCATGTTTATTATTTTAGATCTTATAACTGTGCGTGTCTGAGAGAGACTCGGGTGCAGTCAACGAATGCGTTGATGTTAGGACTTGCGTCTGACCTAGTGTCTAGTAGACCCACCAAAGTTGTGGAGTTATCAGTATGACTCCCAGGCCTTGACATATTTTTTACACGTGTTGTAAGTCTCATGTAGGACATGGACTTGCGTATGTGGTTGGCCACCTGTACGTGTAGGCGTGCAGCGGATAGGATATAACTGCTAATAGTGATGCATGTTAGAAGACTTAGCAGTTATTAGTAGGCGGAGCATAGACTGTCGTGATATGATGGCCCAATCTTTGTCCTTGTTTGGTTGTAAGATTGGGCTATTGTTCTAGCAACAGAGTAAGACAAGAGTTACGACGCCCCGACGTAGTAGCTGAAGCATGCTGTGGATACAACATGCATAGATCATTGGGCGGGAAGGACGACTAGTAGGCGTATCCGACACCCACCTCCTTTGTACATGATGCCGCACTCGACGGAGTGGTATGAACATTATTATTTATACAGATACCACGTTCCCTAGAGTGTGGGACGTTACTTGGTAATTTTTACAGATATGGACATTCCCGATACCACACTCTAGAGAACGTTGGACGTTATTATATTCCTGTGCCCATATTAGAGGGGACATATGTGGCATATACTAGCCGGTTTTTACGATTGGTGAATTATGTCAGCATATGTCTAGCCTACACATTCCCATATACTCAAGTTATCCTCAAGTTGCATCTCACTTAGACGGTTAGGTCACCCGGAGTTATTTATTCAGTATTTACTTTATGGTGTGCTTTTATGTATCTTGTTACGTCCCTCTGAGGACCTGGTCCCTTTCCAGATATGAACGAGCAGCAGTATCCGCAGGAGTACGGACCTGGACCTGACACTACTTACCGGACTGAGGAGGTCTTACCTTCGGAGTATCTGTGATTTATCACCACTGTTTAGAGATCCATGTAGCTACTTCAGTATAGTCGTTTTGTAGTAGATTTGTTTCCACCGGACTATCAGACTTGATACTCATCTTTGATATCCAGTTATTATTCAGCTCTTTATTCCTACTTATTATTTGTGCTGTGGATGAGATATAGATTGTGTGTGACTTGTTGTGACAGTGTATTACCACTGATGGATTGGATATTCATGTACAGCGTACGTGTGTATATGGTTTCCATATATTGGAGTTCATATACATACGGCTGGGCGTGTTACGTATTCCTAGTCCTACGTATTTTGGGACTGGGACGTGACATTATATCATTCGATATGTTCCTTTACGGTTTTACTTCTCGTTTTACCCTTAGACCCGTGCTAAACGTAAATGCTTATGTTTACATAAATACAAAGCTTGCCTGCTATATGTTAACTTGTACTTGTTTCCTTATTTTAATGCTTATCACATAGTTTATGCCACAATCAAGTAAATACTATCTTGCCTTACATTCATCCAATTTACCGAAAGGCAATCTAATAGTCGTTCTATGCAAGTATGAACCTGAAAGTATCCGGGATCATTAGGTCACCAAGGCATCTCCGAACCAGGGGATTGTACCATGTCAAGTTTAACTCTGAACAAGAATTATGTCAATATCATAGCTCGTAGAGCATAATCATTCTGAAAAAGAATCAAGAATTTATATGTCATGTCAAGAATTCTGTGAACCTGAGACCCAAGACTTGTATGTCGCGGATAACTTGTACACAAGGGATTCATGTTCAGGTTCTCGCGAACGGACGTCAGGGCAACGGCACAGATCCGATCATGACAAAACTTTTTGATAGTCGCATGGTAGTGGGCGACATGGAGTGAACGGCCCCTTGTCCTCGCGTTGCACTCCATAATGTCTCTGGCGAAGGTGGCGTATAGCGACTCCTACCTCACACATCTATTATCGCCCCGAGCCTATAACCCGTCCTTTATGGCTATGCCATTGACTCCTGTTCATATAGATAAGTCATACTCACTTAGCGATAATCCGCGTACGAGATATTGTATCGCATCCTTTAAATCTGAAATACCTGAATGATCATGAGTATAACATACTTGTACATATTTGAACACTTGGATATCTTCTGCAATACGCCTGATAATTCGTGTAACTCGTGCACCTGAAATATTACCTCGCTCATGACACTTGTGTTTGCTTATACAATTGTCCCTGGATTTTATTATATATATGCCCGTGTTTGATTTAACTTGGTTGTCTTGGACAAGGAAGGACGAATGGTAAGTTGGTAAGTCTCATCATATTCCTTTTATATCGTATATCGCACAGCCACACGAGTTAGGCTATTCATTATGCCATGAAACTGATCCTAAGGCAAGACTAGAAAGATAACTTAATAGATGGTGCACGAAACCTTTATAATGTGTTTGGATTTGTCGAGGGGGGCGAGAAGCCTCCACACCAGTGCATTTATGTACTGATAACCCACCAGATTGCTTGTAAGGTGCGGGAGAAACCTCGTTCGGTACAGAAACCCCCCTTCATGCATGATAAGGCATGGAGTTCACTCTGGAGCCTTGGAGCGTTGCGTCCGAAACTGAAGCATATATACAAGACATAATATTGGAACATCGCCTGTGTATCATTCCACAAATATAGCCACTTGGCACACTTTTATCTTTTCAGAGAGAGAGAGAGGCTTGAGAGACTTATAATCTCGGCCTAATGCCTCTTGTAACACTTGTTCAAGATCAATAAAGATTTTGTTTTACTTCGATACTTGTGTTATTAAATGCTTCCGCTATTGACGACTCTGTGAACTTGTTACCAATCGCCTGTACATTTCTTATTCTGCTGCACTCAGACAATCTGTGCGACTCTGTGGCTTAGTTATTTTATTGCCTGTTCAGATCATGGCCTTGCACGGGCGCGACTTATGCTCGTGTGGCATCACGTTCAGATGGGAAAGATTATCCCGCGGGAGCGTTGGCACGGTGATTCACACCCAACGGGGACTGCCGATTACCTGCGAAAGATCGGGACGTGACATATTGGTATCAGAGCATAATTTTACGCCTTTGGACTTTATATGGGTTATATACATGAACTCTCTCTCGTTGACCCGATGGAACGTTCCATATAATAAGTCTAAATACTTTTAAAAGTGCATGTGAATAATATGATTGCTTGTACGAAATTATGATACGAAAGCCTTTGTGTCGACCTGTGTTAGACTTTATGGAAATAGACTCGTACTAGAATTTGCAAGTTATGTGCAAACCCGAATACCTATACATGATTATCCAACTAGTTAATATGCAAAATAGAATATCATTCGAATAGTTAGTTATGCACACGACCTTTTGGCTAAGTTGTGTTGAGTATCGCGTGCCAAGACCCTTTGGAGCGTGCTAGTTGCAAGCAAGATTGGGATATCATTCAGATAAGGACAAGTCAGAGTTAGAATGGCAACCAATAGAAACATTATTAGATTATTGCTAAAGTGAATATAGTGAATCGTGCTTGGATTTTCAGAAATAGCTCGAACGATATTTTGTATATGGAAGATACAAAGCAAATATGGTTTTCTTGGATGACTATCAACAGGATATATAAGAGACTGAGATTTATTAGGAGATAATATGTATCGTATAGGAATTCTAAGGAATTATTTGGTAAATATGCTAGTAATTGATGCGAACACCGATTGAGGATTTAATTGGTCGACTCGATTCCTGAGTGGTGTATGGGATCATTTTAGAAATGTTCGAACGGATTCATAGATCACGTACGATAGTTGGTTAGAACGATTTAAGAATATCTTAAGAAAGTGAGAAAGGCTTATATCGAATAGGGATTCAAAGAAATAAAATCGATATCTTGGTCAAGAAAACTTGTTGGAAACTTGGAGGATCGTACGAGCGATTTTGAATTGAATCAAACGGATTAAAGCTTGAATAAAATATTCCCGTGAGTTCGATTATCCCAGCGAGAATGATTATCCTGCGGGAGCGCCGACGTGGTAATTTTACGTATGACGGGGATAATCGAACTCACGACAACATGTTCGATGATTATTCCAAACAAACTCGATAAAATGAACGTATCAAAAGTGTATAGACTTGGGCTTGAATATTAGAACTTAGTTGTTTGAGGAATGCCAGAAGTAGAATATGGATTTATCGAACGGTAACATTGAAGTTGGATAATTTTGCTAGACGAATTATAATCACTGCATGAACGAACATGACTTGATAGATTATATATATATATATATATATATATATATATATATATATATATATATATATATATATATATATATAACTTGGATGGAGAGAAGTGAAATAATAAGGTATCTCGATCATTTCGATGATAACCATAATGTTTGACGTTCTTGTCTTGTGCGAGCGTAGCTCTATGCTCGTACATGCATCACACCCAGATTAGGACGATTATCCAGTGGGAGTGTTGGCGTGGTGATCTCACGTCCAACGAGGATGATCAAACTTGCAGGAGACCGGAGCATGACAACTGATGGATCATCTTGACTTTTGGTCTGACACGATAAGATGAATTTAAAAATGCATGTGAATTAGAAGTGTTTCAGGGATAAGTTAGCCTAGAACCTGGAGTAAATTAGGCTTAATAATTTCGTGAACGAATACGTGAATCTTGTTGAACGACTTAGAGTTATAATCAAGGGTTTAAAACTGAATCTTGGCTTGGTGGTCTAGACTTAGAATGGATATATGGGTTATATCAAAACATATTAAGGAGATAGACTATGCGAATTGCTAGGCTTGTCCTACAACTTGAATATATCATGGATTGCCTGAATGAACACAATTGTTTTATAAACGAACGTGTTAATGAGAGTAGGATAATATATGCTCGATGTTTAGAAATCTTAGTAAAATAATCTTGGGTAGAATATTCCATGTAAATGAATAATGGTTTGATATTAGGAATTTAGGCAAGCATCATACGGCAAATTTGTACGATGAATCATGTGCCTGAACTTGTACCTATGACCTTGTGAGCTGACCTAGTAATTAGGCGGATGATCCTGTGACGAGTGAAAGAACTTGTGTAACCGACTTTAGAGTATTAATTGAACAAGACATAGAATTGGGGCATCAAGGCTTAGTGTAAGACTTGGAACAGTAAATATGTGCTATATTTGACACAAACAGAATGTACAATAGGACATGGACGCTAGCCAATTGATTGGATAGATCGTTCTTAACGGTAGTGCAATGCTTGATTCTTGGTTAGCATGAAAATAACGTAGAATTTTATTGACCCTATTAGAGGTATCATCGTGATTCATAAGACGAGAACCCTTGAGATTTTTATAAGTAACTTGTCCGATTTTACTATCTCTAAGTTTGGTTGAATGCATATATTTGAGGGATGTCTTGAACGTGTGCATAATCCAAGACTCAATGATATGTTGAACTCGAGTGCAAAGACTTCGCTATCGCTAAGTTGGTTGACATGTATATATTTGAAGGACGCTTTGAATATTTGCACGATCCAGACTCGCGATATGCTGATCTCGAATGCTAGCGCAAGTAAATATGTTAGATTCGTATGGACAAGTATAACAACTTGGATAAGTTTGTCTCAGCCTTAGATCGTCATTCAAGATAGATTATAATGGACCCCGCATTAAGAGATATATGTTCCTTGCTAAGGCGTAATAGAGACCGAGTCAGATCTTGGATTGAATGATAGAGTCATTCAATGAGACCGACCCGACATACATGTGATACGGCAATAAGGAACGAGTAGGAAATTGTGTTCGAACCGATCTAGTGGTACCAATTTCTATGCTTGACATAGATTCAATAGTGCATTAGAACGGCTTGCGCTCAGGAAGTCTCGAGGACGAGACTTTTTCTGAGTGGTGTATATTGTAACGACCCGTTCTGTTCAAGCAGACAGCCGATTCAAACAGCACAAGTACAACGATCCGACCTGCTTTGCTCTGCAAGAAGGCTCGTTTGAGGCAAAGGATTTTCGGACTTAGCCCTTCAAGGCTTCAGACTTAGACTTTCAAAGGCTCGCTCGGATATCGCTCGACCGAGATGAATTATCGCTAAGGTGGGTGGCTATGATAAACTTATCTTTGCTTAGCCAGCATAATTAAAATATGGACGATACATGCTAGTCGTTATGTGAATCAACCCCTGCATGCTAATATAGAATACAACGCACCTAGCTAAGGGAATAATCCCAACTTGTATTGCTTGTGTTAGAACATGAAAATAAAATTTGGCTTATAACTTGGACCCTCGTAAGCTAACTTTGCTTCGTACAAGTAGACCCCGCTATGCCTCGAGTAGATCGATATATATTCTTCGTAGTGTACTATTTTACTTGTTTACACTGCACGCCCATAGATTATGTCGCTAGATATGTCCTTTTATGGTTTTACTTCTCACTTTACCCTTAGACCTATGCCAAACATAAATGCTTATGTTTAAACAAATACAATACTTGCCTGCTTATATGTAAAATTGTACTTGTTGCCTCGTTTCAATACTTGTCACATAGTTCATGCCACAATCAAGTAAACACTATCTTGTCTTACATTCATCCAATTCACTGGAAGGCTATCTAATAGTCATTCCGTACAAGTTATAAATCTGAAAGTATCCGTGACCGTTAGGTCGCCAAGGCATCTCCAAACCAGGGTATTGCACCATGTCAAGTTTAACTCTGAACGAGAATCATATCAATATCACAGCTCGTGGAGCATACTCGTTCTGAACAAGAATCAAGAATTTATATGTCATGTCAAGAATCCTATGAACCTGAGACCCAAGACTTGTATGTCGTGGACAACTTGTGCACAAGGTATTCATATTCAGGTTCCTGCGGACGGTCGCCCGGGCACCGGGCCCGATCTGATCCGGACGAAACTTTTCGATTGTCCCATGGTAGTGGGCGATATGGAGTGAACGCCCTCTTGGCCTCGTGTTGCACTCTATACCATCCCGGGCAAAGGTGGCATGTAGCAACTCCTACCTCACGCATCTAATATCACCCCGAGGCTACAACCCTTCCTTTATGGCTATGCCAGCAACTCATATTCATATAGATAAGTCATACTCGCTTAGCGACAATCCATGTGTGAGTCATTGCATCACATCCTGTAAAGCTGAAATACCTGAATGATCATGAGTATAACATACTTGTACATATTTGAATACTTGGACATCTTCTGCAACATGCTTGATAATCCGTGTAACTCATGCACCTCACGACACTTGTGTTTGCTTATACAATTGTCCCTAGATTTTATTATATATATATGCTCGTGTTTGATTTAACTTGGTTGCCTTGGACAAGAAAGGACGAATGGTAAGTTGGTAAGTCTCACCGTATTCCTTTTATATCGTACGTCACACTACCACACGAGTTAAGCTATTCATTATGCCATGAAACTGATCCTAAGGAAAGACTAGAAAGATAACTTAATAGATGGTGCACGAAACCTTTATAATATATTTGGATTTATCGAGCGGGCGAGAAGACTCCCTACCAGTGCATTCATGTACTGATAACCCACCAGATTGCTTGCAGGGTAAGGAAAAATCTCGTTCGGTGTGAACCCCCTTCGTGCGTGCTAAGGCGTAGAGTTCACTCTGGAGCCGTGGAGTATTGCATCCGGAACTGAACCACATATACAAGACATAATGTTGGAACATCGCCTATGTATTATTCCATAAATATAGCCACTTGGCATACTTTTATCATTTCAGAGAGAGAGAGGCTTGAGCGTCTTGTAATCTTGTCTTAGCGTCGCTTGTAACACTTATTCATGATCGATAAAGATTTTGTTTTACTTCTATACTTGTGTTATTAAATGCTTCCGCTATTGACGACTCTATGAACTTGTTATCAATTACTTGTATGTTTCTTATTCCGCTGCACTCGGACAATCTATGCGACTTTGTGGCTTAGTTATTTTATCGTCTGTTCGGATCATGGCCTTGTACGGACGCGGCTTAAGCTTGTGCAACATCACGTCCAGATGGGAAAGATCGTCCCGCGGGAGCGTTGGCATGGTAAATTGTGCCCAGCGGGGATGACTTATTACCTGCGGGAGATCGGGGTGTGACATGCTCGATGTTTAGAAATCTGAGTGAAACGAGCTTGGGTAGAATATCTCGTACAAACAAATAATAGTTTTACCTTAGGAATTGGGGCAAGCATCGTACGATAAAATTGTATGATGAATATGTGCTTGAACTTATACCTATGACCTTGTGAGCTGACCTGTAATTAGGCAGATGACCCTGTACCGAGTGAAAGAACTTGTTTGATCGACTTTAGCATATTGCTTGAACAAGACATAGAACTGGGGCAGCAAGACTTGGAGTTAGACTTGGAACGGTAAGTGTGTGTTATATTTGATACAAACGGAATATACGATAGGACATGGACGCTAGTCGGTTAAATTGGATAGATCGTGCTTAACGGTAGTGTAAAGCTTGATTTGAGTGGGATTGAAATGACTTAAAATTTATTGACCCTGACGAAAGTATCATCGTGATTTATAAGGCGAGAACCCTTGAGATTTTCGCAAGTAGCTTGTCTGATTTTACTATCTCTAAGTTTAGTTGAATGTATATGTTTGGAGGATGCCTTAAACGTGTGCACGATCCAAAAGTCAATGATATGTTGAACTCGAGTGCAAAGACTTTATTATCGCTAAGTTGGTTGACATGCATATATTTGAGGGACACTTTGAATATGTGTACGATCCAGACTCATGATATGCTGATCTCGAATGCTAGTGCAAGTGCATATATTAGATCCGTATGGACAATTATAACAACTTGGATAAGTTTGCCTCAGCCTTAGATCGTTATTCAAATGGATTATAACGTACCCTGCGTTAAGCAATATATTTCGCGCTAAGGCGCAGTATAGGCCGAGTCAGAGCTTGGATTGAATGATATAGTCATTCAATGAGACCGACCCAGCATACACGCAACACAATATAAGGAACGAGTAGAAGATTATGTTCGAACAGATCTAGTTGTACCGATTGTTATGCTTGAGATAGATTCGATAATACGATAGAACAGTTTGCGCTCAGGAAGTCTCAAGGACGAGGCTTTTTTTGAGTGGTGTATAATGTAACGACCCATTCCGTTCAAGCGGACAATCGATTCAAATGGCGCAAGTGCAACGACCCACTTTGCTCAGCGAGAAGACTCATTTGAGGCAAAGGATTTCAGACTTGGCCCTTCAGGAGTTCAGACTTAGACTTTTAAAGGCTGGCTCGGAGTATGGTTCGACCGAGGCGAATCATCGCTAAGGTGGTTGGGTATGATTAACTTGTCTTTGCTTAGCCAGCACACTTAAAATATGAATGATACATGCTAGTCGCTAGGTGAATCACCCCTTGCATGCTAATAAAGAATACAACACACCTAGCTAGGGAATAATCTCAACATGTATTGCTTGTGTTAGAACATAAAAATAAAATTTGGCTTATAACTTGGACCCTCGTATTCTAACTTTGCTTCGTGCAAGAAGATGCCGATATGCCTCGAGTAGATCGCTATATACTCTTCGTAGTGCACTGCTTCACTTATTTACACTACACGCCCATAGATTATGTCACTCAATATATCCCTTTATGGTAACACTCCTCGCACTACCCTTTAGACTGTCATGCCCCAGTCCCTAAATATACGGGACCAGGCCACGTGGCAATAGCCAGCTGACACGTCTCCGAGGATATCCTAATTTAATAGATCCATGAAGAGTGCTACGCTATCCTATAATACTAACATGTCCAATATCAGTCAATAACAGGTAATCTAATCTCATCCATAATATAAAGAGCAAGAAGTACTAAATAAACTGCTGGAAGATAAACACCAGTCTCAAGATATCATAGTACAACCAATAATGTCTGGTGGGAACAAACCCACTACTATGACGGAATAAAAGTACTGAAATGATAGGTAAAAGAGTAATGACTAGGGCATCGGCTGACTAGATAATGATGCTCCCTATCCTAGGCAGAAGGCCTACCAAGTGATCACAAAAACTCTGACGGTAGAACCTCTAGCTCTTCTGCGGTAGCGGATCTCGTCTCCTGTCCTGGGCCGTATACTGTGGGGTAATAAGTCTCGTCCAAATCTGGAAAGGTACCAGGTCCTCAGAGGGACGTAACAAGATACATAGAAGCATGCCATATATAAATACTGAATAAAATAAATACAATAAAGGTTGTGCTAACCAACTAAGTGAATGCAATGTGAGGACAACTGTGAGTATATAGGAAGGTGTAGGCTAGACATATGCTGACGTAATTTACCAGTCGTGACAACCGGCTAGTATATGCCACATATGCCCCCTATAACACGGGCGCAGGAATACAATAACGTCCGACATTCTATAGAGTGTGGTATCTGCAATATCACTACGTAACGTCCAATACTCTACAAAACATGGTATCAGTAATATATATATACATCTGTATCACTCCGTCGAGTGCGGTGTCAGTGTAAAGGAGTCGGGTATCCCATATGCCTGCTAGTCGTCCTTCCCGTCCAATGTAGATATACAAGTCAAATAATCGACGCGCATACCCCCTTATATAAATGCCAAGTCTCTATACTGAAATACTCCTGAATTACTTACTAACCGTGATGCACGTCACACGCGCCGATAGCTAGTCGATCACGCGAACCCGCATCCCAACATGAGATTGTCACAATGAATACATGTAAAAGTGTCAGGTCTCAGAAGATATCGGAGTATCCTTCAATGGGCTGAGTCACTACGAACTAGGTCAAGTATATTAATCATCGACGTATCCGTCGACAGCACCCGAGTCAATCTCGGACGCGCACAGTTGTATAAAATAAAAGCAACAAGGATATAACACAACATATGCATAATTTAAGTTAGACAGTAAATATGGCAAGGTATCTTGCCTGAGTCTTCAAGATGTGAATGCCAAAAGCCTGCTCCTGTAGCGTCTCCTGGCTGATCCAAAGACCCTAGACATACAATATAACACAATAAATACCGACATCAGACACTACGCATTAACTACATACGACTAAGACGCTATAATTGAATACTGTCACGAGTTCACTGTTTCTTGAATACAGCGTCACATATGTACGTAGCTAGGGTGTACACGTATTCTGTCCTCGGTTAACATATATCTCGAGGCATTAATTTATATAGTTACGGGTTGACCATAATTTATGTTCTGTGCAGACACATGTCTCTATTTTCCATGTTCAAACATACTAGGTTTATATCCAGGTGTTTTAAGTAAATTACTTGTCCCTGATAACTGGTCATTAATTTAGAATAAATAATTATTTACTAATAACAAATTAAATAAACTTTTATGCATACAATACTAACAAGGTTAAATACTATTAATATGTGTTCATGTGCGACACGGCGACACGAAGGAGAAGTAATAGGACACAAGAGAGAAGGGTTCAACGAACGAGTACCTGATCGACCGAGCGAGGGGGTCCGCTTGCTGGTCGATCGTCTTCTCCGGCGTGGGGTAGACTCCGGTCGACAGATGGATAGGAACGGCCTGCTGGCGTACCGCAGCAGTGATGGCTGCAGCCACGATTGTAGTGGCCTGGCACGGCGACAGCGGGCTGAGCCGGCATCTGGGGTGTCATGACCCGTACCCGATGTAAGGATACTAGTCGGAAACAACGCCCAGCCTACGCCACAGAATCGGCGGTAGAACGCTGTCTAGATAGTCTATCTAAAGTAATGAACCACCAATAATGATAGAATACTCAATCACAGAACTAAGATAGAATGAGCACGAAATCAGATAAGAATAGAATAGTCATCATACAACTCATGGGTTTAAAATAATACATCAATGAGTCTGAAGAGTAACAAAATAAGCTGGAGACAAATCCAGTACAAAAGAATACTACCATACTACAAAGCTACACTCCAAGGTCAACTGTCTCAGTTGGGATAAGTCCCTCTTGAGCTAGGGTCTCAGAATCTAAACCTACAACATCCTGGGGTCCATAATAGGTAGGGTACTCCTCAGTGTCATCTGGAAAAATATATCCAGTCTCAGAATCTAAACCCACAACTTACAAGTAGACACGCTCTCAACTCCCGGCCTCCCAGAGTAACTCTCCGATTCTTGCAAATATCATTAACCAGGATAATGCCTCCCCCGGTCATGATCTTGCAAGTCCTAAGCAAAGACTCAGCTACCAAACCATGCTTCAGAGCAAAAGAAACAGATACAAAACTATGGGAAGCACCACTATCAAACAAAGCTAAAGCTGGAATGGAATCAAGAAGAATAGAACCTGCGATGACATCTCCTGTGGGTTCCTCCTCTACGACGGTCATAGCAAACGCTCGTCCCTGTCGAGCACCTCCCTGCTGTTGATGCTGGACAAAAAGCTGCTGCTGTGTCGGAAGCGGTCCCCTCGGCTATGCTGCAGGTGGTCTCGTCTGTGTCCTCGGAGCTGGAGCTGCTCCCTGAATTGCACGACGAGGACACTCCCTCGATTGATGCCCTTCAGTACCACAATACAAACAAACTCCTAGCCTCCTCCTGCAAACTTCCCAGATGTGGCCAGGCTTCTTGCAAAAGTTGCATGGAGCTTGCTGTAACTGTCTTTGCTGCTGAGGTGCCTGGTGAAAAGGCGCTCTAGCTAGAGTCTGGTTCTGTTGTGGCTGCTGGAAAGGTCTGGACTGGAAATGAGGACGTTTGGCAGATACTGCACTGCCGTTGGCCCCCAGAAAAGAATTACGGTCTCTCTTGGTCTTCAAACCCAGATCCCGCTCAACCTTGCGTGCCTCCGCAAGTATCTCCGAGTATGTCTCATAAAAAGACGGAATGAGAATCTTCACTTCCCAGTTTAGACCCTCTCGGAAATGAATAGCTCGAACCTCTGGCTCTCTCACCAAATACTCTGCAAATCGGCTCAACCTATCGAACTTCGCAGCGTATTCCTCCACAGACATGCTCCCTTGAATGAGACTCTCAAATTATCTTCCCAAGTTAAGCCTGTCTATCCGGGCGAAAAACTTCTTCTTGAAAAGGTCCTTGAATACCTCCCAAGATTGTCCTACGTCAACTAGAACCGGCTCATTCCTGAACCAAGTGCGAGCGACGTCGAACAGTTGAAGTCCTACCGCCTCAACCTTCAGATCTTCAGAAAGACGGGACACCCTCATAAGACGCTCAATGTCCTCGAGCCAATCATCAGCATAGACAATGCCCTCCGTCCCTTTGAAAACCCTAGGCTCCAGTTTCTTGAAGTCCTGAATGTTGCCTGGCCGAAGCTGAGCAACTTGAGGAACAACCTGCTGCTGGATCGGAACTCCTCTCTCAACTACAGCACGAGCAAGCTGATGAGCACTCTCGATGCCCTGCCGTAGGACATCGGTCTGCCTCTGATGTGCCTCTGACTGAGCCCTCTGTGCCTCGAGCATCTCACGAAATAGTGTAAACATCTGTGACGCCTCGGCTGGCACAGGAGGTGGAGGTGGAAGCCCCTCAGATACAGCTGGCACAGTCCTCTGATTAGGTGGTGGACCTCCGAAAGCAGCTGACACTCCAATCACCGGAGAAGTGACTGGTGCAGGCCCTCGGGATATCGCAGACCTCTCAGAAGCTGCTCTCCCCTGCTGTGATCTAGTCTTAGGCGGCATCCTGAGACAAAGCGAAAGAAATAATCAATATGGCACAAGATGTAAGACATCAAGGAAATGACAGTTTAAGAGATCAAGTATCAATATCAAAGGAGAATAGTTGAATCAAAAGAATTTTCCTAGATGTGATTGAGTATCTCAGCCTATCCTATATCCTATTGCAGGCTCGCAGTAGTATAACTAAGTTATCGCACTACCACGACATTACATACTTGTGAAGCTAGACCTGCATGGGCCACCACCAAAAACGTGTCACGGCCCGTACCCGATGTAAGGATACTAGTCGGAAACAACGCCCAGCCTACGCCGCAGAATCGGCGGTAGAACGCTGTCTAGATAGTCTATCTAAAGTAATGAACCACCAATAATGATAGAATACTCAATCACAGAACTAAGATAGAATGAGCACGAAATCAGATAAGAATAGAATAGTCATCATACAACTCATGAGTTTAAAATAATACATCAATGAGTCTGAAGAGTAACAAAATAAGCTGGAGACAAATCCAGTACAAAAGAATACTACCATACTACAAAGCTATACTCCAAGGTCAACTGTCTCAGTTGGGATAAGTCCCTCTTGAGCCAGGGTCTCAGAATCTAAACCCACAACATCCTGGGGTCCATAATAGGTAGGGTACTCCTCAGTGTCATCTGGAAAAATATATCCAGTCAAGAAAGGAGCAGAGTACATCTCTAACAGCAGTTCTAATCCATGATAAAAACTATGTAACAGTAAATAGCTGTGGATAAATAAGATGCACAATAGATACAAGAGATATATAGACAATAAGGAAATTCTGGAAAAAAATACAATAATGAACAATATGCCAATGAAATAATAATACTAATGACTAAGTGTGTGAGTACTAGCTTAACATGTGATCGGCTTGGGCAAGATACAATGCGGCCTGGCTAATCATACGTGCGGTGCATGATCAACACTATTCGCCTACCAATACTTTATTCAATAGGGATTTGATCACATATCTATACTAATACTCCCCACCCCCAACTGGTATAATAGATCCAACCACGGTATGCTATGGCACTAGATTCCCCAAGAAGAGAGTGACTCCTCCCGAAAATCGGTGTCTGTACATGTACAAGATAACCAATGAAATAATACTTGCACCATATACACCATATACCAAGGAATAATATCTCGTGACGAGATCCGGATATACCAATCCGTGTAACCACAGTGTCAAGAGAAACATGTATATCTACACTAGATACAACGAACATAGAGGATATCATAAATGAGAAACTATCAGAGAATGTACTCGCCTGAAGTCCAATAAAAAAGTCTCACAGATGTCTGACTCGGTGCCTCGAAGACCTAGATATGGAATAGCACATTAAAATAAGGTCCCGGAAAGAGAACAAGTCAAACTAGTCAACTTCTAGGTCAATAAATAAATTCTAAGTCAAAAGTCAACTATGGTCAACTCTAAAGTCAACTAAAGTCAAACATGGTCAAACCAAGGTCATCCTCACAAGACATCTATACAAATAATATAGAAAATAAAATACAATAATTTAGGAATCAAATTAAATTCCAATTGATACCCACACAAAGTATACTAATAATACAATATTATACACTCTAAATAATGTATATACAAACCAATATTTATACAAATAAAATAATATATTATTATTAGTATTATACCTCACAAAAATACCTATATATATACATATATATATACAATAATAATATATAATATATAAATTAAATCTGCCAAATTGTCACTGAAAACAGTGAGCTGAAAATACAATTTAAATAAAATAGCTTATAGTGACAGTCTCAACTGTCCCAGAAAATCTGTCGCAGAAACTCTATATATAAACCACTGCTGCTCAATTGGTGACAGTTAAACAACTGTCACAGAAAACTGTCGCAAATACCGCTGTCTAAATCCCGCCCGCTGCTATTAATGACAGAATTGTCATTAATAGCTACAGCGGATGCTGCTGCCCACGGTATATTAATGACAGAAACTGTCATTAAAAGCTGCTGTCGCCAAAAGAAATATATATATAATCTATATATTAATAACTATAAATCAATATAAATAAATAAATATATATATACATATATAAAACAATTTAATAAATATATATACTTATATATATATATACATAGACTTGCACATTAAAATATTAATAATTACTAAACACAATGCACATATTAATGTACATATTTTACATGGCTAGAAGCACACATAAAAATACATTCATTAATATCCAAATAATTACATAATAATTATAAATAATATAATTACACATTTAAACACATAAATATATTTTATAAAATATTTATGTATAATTTATGTTATTAACATAAGTACATATATATTTGCATGCAAGAAAGCTACATACATATATTTATACACCACATTAGAACACATAGAAATATCTATAGATCTATACTACAATAAATACCATAATAAATACACTAAAATAATATATAATATCTATATATATTTACTAGTTATAAATAAAGAATTTAAAGCATAATTAATTAGATCTACACATAAACACACCAAATTGGAGAGTATCACACCGTATCCCACTAGATCTAGGATACACATGTGACACGAGTCCAACACACAACCAATTGTACCCCGAAGGACACAAACAAGTCACAAATAATATTTATGAATAAATCAAAGTATCAAAAGTAGATCTATGTGTCCGTGTCAAAATACGACATGTACAAAGCCCCGTGTCGGAGGGAAAACCTCCAAAATGACACGTATCACCAAATAGTTGGGATACGAACTACATGTACCCAATATGGACACGACACAAGTCCCAAACACAAAATCATATGCCCAATTGATCTATAGGATCAATTGACACACACAACAAAATATAAATTTGGAATTCCAACAAAATTGACACAAAAAGTACCATAACTTTCTCCATGGGTCTCCTATGAACACAAAACAAAGTCCTATGGGTAGTACATACATATGGGTTGATTTTACATGACTAAATCTCAGATTTAGAAGCTATTTTAATGGGAAAAACTGAATTATACCTATTGGGAGATGGATTCCCAATGAAACCTCCAATTGAGATGAACTTGCTTCCAAATTGTAGATCCTTGCTCCTCTTTGTAGATCTTTGCTTCCTCCTTCTAGATCCTTGCTTCTCAACTTTCTAATGGTGAATTGGGAAGAATTTGGAATGAATTTGATGATGAATTTGGTAGGGAATTGGAATGGGAATGGAGGGAATTTGCGAGTGAGAAATTCTAGATCTAGATTTGGAATGAGAATGAGAGGAGAGAGAAATTCCCCCCCTCTAATATAGGCCGGCCATGCCCCCTTCCCCAAGCAATTATAAAATGTCCAATGTACCCCTTGGGGCCTCTCATGAAGAAATAATTAAGGAAGGAAGCTTCTAGTCTAATCACTTAATTAATTTAATCCATCTCCTTAACTATGGGCTTTCTAAATGGGCCAAGTCTAACTATTTAATTCATGTTGGTCCATGGGTCCAAACTAAACTAGTTGGGTCTACTAAAATAAGTCCAAAATAATTAAATAACATCCAACAACAATTAAATAATACAAAAAAAATTATTTACCATGCACAATATTTATTTAAATAGGAAATTACCAAAATACCCTTTTTCCTAAAATGTGGTAGTGACAAGTCTACCCTCCTTAAAATAATTTCGTCCTCGAAATTTAAAGATGAAAACTACTCCCAGAAAATCACAGAACTGAACTAAAGAATCATAATTAACTAATGAACAGAACATAACTAGAAAATAACATACCTCAAGGTACAAACAAATATGGATAACGCTCTCGCATGTCATCCTCTCTCTCCCAGGTAGACTCCCCCGGAGAGTGATGCCTCCATGCGATGCGTACCAAAGGAATAGTCTGGTTCCTCAGCACCTTCTTTCTCTGATCCAGAATCTCAACTGGCTGATCTGGATAGCTAAGAGTAGGACCCACCTCTATCTCTGAGTGATCCAATACATGACTAGGATCTGCCACGTATCATCTCAACTGCGATACATGAAATACGTTATGCACTCCCTCCAATGCAGGTGGCAAGTCTAGTCTATAAGCAACTGCACCGACCCTCTCTAGAATAGTGAAAGGTCCGATGAATCGTGGACTAAGCTTTCCGCCTCCACCGAAGCAAATCGTGCCTCGTGTCGGAGAAATCCTCAGAAACACCAAACCATCCACCTAGAACAAAATACCATCTTAAGACCTTAATCTATAACAAACAAGAACAAGTACAAACAAAATCTAAACTATACCTCAAACTCCAAAGGTCTCCGATGGCTATCAGCCCAATGCCGCTGTCTGTCCTCCGCCACTCGAAGCCTGTCTCTGATCAAATGAACCTTCTCCGCTGCATCCACAACCATCTCTGGCCCAAGCAAAATTCTCTTTCCAATATCGTCCCAAGACAAAGGAGTACGACACCTCCGACCATATAGAGCTTCAAAAGGTGACATCTCTATACTGGCCTGGTAACTGTTGTTGTAAGCAAACTCTACCAAATAGAGATGGTCCTCCCAAGAATCCCCAAAATCTAGTACACAAGTGCGCAACATATCTTTGAGAGTCTAGATAGTCCTCTCTGACTGCCCATCTGTCTGGGGATGATATGCAGTACTGAACTTGAGCTGAGTGCCCAAACTCTCCTGCAAACTCCTCCAGAAATGAGAAGTAAAACAATTATCCCGATCTGAGACTATGCTGACAGGAACTCCATGTATCCTAACGATCTGCCTCACATACATCTCTGCTAGCTTCTCCGTAGACAAACCCACCTTGAAAGGCAAAAAGTGGGCCGACTTGGTCAACCTATCAACAATGACCCTCCTGGCCTCTGCCTCGCGTCTTTCCCTCCTGGAGATCGTGGAAGTCCGGACACAAAATCCATAGAAATGTGTTCCCACTTCCACTCTGGAATGGGTAATGGCTGAAGTAACCCTCCTGGCCTCTGCCTCTCGGCTTTCACCTGCTGGCACACTAAGCTTCTGGATACAAACTGTGCCACTTCCCTCTTCATGCCATACCACCACACACTCTCTCGCATATCCCGATACATCTTGTTAGCACCTGGATGTATGAAATACTGAGAGCGATGCGCTTCCTGCAATACCTCCTCGCGCAACTCCCCACTAGGCACACACAATCTAACTCCATGCCTCAAGGATCCATCCTCTGCAATAGTAAAATCATCCTCCAATCCTGCTCTCACCTGAGCTCTGATACTCCTCAAAGATACATTATCATACTGTGCTGCCTTGATCTTGTCCATCAAATCTGAGTGTATCTGCAATCCCCACATCTGCATAGCACACCCAGGAACAATCATCTCAATGTCCAAGCTCTCTAAGTCCTCCAACAAATATCGATCCTGCGTCAAGAACATAGCTACCGGATACCTACTCAAAGCATCGACAACTACATTGGCTTTCCCAGGATGATATTGCAAAGAGATATCAAAATCCTTCATCAATTCCAACCACCGATGCTGCCTCATGTTCAACTCCTTCTGCGTGAAAACGTACTTCAAGCTTTTGTGGTCTGTGAAGATCTCCACACGCTCTCCGTACAAATAATGTTTCCACAACTTCAGGGCGAATATGACAGCTGCCAACTCCAAATCATGGGTAGGATAGTTCTTTTTATGAGGACACAATTGCCTGGATGCATAGGCAATCACTTTCCCATGCTGCTGAAGAACACAACCTAAACCCTTCCCCGATGCATCACTATAAATAGTGAAACCTCCGGACCCTGATGGCAACGTCAAAATAGGAGCAGACGTCAACTTCTTCTTCAACTCCTCAAAAGCAACCTGACAATCCTCCGTCCAAACAAACTCCACATCCTTCCTTGTGAGTCTGGTCATCGGCTCGGCAATCCTCGAAAAATCTTGCACAAACTTCCTGTAATAGCCTGCCAATCTCAAGAAACTCCTGATCTCTGCTACCGAACTCGGAGTCTTCCAAGATTCTACTGCTGAAATCTTCTTTGGATCCACTGAAATACCATCACCAGTCACAACATGCCCAAAAAATTCTACCTTGTCCAAGAAAAACTCACATTTGGACAACTTCCCATACAACTTCTCCTTCCTCAGCACATCCAACACAATCCTCAAATGCTCCTCATGCTCCTCCGGTGTCCTCGAGTATATGAGTATGTCGTCGATGAACACCACCACGAACTTGTCAAGGTACTGGCGGAACACCTTGTTCATCAAGTTCATAAATACCGTCGGTGCATTAGTCAAACCAAACGGCATCACCATAAACTCGAACTGACCATACCGAGTTCTAAAAGCAGTCTTCGGTATGTCCTCTGGCTTTACCTTCACCTGATGGTAGCCTGATCTCAAATCTATCTTAGAAAATACCTTCGCACCACTCAACTGATCAAACAGATTATCAATCTGTGGCAAAGGATACTTATTCTTGATAGTGAGATTATTCAAAGCCCTGTAATCAATGCACATGCGCACCGATCCATCCTTCTTTGGTACAAACAATACCGGGGCTCCCCATGGTAAAGAACTCGATCTGATAAACCCCTTATCCTGCAATTTGTCCACCTGCTTCTTCAACTCGACCAGCTCGCTGTTGTTTACTCTATAGACATGTTGCAAAATTGGTTCTGTACCTGGCACCAAGTCTATAGAAAATTCAATATCTCGATCTGGTGGCAATCCTGGCAATTCCTTAGGAAACACATCCAAGAATTCTGCTATCAACGGATGCGGCAACTCCTTGTCTTCCACCATAGCTCCACAAATAATGTCTTTTTCCAGCTCTGCAGCTCCTTTAGCAAACTCGAACTCTAGCTCTCCTGGCGAACCAAACAAAACTCTACCTCCTCTACAGTCTATGCTAGCACGGTGCCTACTCAACCAATCCATCCCAAGTACAATATCGTAGCTCGGAAGTGGCATTACAAGTAGACACGCACTCAACTCCCGGCCTCCCAGAGTAACTCTTCGATTCTTGCAAATATCATTAACCAGGATAATGCCTCCCCCGGTCATGATCTTGCAAGTCCTAAGCAAAGACTCAGCTACCAAACCATGCTTCAGAGCAAAAGAAACAGATACAAAACTATGGGAAGCACCACTATCAAACAAAGCTAAAGCTGGAATGGAATCAAGAAGAATAGAACCTGCGATGACATCTCCTGTGGGTTCCTCCTCTACGACGGTCATAGCAAACGCTCGTCCCTGCCGAGCACCTCCCTGCTGTTGATGCTGGACAAAATGCTGCTGCTGTGTCGGAAGCGGTCCCCTCGGCTATGCTGCAGGTGGTCTCGTCTGTGTCCTCGGAGCTGGAACTGCTCCCTGAACTGCACGACGAGGATACTCCCTCGATTGATGCCCTTCAGTACCACAATACAAACAAACTCCTAGCCTCCTCCTGCAAACTTCCCAGATATGGTCAGGCTTCTTGCAAAAGTTGCATGGAGCTTGCTGTAACTGTCTTTGCTGCTGAGGTGCCTGGTGAAAAGGTGCTCTAGCTAGAGTCTGGTTCGGTTGTGGCTGCTGGAAAGGTCTGGACTGGAAATAAGGACGTTTGGCAGATACTGCACTGCCGTTGGCCTCCAGAAAAGAATTACGGTCTCTCTTGGTCTTCAAACCCAGATCCCGCTCAACCTTGCGTGCCTCCGCAAGTATCTCCGAGTATGTCTCATAAAAAGACGGAATAAGAATCTTTACTTCCCAGTTTAGACCTTCTCGGAAATGAATAGCTCGAACCTCCGGCTCTCTCACCAAATACTCTGCAAATCGGCTCAACCTATCGAACTCCGCAGCGTATTCCTCCACAGACATGCTCCCTTGAATGAGACTCTCAAATTGTCTCCCCAAGTCAAGCCTGTCTATCCGGGCGAAAAACTTCTTCTTGAAAAGGTCCTTGAATACCTCCCAAGATTGTCCTACGTCAACTAGAATCGGCTCATTCCTGAACCAAGTGCGAGCGACGTCGAACAGTTGAAGTCCTACCGCCTCAACCTTCAGATCTTCAGAAAGATGGGACACCATCATAAGACGCTTAATGTCCTCGAGCCAATCATCAGCATAGATGATGCCCTCCGTCCCTTTGAAAATCCTAGGCTCCAGTTTCTTGAAGTCCTGAATGTTGCCTGGCCGAAGCTGAGCAACTTGAGGAACAACCTGCTGCTGGATCGGAACTCCTCTCTCAACTACAGCACGAGCAAGCTGATGAGCACTCTCGATGCCCTGCCGTAGGACGTCGGTCTGCCTCTGATGTGCCTCTGACTGAGCCCTCTGTGCCTCGAGCCTCTCACGAAATAGTATAAACATCTGCGACGCCTCTGCTGGCACAGGAGGTGGAGGTGAAAGCCCCTCAGATACAGCTGGCACAGTCCTCTGAGTAGGTGGTGGACCTCCGAAAGCAGCTGACACTCCAATCACCGGAGAAGTGACTGGTACAGGCCCTCGGGATGTTGCAGACCTCTCAGAAGCTGCTCTCCCCTGCTGTGATCTAGTCTTAGGCGGCATCCTGAGACAAAGCGAAAGAAAGAATCAATATGGCACAAGATGTAAGACATCAAGGAAAGGACAGTTTAAGAGATCAAGTATCAATATCAAAGGAGAATAGTTGAATCAAAAGAATTTTCCTAGATGTGATTGAGTATCTCAGCCTATATCCTATATCCTATTGCAGGCTCGCAGTAGTACAACTAAGTTGTCGCACTACCATGACATCACATACTTGTGAAGCTAGACCTGCATGGGCCACCACCAAAAACGTGTCACGACCCGTACCCGATGTAAGGATACTAGTCGGAAACAACGCCCATCCTACGCCGCAGAATCGGCGGTAGAACGCTGTCTTGATAGTCTATCTAAAGTAATGAACCACCAATAATGATAGAATACTCAATCACAGAACTAAGATAGAATGAGCACGAAATCAGATAAGAATAGAATAGTCATCATACAACTCATGAGTTTAAAATAATACATCAATGAGTCTGAAGAGTAACAAAATAAGCTGGAGACAAATCCAGTACAAAAGAATACTACCATACTACAAAGCTACACTCCAAGGTCAACTGTCTCAGTTGGGATAAGTCCCTCTTGAGCCAGGGTCTCAGAATCTAAACCCACAACATCCTGGGGTCCATAATAGGTAGGGTACTCCTCAGTGTCATCTGGAAAAATATATCCAGTCAGGAAAGGAGCAGAGTACATCTCTAACAGCAGTTCTAATCCATGATAAAAACTATGTAACAGTAAATAGCTGTGGATAAACAAGATGCACAATAGAAGAGATATATAGACAATAAGGAAATACTGGAAAGAAATACAATAATGAACAATATGCCAATAAAACAATAATACTAATGACTAAGTGTGTGAGTACTAGCTTAACATGTGATCGGCTTGGGCAAGATACAATGCGGCCTGGCTAATCATACGTGCGGTGCATGATCAACACTATTCGCTTACCAATACTTTATTCAATAGGGATTTGATCACATATCTATACTAATACTCCCCACCCCCAACTGGTATAATAGATCCAACCACGGTATGCTATGGCACTAGATTCCCCAAGAAGAGAGCGACTCCTCCCGAAAATCGGTGTCTGTACATGTACAAGATAACCAATGAAACAATACTTGCACCATATACACCATATACCAAGGAATAACATCTCATGACGAGATCCGGATATACCAATCCGTGTAACCATAGTGTCAAGAAAAACATGTATATCTACACTAGATACAACGAACATAGAGGATATAATAAATGAAAAACTATCAGAGATTGTACTCGCCTGAAGTCCAATAAAAAAGTCTCACAGATGTCTGACTCGGTGCCTCGAAGACCTAGATATGGAATAGCACATTAAAATAAGGTCCCGGAAAGAGAACAAGTCAAACTAGTCAACTTCTAGGTCAATAAATAAATTCTAAGTCAAAAGTCAACTATGGTCAACTCTAAAGTCAACTAAAGTCAAACATGGTCAAACCAAGGTCATCCTCACAAGCCATCTATACAAATAATATAGAAAATAAAATACAACAATTTAGGAATCAAATTAAATCCCAATTGATACCCACACAAATTATACTAATAATACAATATTATACACTCTAAATAATGTATATACAAACCAATATTTATACAAATAAAATAATATATTATTATTAGTATTATACCTCACAAAAACACCTATATATATACATATATATATACAATAATAATATATAATATATAAATTAAATCTGTCAAATCGTCACTGAAAATAGTGAGCTGAAAATACAATTTAAATAAAACAGCTTATAGTGACAGTCTCAACTGTCCCAGAAAATCTGTCGCAGAAACTCTATATATAAACCACTGCTGCTCAATTGGTGACAGTTAAACAACTGTCACAGAAAACTGTCGCAAATACCGCTGTCTAAATCCCGCCCGCTGCTATTAATGACAGAATTGTCATTAATAGCTACAGCGGCTGCTGCTGCCCACGGTATAGTAATGACAGAAACTGTCATTAAAAGCTGCTATCGCCAAAAAAAATATATATATAATCTATATATTAATAACTATAAATCAATATAAATAAATATATATATATATATATATATATATATAAAACAATTTAATAAATATATATACTTATATATATATACACATAGACTTGCACATTAAAATATTAATAATTACTAAACACAATGCACATATTAATGTACATATTTTACATGGCTAGAAGCACACATAAAAATACATTCATTAATATCCAAATAATTATATAATAATTATAAATAATATAATTACATATTTAAACACATAAATATATTTTATAAAACATTTATGTATAATTTATGTTATTAACATAAGTACATATATATTTGCATGCAAGAAAGCTACATACATATATTTATACACCACATTAGAACACATAGAAATATCTATAGATCTATACTACAATAAATACCATAATAAATACACTAAAATAATATATAATATCTATATATATTTACTAGTTATAAATGAAGAATTTAAAGCATAATTAATTAGATCTACACATAAACACACCAAATTGAAGAGTATCACACCGTATCCCACTAGATCTAGGATACACATGTGACACGAGTCCAACACACAACCAATTACATCCCGAAGGACACAAACAAGTCACAAATAATATTTATGAATAAATCAAAGTGTCAAAAGTAGATCTATGTGTCCGTGTCAAAATACGACATGTACAAAGCCCCGTGTCGGAGGGAAAACCCCCAAAATGACACATATCATCAAATAGTTGGGATACGAACTACATGTACCCAATATAGACACGACATAAGCCCCAAACACAAAATCACATGCCCAATTGATCTATAGGATCAATTGACACACACAACAAAATATAAATTCGGAATTCCAACAAAATTGACACAAAAAGCACCATAACTTTCTCCATGGGTCTCCTATGAACACAAAACAAAGTCCTATGGGTAGTACATACATATGGGTTGATTTTACATGATTAAATCTCAGATTTAGAAGCTATTTTAATGGGAAAAACTGAATTATACCTATTGGGAGATGGATTCCCAATGAAACCTCCAATTGAGATGAACTTGCTTCCAAATTGTAGATCCTTGCTCCTCTTTGTAGATCTTTGCTTCCTCCTTCTAGATCCTTGCTTCTCAACTTTCTAATGGTGAATTGGGAAGAATTTGGAATGAATTTGGTGATGAATTTGGTGGGGAATTGGAATGGGAATGGAGGGAATTTGGGAGTGGGAAATTCTAGATCTAGATTTGGAATGAGAATGAGAGGAGAGAGAAATTCCCCCCCCCCTCTAATATAGGCCGGCCATGCCCCCTTCCCCAAGCAATTGTAAAATGTCCAATGTACCCCTTGGGGCCTCTCATGAAGAAATAATTAAGGAAGGAAGCTTCTAGTCTAATCACTTAATTAATTTAATCAATCTCCTTAACTATGGGCTTTCTAAATGGGCCAAGTCTAACTATTTAATTCATGTTGGTCCATGGGTCCAAACTAAATTAGTTGGGTCTACTAAAATAAGTCCAAAATAATTAAATAACATCCAACAACAATTAAATAATACAACAAAAATTATTTACCATGCACAATATTTATTTAAATAGGAAATTACCAAAATACCCTTTTTCCTAAAATGTGGTAGTGACATGGGGTGATGGTCAGGTTATGGGGTGGTCAGGATCGACCTCTCGGGGTGGTTAACAGCGTCTGGCGGGTGGTGGGGAGCAGTCAGAATTGTCCGTCGGGTTCAATGGGCTGTGATAGATGGGGATGATGATGGTGCGGGTGGAGGCGGTCGGTGTAGGAGATTGGCCGCCGGTGGTGCTGAAGTGGGGTCTGACGAGTCGGGTGGCGGGGTCTGGCGGCGTCAGACGGTGCTGGAGGCGTGGTTCTGGAAGTCGGGTGGCGGCAGCGTGCTCGGGTTGGCCGGGTGAGAGGATGGTGATGATGGCTAGATGGAGGTGGTAGTCAGGTGGCCTGGAGGGGTGGTTGGTGGTGCTGGAGATGGCTGGGAGGCGGTGGTCCGGTGAGGGCTGAGCGGGGATGGGTCTTGAAAAGGGGGATTCGGCTAGGGTTGAGAGAAGAGGATGATGATGCTAGGGTTTCAATAGTAGTAGGAAGAGGTATTTATATAGGAAGGGGTTTATGGCCTGGCCTCAGGCCTTGGACTTGTCTGGACTCCTTGGGTGGGGTCTGGTCCACACAATAGGTATACAGGCTTGGTTATGTCTTGTTTTGGGGTGATCTTGGCCTCAATTAATTTAGGTTACAAACAATTGTATCAGGCATTAGGAGAAAGTTGGCTTTAGTGAAATAATACTTAGGTATTTGCAACGACTGTTGTGCAGCTAAATTAAAGCACAAAATTGGGGATCTGAAAGTTACACAAGGTGCAGGTGGGTAGCCTGGTGTGTCTAGGAGATGAGTACTTAATTTGTTTGGGGGTACCTACTAGTATGACGCTCCAACATCAAGGCAACCATAAGGTGCATTAAGTTACAATATTGTTGCACATTAAATCTAATTACATCCAATTTAATCCTAGTCTCATAATTTAATTCTAAATAGCTCTGATTTGGTCGAGGGGGTTTACAACCTACCCTCCTTAGAGCATTTCGTCCTCAAAATTAAAACATACGCATGGTATGAACTACTGACTGAAATTAAAATGCTAATGCGTACCTATTCCTTCGAAGAGATGGGGATAGTGCTGTCTAATGTCCTCCTCACGTTCCCAAGTCAAATCACCTGGTGCATGATGTCTCCAAGCGACGCAAACTAAGGGAATAGTCTGTCATGGCAGTACTTTCTCACTCCTCTCCAGAATCTCAATAGGCTCCTCTTGGTATGATAAGCTCGGGCCAACTGTGATCTCTGAGTGGTCAAGTATGTGACTTGAATCTGGTATATACCTCCTCAGCTGAGATACATGGAAGACGTCATGAACTCCTTCCAGGGTCAGCGGCAAGGCTAACCTGTAAGCAACCTCTCCGACGTGTTCTAACACGTCGAACGGTCCAATGTACCTCGAACTCAGCTTTCCTCGGCCTCTGAATCTGATAATCCCTCGAGTAGATGAGATCTTTAGAAATACGTGATCTCTAACCTGAAACTCTAAGGGTCGATGATGCACATTCGCCTAATGCTTCTGCCTATCCTGCACCGCTAGTAGATGTCCTTGGATCTTCTTCACCTTTTTTACTGTACGAACAACTAATTCTGGTCCAAGAATTTGTCGCTCGCCTATATCGCTCCAGCATACTCGGGAACGATACTTCCTTCCATACAATGCTTCAAAGGAAGCCATCTGGATGCTTGCCTGATAGCTGTTGTTGTAGGAAAACTTGACCAAATGCAAATGGTCCTCCCATGATCCTCCAAAGTCAAGCATGCACGCTCTTAACATGTCTTCCAATGTCTGAATGGTGCGCTCCGACTGGCCATCTGTCTGTGTGTGATACGCTGTGCTAAACTTTAGGCGGGTACCGAGACTCTCTTGTATACTCCGCCAAAAGTAAGATATGAACCTCGTATCTCTGTCAGACATGATACTAACTGGTACTCCATGTAGTCGCACAATATCTCTCATGTACATGTCTGCTAAGACCTCTGTAGATTGCCCAACTCTGAAGGGTAAGAAGTGTGCAGACTTGGTGAGTCTATCCACGATTACCCATACTTCGTTGCGACCACTAGGACTCCTCGGAAAGCCCATAACGAAGTCCATAGTGATGTGCTCCCATTTCCACTCTGGTATAGGTAGTGGTTGAAGCAATCCTGCAGATCTTTGATGCTCAGCCTTGACTTACTGACATACCAGGCACTTGGCCACAAAGCGTGCTATCTCTCTCTTTATTCCGTGCCACCAGTAGTACTGTCTCAAGTCCCTATACATCTTCGTGCCTCCTGGATGAATAGAATAGGTTGAACTGTGCGCCTCTACCATCAACTCTTGACGAAGTTCTCCATTTGGAACATAGAGACAATCTCCGCATCTCAAGGTACCATCTTCATGTATTCTCAGTCATGTCTGTATTCCCGCCTCTGTCCTCTGTCTAAGCCTCTAAAATCTGGCGTCTATTGGCAAAGCAGCCTTGATCCTCTCTACTAATGTCGACTGCAACTGAAAACTCGACAACTGTCCATCTACTCTGGGCATAACGACCTCTATACCCATCTGCTCTAGCTCTCTCAACAGATGTTGTTGGGTAGTCAAGAAGAATGCCATGGGTCTTCTGCTTAACGCGTCAGCTACTACGTTGGCCTTTCCCGGATTGTACTGTAGCTCGATCTCGAAGTCTGTCATCACCTCGAGCCAACGTCTCTATCTCTAGTTCAGATCCTTCTGGGTGTAGACGTACTTTAGGCTCTTATGATCAGTAAATATCTCCACTCTTTCTCTATATAAATAGTGCCTCCAAAGTTTTAAAGCAAAAATTACCGTGGCAAGCTCCAAGTCGTGGGTGGGATAGTTCTTCTCGTGGGTCCTCAACTGTCAAGAAGCATAGGCTACAACCTTTCCATGTTGCATCAGGACACATCCTAATCCTTTTCTGGATGCATCGCTATAAATCACAAATCCTTCGGGTCCAGAAGGTATGGTCAAGATAGGTGCTGTAGTCAAACGCTTCTTCAGCTAGTCGAATGCCTTCTGACACTCTTTTATCCAGGTGAACTCCTTCTCCTTATGGGTCAAGCGGGTCATTGGCTCTGCAATCTTCGCGAAGTTCTCTACGAACCTCCGGTAATATCCGACAAGTCCTAGAAAGCTCCTCACTTCTGAGACATTGGTAGGGGTTGGCCATGTCTCTACAGATAAAATCTTCACCGGATCAACTGAAATGCCCTCTCTTAAGATGATGTGTCCAAGGAAAGTGACACGATCCAGAAGAAACTCACACTTGCTCAGCTTGACATAAATTCTCTCTCTCCTTGGTGTCTCTAATACTAGTCTCAGATGCTCTTCGTGCTCTTTGTGGCTCTTCGAATACAACAAAATATCGTCGATGAAGACTACCATGAACTGGTCTAAGTATTGGTGGAATACTCTGTTCATCAAGTTTATAAATACAACTGGCGCATTCGTCAGCCCAAATAGTATTACAAAGAACTCATAGTGACCATAACGAGTCCTGAATGCTGTCTTCTGAATGTCCTCTTTTTGCACCTTCACTTGATGATAACCTGATCTCAAGTCGATCTTTATGAACACTGCTGCCCCTGTCAGCTGGTTGAATAAATCATCGATTCGTGGCAGGGGGTACTTGTTCTTGATAGTCAGAGCATTAAGGGCTCTGTAATCAATGCACATGCGTACTGTTCCATCCTTCTTGGGTACGAACAACACTAGTGCTCCCCAGGGTGATATACTAGGACGGATAAATCCCTTGCTCTGCAACTCCTCCAATTGTAGCTTCAGCTTATCTAACTTCTTCTTCGCCAATCGGTACACATTAAAAGATACCAGTGCTGCTTCGGGTACTAGCTCAATGGTGAACTCTACGTCTCTATCTGGTAGTAAGCCGGGCAATTCTTCAGGAAAAACATCCTCAAATTCTGTAACTATTGGTGGGGGTGCAATCTCCATAGCCATGCAAGTTCCAGCTATCTGTCCTACTCCTTGTTCGACGGTCCCTCGCATGTACTCGAACTCTGGTTGGTCTGGCAGTTTAAAAGTGACGCTACCCTTCCGACAGTTCAGTATAGCATTATATTGGCTTAACCAGTCTATGCCTAGCACAACATCAAAGTACGGCATGGATAACACCAAGAATCGCGCTCTCATCTCTCTACCACATACAACTACCGAGCATGTTCTGATAGTGCTAGTAACCGGCACGATACCTCCTCCGGTAAGAATCTTCCAACTCTTAGGTAAGAGGGAGGTAGCTACTCTATCCATTGCTACGAATCTACTAGATATAAATGATAATGTAGCTCCAGAATCAAACAATGCAGTTGCAGGTAATAATATAACTAAAATGGTACCTGTGATAGCTTTTCAATATGTTTCTTCTTCAGTAGTTGCCAAAGCAAAGGCCTGTCCCTGTCCCTATCCTCCGGTCTGCTGTCGGGCTCGATTGAACTGTGCCTGCTGTAGGGCCAAGGGTGGTCCCCTCTGAAATCCTCCAGGTACTGGTGGACACTGTCCTCCTGGTGGGGTAGTATCCTCGGGACTGGTGCTGCTGGCCTCTGTCCTGTCTGCAGTGCTGTCTCTCTGCGCTACGGGCAATCCCTGACAAGGTGCTGACTTGATCCACATATCATGCACAATCCTAACTTCTTCCGGCAATATTTAATGACGTGTCCTTTCTTGCCACAATGGTGACAAGTCGGAAGCTTTTGCTGTGGGTATGGCGCTGCCCTCTGCTGTGTCTGTGCTCCTGGACGACGGATCGGTCCTCCTGCTCCAGGCTGGGCTCTGGCTGGTGTAGTCGTGCTGGAACGTCTAGCTCCTCTAACGATGGCCTCCTGGATTCTCGCCTCTGCATGAACCTCTTCATAAGAAATCCTCGCTTGTGTGGTGGTATACCTCTGTAGCTCAAAATTAAGGCCGTGATAAAATCTCTGGGCTTTTTTGAGATCATTGGGTATCAGGACGGCACCAAATCTGCTAAGGCGGCTGAACTCTGCGTCATAGGCGTCAACAGTCATATTTTCCTACTATAGATGTAGGAACTGGGAGTATAAGGCATTTCTGACTGTAGCTGAGAAATACTTCGTATTGAAGTATTCTAGAAACTATCCCCAAGTCTGGTTCTTGCCTACACTGCGCTCAATGGAATCCCACCAGTGATGAGCATTGCCTTTTAGTTGGGCCCTCACTGCGATCATCCAAAGGTCGGGGTGCAGTTGTGAATCCTCTAGTAACATCTCCGTGTTGGCGACCCAATCAGAGATCTGCTCGGCAGTCTCATTGCCCGAGAAAGTATCTGGTCCTATCTGTCAGAACCATCTAACAGTGCCACCTGTCTGGGCTGGTGGAGGTGCTGGTACTGGTGTTGTGACAGGTGTCCTATCTAGTACTGCCATCAGACTCTGTCACAATGTCTCTGTCTGCTGCCACTGTGCTTGCATTATTGTCTGAAAGAACTGAAGCATCTGTGACTGGCCATCTAGCTGTGGCATCTGGGGTGGATAAGGTGGAGGCGGTGGTAGTGGAATCTCTGGCTGTGCAGTAGGCATCTTCTCAGATGTCGGTCTCTCAGTCTGCGGCATCGGTGTAGCTCCTGAAGTCTGGCCCTCACAATGTTGCATGGGGATTGTCTGGAAAGTTTGTCCCTCGGGCTGCGGTGTAGGATCACCCTGTGACGTCTCGTGCCAATGTATCAGCGGGGTCTATAGCGGGGGTTGCCCTTGGGGTACCTTCTCTCTTTGAGTGGTATTATCTGGCACCGCGACACTGGGTGCTCCTCGTCCACTATACAAATTTATCTTGCTGCAAGAGATAGGACTTTATTAGAAGAGTACGAAAACAAACAAACAGGATGCAGATATTTAGAAGCAGTATGAAGGAAGTTTAAAGATGAACCAAAAGTGGATAAGACCTAGTAATTCTATCCTATTGCAGGCTCGCTGGGCATATTACCATACCACAAGCAAAAAAGTAGACCTGCATGGGCCACCACTAAAACTATGTCATGCCCCAGTCCCAAAATATACGGGACCAGGCCACGTGGCAATAGCCAGCTGACACGTCTCCGAGGATATCCTAGTTTAATGGATTCACAAAGAGTGCTACGCTGTCCTACAATACTAACATATCTAATATCAGTCAATAACAGGTAATCTAATCTCATCCACAATATAAAAGCAAGAAGTACTAAATAAACTACTGAAAGATAAATACCAGTCTCAAGATATCATAGTACAACCAATAATGTCTGGTGGGAACAAACCTACTACTATGACAGAATAAAAGTACTAAAATGATAGGTAAAAGAGTAATGACTAGGGCATCGGCTGACTAGATAATGATGCTCCCAATCCTAGGCAGAAGGCCTACCAAGTTATCACAAAAACTCTGACGGTAGAACCTCTAGATCCTCTGCGGTAGCGAATCTTGTCTCCTGTCCTGGGCCATATACTGTGGGGTAATAAACCTCGTCCAAATTTGGAAAGGTACCAGGTCCTCAGAGGGACGTAACAAGATACATAGAAGCATGCCATATATAAATATTGAATAAAATAAATACAATAAAGGGTGTACTAACCATCTAAGTGAATGCAATGTGAGGACAACTCTGAGTATATGGGAAGGTGTAGGCTAGACATATGCTGACGTAATTTACCAGTCGTGACAACCGGTTAGTATATGCCACACATGCCCCCTATAATACGGGTACAGGAATATAATAACGTCCGACGTTCTATAGAGTGTGGTATCTACAATATCACCACGTAACGTCCAACACTCTACAGAATGTGGTATCAGTAATATATATATACGTCCGTATCACTCTGTCGAGTGCGGTATCAGTGTAAAGGAGTGGGGTGTCCCATATGTCTGCTAGTCGTTCTTCCAACCCAATGTAGATATACAAGTCAAATAATCGACGCGCATACCCCTTATCTAAATGCCAAGTCTCTACACCGAAATACTCCTGAATTACTTACTAACCGTGATGCATGTCACACGCGCCGATTGCTAGTCGATCACGCGAACCCGCATCCCAATATGAGATTGTCACTATGAATACGTACAAAAGTATCAGATCTCGAAAGATATCAGAGTATCCTCCAATGGGGTGAGTCAATGCGAACTTGGTCAAGTATACTAATCATCGACGTATCCGTCGACAGTACCCGAGTCAATCTCGGATGTGCACAGTTGTATAAAATAAGAGCAACAAGGATACAACACAACATATGCATAATTTAAGTTAGACAGTAAATATGGTAATGTATCTTGCCTGAGTCTTCAAGATGTGAATGCCAAAAGCCTGCTCCTGTAGCGTCTCCTGGCAGATCCAAAGACCCTAGACATATAATATAACACAACAAATACCGACATCAGACACTACGCATTAACTACATACGACTAAGACGCTATACTTGAATACTGTCGCGAGTTCACTGTTGCTTGAATACAGCAGCACGTGTATACGTAGCTAGGGTGTACACGTGTTCTGTCCTCGGTTAACATGTGTCTCGAGGCATTAATTTATCTAGTTACGGGTTGACCATAATTTTTGTTCTGTGCGGACACATATCTCTATTTTCCATGTTCAAACATACTAGGTTTATATCCAGGTATTTCAAGTGAATTACTTATCCCTGATAACTGGTCATTAATTTAGAATAAATAATTATTTACTAGTAACAAATTAAATAAACTTTCATGCATACAATACTAACTAGGTTAAATACTATTAATATGTGTTCATGTGCGATATGGCGACACGAAGGAGAAGTAATAGGACACAAGAGAGAAGGGATCAACGAACGAGTACCTAATCGACAGAGCGAGGGGGTCCACTTGCTGGTCGATCGTCTTCTCCGGCGTGGGGTGGACTCCGGTCGACAGGTGGACGGGAACGGCCTGCTGGCGTACCGCAGCAGCGATGGCTGCAGCAGCGGTTGCAGTAGCCTGGCACGGCGACAGTGGGCTGAGCCAGCATCGGGGGTGATGGTCATGTCGTGGGGTGGTCGGGATCGACCTCTTGGGGTGGTTAACGACATCTGGCGGGTGGTGGGGAGCAGTCGGAATTGGCCGTCGGGTTCAATGGGCCATGATGGACGGGGATGGTGATGGTGCGGGTGGAGGCGGTCGGTATAGGAGATTGGCCACCGATGGTACTGAAGTAGGGTTCGATGAGTCGGGTGGCGGGGTCTGGCGGCGTCAGGCTGTGTTGGAGGCGTAGTTTTGGAAGTCGGGTGGCGGCAGCATCCTCGGGTTGTCCGGGTGAGAGGATGGTGATGATGGCTAGATGGAGGTGGTGGTCAGGCGGCCTGGAGGGGTGGTTGGTGGTGCCGGAGATGGCTGGGAGGCGGTGGTCCGGTGAGGGCTGAGCGGGGATGGGTCTCGGCAAGGGGGATTCGGCTAGGGTTGAGAGAAGAGGGTGATGATGCTAGGGTTTCAATAGTAGTAGGAAGAGGTATTTATATAGGAGGGGGTTTATGGCCTGACCTCGGGCCTTGGGCTTGTTTGGACTCCTTGGGGTAGGGTCTGGTCCACACGACAGGTATACAGTCTTGGTTATGTCTTATTTTGGGGTGATCTTGGCCTCAATTAATTTAGGTTACAAACAATTATATCAGGCATTAGGAGAAAGTTGGGTTTAGTGAAATAATACTTAGGTATTTGCAATGACTGTTGTGCAGCTAAATTGAAGCACAAAAGTGGGGATCTGAAAGTTACACAAGGTACAGGTGGTAGCCTGACATGTCTAGAGATGAGTACTTAATTGGTTTGGGGGTACCTACTAGTATGACGCTCCAACATCAAGGCAACCGTAAGGTGCATTAAGTTACAATATTGTTGCACATTAAATCTAATTACATCCAATTTAATCCTAGTCTCATAATTTAATTCTAAATAGCTCTGATTTGGTCGAGGGGGTTTACATAGACCGTGCCAACGTAAAGGCTTATGTCTCATATGAATGCATGCTTGCCTGCTTATATTGTAGCTTGTACTCGTTTCCTCATTTCAATACTTGCCACATGAATCTATGCCATAATCAAGTAACACTATCCATATCATGCATTCATCTAGTTCTCCTCGAAAGACTATCTAATAGTCGTTCTGTGCAAGTATGAACCTGAAAGTATCCGGGATTGTTAGGTCGCCAAGGCAGTTCCCAAACTAGGAGATTTGCACTATGTCAATAATCCAAGAATCACAGCTCGTGAAGCATACTCGTTCTAAACAAGGATCATGAATCATGAATCAAGAATCAAAGAATCAACATGTCATGAATACCATGAATCTGAGACCCTAGACTTGCATGGTCACGGATAACTCGTGTACGAGGTAATAACATGGATTCCTCGGACGATCAATGGGACACCGGGATCGTACCATCCTAGGAGGAATATGGGTATTGTATGACCAAATCGGTAGGATGCTCTCCGGTTTGGGGCGACACAATATATTCAGTGGACGGGCCCTTGGTAGTGCATCCTACACTTGGATAACCCGTCTAACTCAATGATCTATGGTAGTCTCACCATGTTTGGTCGGGATGATGGATAACGCCCAATGACTCTTTCGTTATGCCTCATCTCCATCCGAGACTATACATCATCCTTTATGACTAAGCCAGTGACCTCATGTTCATATATATAAGTCATCCTCGCTTAGCGACAATCCGCGTGCGAGTCATTGCATCGCATCTAATAATTTGAAACACCTGAACGATTATGAGTATACGTTATCTATACAAATTGAGCAACCCGAGCAATCCATTGAATACTTGAACATCTATTTCAATATGCCTGGATAATCTGTGTAACTCGTGCACTTGAAATGGAACCTCATTCACGACACTTGTGTTTGCTTATGCTATTGACCCTAGTTTTCATTATAAATGCTTGTTCTTGGTTTAACTTGGTTGCCTTGGGCAGGGAAGGACAAATTATAAGTTGGTAAGTCTTGCCGTATTTCTTTGTATATCGTACGGCAAACTGCCACACGAGTTAGGCTTTACATCATTACCATAAAACTGATCCTATGGCAAGACTAGAAAGATAACTTAATAGATAGTGCACAAAACCTATATAACGTGTTTGGATTTGTCGAGCGGGCGAGAAGCCCCCCCACCAGTGCATTCATGTACTAATAACCTACTATATTACTTGCAGGGTACGGAGAAACCTCGTTCGGTACGGAAACCCCCTTCATACGAGCTAAGACGTGGAGTTCACTCTGGAGCCTTGGAGCATTCCGGCCAGAGCTGAAGCACATATACAAGACATAATATTGGAACATCGCCTATGTATCATTCCACAAATATAGCCACTTGGCACACTTTTATTATTTCTGAGAGAGAGAGAGAAAGAGAGAGAGGCTTGAGCGACTTATAATCTCGGCCTAGCGCCGCTTGTAATACTTATTCAATATTAATAAAGAGCTTATTTTACCTCTATACTTGTGTTATTCAATGCTTCCTATATTGATGACTCTATGAACTTGTTACTAATCGCCTGTGCGTTTCTTATTCCACTGCACTCAGACTATCTGTGCGACTCTATGGCTTAGATATTTTCTCTTATTCGAATCATGGCCTTGCATGGGCGCGACTGAAGCTCGTACAGAATCACGTTCATATGGGAACGATCATCCTGCGGGAGCACTGACACGATGATTCGTGCCTAACGGGGATGGTCGATTACCTACGGGGGATCATTGTGTGACAAACTCTGCCATTTATGCGGCCCAAAATCTATGTAGCCACAAATATGACTATAAATAGTAGGGTACCAAACCCGGACAAAGGGCAGGCTGGCTATCTATGAACAACACTCAAGGGGGAGAGAAGACAAGGGAGAGAGAAGTCTAGGGAGAGATAAGAGCTGCTGCATCGAATCTTCCATGGAGTAAAGAGAGTTGCTACACTCCTAACCCTCCATCGTCATCCCCTAGAAAACAAATTTGTACTTAGATTATCTTCTATGACTCTTCTTTGTACTCTCTTAGTTTGTTAATCAAATCCAGTTCTTCCATTTTTTGTTTTGATATTAAATGGCAAACACGGTGGCGACTTTGTTAGGAAAATCCTTCTCTTCTGTTGAAAAGTCGGTGACGCAGTCCGATGCGGCCAAGCTCGGCTCGATACAAAATATGCTGGTGGTCCGCTTCGACCAGCAAGTATTCGAGGACATGCTCTCTAGGGACAGCGTGGGTCCTTCTCTAAGGAAAGCAAAGCCCAAGAAGACCCGCAGGATGTAGGTAGAAAAGGCCTCTGTGCCTCACCCAACTGTGAAGCATGCGCTCCCCATATCTTTCCCAGCCACAGGGACTGCACATCATGCGACCACTGTCTATGCGGCAGCCTCTTCCAACCAAAAGGGTGCTCCCCACTCGATGACCCATAGAACATGGGTGGACAAGGCCGTTGTGCCCTACCCAGCTATAGAGCAGACGCTTCCAACCTCTCCCTCTGTTGTCAATGATGGCCGTTGGACGAACTCCCATAACATCCTAGGCTGACACAGAGATTGTTCAGCACCCAGACTCTGGTAGAGGAAAACACTACGATGCTAGACATCCTGGTACTGAGGCAGGTTCTATACGGCCAAGGAGGAGGCCGCATAAGACTGCCCATGCGGTATCAACTCACAACCGCAGACAACAGGCCGCATGCGCCCCTAATAACAACAGAACCTCTATTTTTGAGCGTATCTCATGCGGCATAGATCCTATGCAACCCACTGAGAATGGAAAAAACCTAAAACTGGACTCTTCATACTATGCGCCTGCGATAGCTAAGCTGAAGAAGTCCAGGGCAGTGCAAGCCCGTCAAGCTCAAGCAACTGTTCATATGATCGACTGCCAAGAGGCATTGCTAGTTATTACGTGAGCCTCTGACTAAAAGTTTTATAAGACTGACCTATGTGTCCAGCCCATTGGGACCAATGGACAGGGCCAGTCTCAAAAGTCTTCCACCAGTACCTCGGGGCAAGTTCGTGTACGAACCCCAGGCCAGGGAGCAAATAAAGCACCTGCGTATCCGTGTGCCCGGGATACCTGAACTCACAAAGAGGATGCAAAAGTAAAACACCCTTCGTATGATTTGCGTGACGTGATTACTCACAAACGCAAATCAAGGGAAATAACTATGACGTACGATGTGCCCTCTCCGAGGCACAACTGCTCCAACATTATTATCAACTGCTGCTGTAATAAAGCGACAGTACTCAAAGAGAGGCCGTCAGCCTTCCAGCGACTGTACTAGAAAGCACCTACCCGACAGTAATTCAGAGATCAGGCGCAAGTATTAGAAGAGAAGAAGTTGTCCTTTGCCCCATGCTATTCAACTGGAAAGTATCCAGCCACCAAGAAAAGAAAGAAGTCAAATACCTCCAGTCCAGCGCTCTCTACCACGATATCGTAAAGGTGATTACCCGGAGGGCTGACGACGGCACCCGTGGAAGGCATCTTCCAAGGCACCCGCTCAAGGAAGAAGCTATCATCCCCTGGGGGTAGTTCTTTCTCAGAACCCCTGGGGTGGCCCAAGCTGGGGGTAGTGGCCCCCTGGACGTACGAGACAACCCGACGTTTCGAGGCGACAACGATTCTCAAGGAACGAACTCTGAGATCCCGGAGGGTAGCTACTCCCTCCAAGATGACATAATCTGCTATACTGGGGGTAGTATTCCCTCTGAATCTGAGGAAGACACAATGGCTCCCGCCCTCCTTGAAGACTACTCACTACAAGGGTATGAAACATGGAGCACGACATCCACTGCCCCTCTATGTCTCCCGGTATGAGGACGATATACGTGGCCGAAGACGACCATGAAGGCCCTAGTGACTGGTAGTACCTCGAGATACTCGAAGCTATGATGCATAAAATGAGTGCATCAATGCAATCTTTGACCCATACAATGCTGAAAATCAAGGCAAATATGGCCTTCCAGCCAGCAAGGGCCTCAGAGCAAGCAAACCTGGACCCCGGAACCAACAAAAATTTAAATACAACCTCTCCACCCGCGGGCGGTGATCCTCTCCTACCTGGCTCGTCGGTGCCTTTGGTAGGAGATAAAGATAAGGAAGCAATGAGGGAGGTCCGAGAACTTTGGGCTCGCCTATACTCCATGAGCAATCGGGACTCACTCCATGATCTTGGGGTATGGCAACCATACCCGATATAGTGGAGGGATGTACCATATTCTCCCAAGTACAAGTCCTTCAACATTAATATGTTTGACGGGAAGTCCTTCCCTCGCCGCTTTATGAGCTACTTCGAGATCACCATAGGAGACTTACCCCGCAGCGACGCTATCCTTACCAGGCCCTTCGTCGGATCATTGACAGGGGTAGATTTTGATTGGTTCTACAGTCTGGAAGATAGTTGTATCTCATTATTCGATGAACTCAAGCATCTATTCCTTAACAGATTCTATGAGGCAAGAACTGATATGACGATGTCTTCTCTGATGAACGTCGCTTAGGGTGAGAAGGAACTAACTCGAAACTATATCGAGCGGTTTCGACAAGCCACACTAAGGTTGCCTCCTGGCAATCCGGAGGCCATACTAATAGAGATATGCCAAAAAAATATGCTTCTGACAGTCAGCCTCTGGATGGGAGAGAGCCAGTTCAAAGACTAGACAACGTTCATTGTAAGTGTTGTCAACGCCAAGAAGAAGCTTAAGGACGCTCGGCACTTGGGGATCCATATCCCTATTGCTGAGGAAAAGGACAAGAATCCCGGCAGCAGCAATAACAACAACAACAATAATGGCGGCAATAACAGCCGCGACGGAAAGGGGAAACAGGTTATGGTTGCTACCTTGACCAAGAAGCCTGAGCAAAAGTCGACAGAGCCTCCAAAACCAAAAGAGACTTACTCTTTCGAAGATGTTGATGTCAAACCCACCTTTGACATGCTGATACAGGGAGGCAAAATCTGGCTTTTCGACGTCAAATGTCAACCTGAGGTGGCAGAGATTGCCAACCCAAAGTATTATCACTTCCACCGCTACATCCATCACCCGACATAGGAGGGCTATACCCTGAAGTGGTACATCCAACATCTGATAGATACCAAGGCTCTTCCCCGGGACTTTGAAGATGTGACGGTTGCCACCAACATGGTGTCCCTCCAATTTGGTAACTTTTTACCGACGGAAGCACAATACGGAGTAGTCCCTGTCCCTAAGGAGACTATGGAAGTTGGCAACCTTCCACCAGCTCGAGACCAGGCGGCCGGGCTAATACCTCTTACCATACCACACGGGGAAGTTATGTGGGTCCATCCCGACCTTGTGCCTGACTTGACGCAGCCGACGACATCCTCTACTGCCATGTCCAAAGGCAGGAAATCTAAGACCTGTTACACAGTTTTCTCCTCGGCTGAAAAGCTGACAGCAGGTGCAACAAGGTTAGGCATAATATACCAACCGATGTACGACGATACTCCCCCGATTGTCGCTCCTACTACCACTGGTCCCGGGCCATCTCAGCCTCCACTGGTGGACAAGTCCAAACAGAAGAAGACATGCTTCAATAAATTGTTGCACAGGGATGCACCACAAGGGCTGAAAATGCCTTATAATTTTGACATCTTAGTACAATTAGCCCACACTCCAGCAAAATTGTCACTATTTGAGCTTTTATCGCTCTCTAAAGACACTCGGGCTGCCCTGAGTGAGGCACTGTAGAATGTCGATGTCTACCTGGCATAAGTCAAGCCGCCAACCGAAGATCCTTCTGCTTGTCCATATTGGAACAATGCCATAGATGCGATACCCAATATCATATTCTCGTAATAGGACATGTTGCTCAAAAATAATAGGCACGATTGGCCCCTATACTACACATGATATATTGGCGATATCAAGGTGAACCGAATGCATATTGACCCAGGATCGTCGATCAGCATCATCCTGAAAAGTTTGCTTCAGACTCTGGGGACCCGATGCATCGTTTGGCAGCCACCAATACCGCCATCAGTGGCTTTAACAAGGGGAGGAGCTACCCTCTGGGTAAAATTTGCCTAAAATGTCATATCGGTGACTTAAAAATAAAAGTCACCTGCTACGTCATAGACGTAGATACGTCCTACAATGCCTTATTGGGGCATCCATGGATACATGAACACAGGATTGTGCCATCAACCCTCCACCAGTGCCTAAAATATGTAGACAAATACAATTTTGTCAAAATGGAGTTCGCTGACGTCGATCCATTTAATGGTATCGAGATTTACTACTCCGACGCGATCCTCTATAAGAAACTCTGCCAAGATAAAGTTAGCAACGAGGCCGACGATGAAGCAGAGGCCACAACAGCACCCGAGGAGCCTATGAGAATCTGCCTCAAGGCTCGCACTCCCGATGCGGTCGCACCCCTCATCGTCAAATTATACGGGAAGGCATCTGAATCTCCGATATCTTTAACGTCGCCAGAACCAATGGTCGTCCGCCTTCGCAAACTGAATCGACCACCAAAAAAGATTCTATCCTATCTAAACCTTCTGAACCTATGGTCATTTGCCTTCACAGGCTAAGTCGACCACCAAATGAAGATTCGACCGTGGCTGCAACTTTCAGACCTTTGGTGGTAAAATTATGCAGAAAACCACAAAAGCCTTCGCTTACGGTGGGGGTAGCCGAGAAGAAGGATGAGATGGAGTAATATATATCTGCCAATGTTAACATCCCTTCCCCTAACGATGTAATCCTGTCGGAAGAGATACCTTACTTCTTCAATAAAGGACTATCTTTGAACTACTCAGAGCGTATGCATATAAGTACACTTTACTCCCTGGAGCACGATCTGGGCCTTCATCTGCACACACAAGTGACCACTACCTGCACCATGCACTGGCTTTGCTCTAGTCATGATTCTTATTTTGTAGTTCCACCCAGGAAGAAGGAAGATAATATCAGCATCTTCGGCAGAGTGGAATGCCCCCGGTCCTTCATCCCAAAGGAAGTAGAACCAGAATCTAAGGTAGGTAGAATGCCACTCTACTGGTATAGCTCATAAGCCCTACATCTTATTCAAAATATGGGATACAACCTGAAGGTCACTGAGGGATTAAACTACGACAAAGGTCGAAGGGCGCCTTTACGACTTCCCTCCCCCGTGGGCAAGCCCGAGGATTACTATCGTAAGACTAAGCATGGCTTGGATATGTAATGCCTCCTACAACCTCCGAGGGCTCAGATAAAGAAGATGACTTGCACTCTTCATAATCGTCAGCATGTGACTCTGACGTCAGCATCAGGAATATGCTTAGACAAACACTATCCTCCAACATGGTGTCTGCCGACCTTGAGGAAGACAACGAGGATCCACCCGAGACTTTGAGATGGAACCTTGGGTCCAATACCTGGGTTCATAATGGGAGATATGATTTGAGCAGCGAGAACCTCCTACCAAGGATGAAGTTGTTCAAGTCGATCTAGGTGATGAGACCTCCCCAAAGCCTATCTTCATCAGCAAAAGTCTTCCCAACAAAGACCGAGAATCCATATTATAACTCGCCAGAGAATACATCGATGTCTTTGTTTGGAGTTACAAAGACATGCCAGGACTGGACCACCAAATTGCATCCACAAACTCAACATTTGGCCAAATGCCAAACCAGTCAAGCAACAACAACAACAATTTTGGCCAGACGTGATGGATTTTATCGAAGCTAAAGTCAATAAGCTGATAGCTAGTGGCTTCATCCGCGAGGAACAATACTGTCATGCCCTAGTCCCAAAAATACACGGGACCAGGCCACGTGGCAATAGCCAGCTGACACGTCTCCGAGGATATCCCAATTTAATGGATCCTAGCGAAGAGTGCTACGCTGTCCTAAATACTAAAAAGTCTAATATCAACATCAAACAGGTAATCTAATCTCATACGCAATATAACCAAAAAGTACTAGAATAAATACTAGAAAATAAATGCCAGTCTCAAATATCATAGTACAACCAAGAATGTCTGGTGGGAATAAACCCACTACTATGATGAAATAAAAGTGCTGAATGACAGATAAAAAGAATAATGACTAGGGCATCGGCTGACTAGATAATGATGCTCCCAATCCTAGACAGAAGGCCTACCAACTGATCATGAAAACTCTGACGGTAATACCTCTATGGAGTCTCTTGTCCTGGCCCGTACACTGTGGGGTAATATGCCTCGTCCAAATCTGGAAAGGAACCAGGTCATCAGAGGAACATAACAAGATACATAGAAGCATGCCATATATAAATACTAAATAAAATAAATAAAGGGTGTGCTAACCATCTAAATGAATGCAATATGAGGACAACTTTGGTACGTATGGGTAGGCATAGGCATAATGTCCAACACTCCAAAGAGCGTGGTATCTGTAACGTCCATCATTTCGAAGAATGAGGTATCTATAATATATATATGTCCATATCACTCCGAAGAGTGCGGTATCTGCAATAAAGGAAGTCATTAGATCCGTGGCTCCTCCGGATACTATGAAGTCCAATGTATGTATCCCATACACCTACTAGTTGTCCTCTTCCGCCCAATGTAGATACACAAGTCGACTACTCGACGTGCATACCACGTATCTATATGCCAAGTCTCTACTAATATAAAATCCTGAATTACGTACTAAGCCATGATGTATGTCACACGCACCGATAGCTAGTCGAGTATGCAAACCCGCATCCTAATATAAATTTATCACCGTGAAACATGTAAGAGTGTCAGGTCTCAGAAGATATCAGAGTATCCTCTCAATGGGGTGAGTCTTCTAGTGACTAGGTCAAGTACACTACTCATCGACACATCTGTCAACTGTACCCGAGTCAATCTCGGACGCGCACAGTTATATGAAATAAAACAATAAGATATAATACAATATGTGCATAATTTGAACAGTAAATATGGTAAGGTATCTTGCCTGAGTCCTTAAGCAGTGAATGCCAATAGCCTGCTCCTGAAGTATCTTCTGGCTGGTCCAGTGACCCTAAATATACAATACAATATAGCAAATACTATCATCAGGCACTAAATTATTACACACAGAAACACTACGCTGCTCTTAGGTACTGACGCAAGAGTCACGGTTGGTCGACTACAGAGTCGCGTGTGCACGTAGCTAAGGTATACACGTATTTTGTCCTCAGTTATCGTGTACCACAAGTCAATACATTACCATGTTTATGGATTTACGAAGCTACTTATGTTTTGTATAATTATATGTCCTTAATTCTCATGTTATAGTATACTTGGTCAATGTCTAGGTTTTTAGGTGAATTACAAGTCCTTAATAACAGGTCATATTATTTGGGTAATTACTATTTATTAATTACTGTTTAAATCTAATTAACATACATACACACATATAGGGTTTCATATTAATTAGTTTGTGTCCATGTAACAACACATGATACGACGACTCGAGGACACGATGATACAACTATACAACGATATAATAACGGAAAGAATGAAGGGAACGTGTACCTAGTTGGATGAATGAGGGAGGGGGTTTGCTCGTTGACTGGCTGTCCTCCGTCATGGGGGCGGAGCTTCGGTCGACGTGCGAGAAACAACAACAGCAGCGGCAGTATCTGCAGCAGTTGCAGCAGCGGCAACAAGGCCTTGGCAGCGGCTGCAGCAACCTGGGACGGTGCTGGGATGGCGGTCAGGTCATGGGGAGGGTGGTTCTCCGCCTGACAGTGGTAGTTGGAGGTACTGGAGGCGGTGGTCAGGGCTAGGACAGTCAGGATCTGGGCAGTCAGGTTGATGATGGGTGTTGAGGGTGGTGAAGATGGTGGATGGCAGTCGGTGCAGGCGACCTGGGGGTGGTCCAACAGCTAAGGGGAGTGCAGGCGGAAGGGGGTTGTGGTGGTGGCGGCCTGAGGTGGTAGTGGTATGTTGTCCGGTCGGGTAGGGATGTTCGGCTAGGGTTGATGGGAGTTCGGGTTGAAGAGGGGTTGGCTAGGTGTTTATGTTTCTAGGGTTTCAATTAGGAGAAAATGTGTATTTATATAGGAGAGGGAAATATAGGCTGACCTCGGGATTTGGGCCGGCCATGGCTCCTTAGGATGGGGGCTTGTCTACATAAAAGGGTGTAGGGTGTTCATGGGCTTGGTTGGGTCTAGCTTTGGGTGAGATTTGTCCCTAATTTAATTTAATTAAAAACAAATACACACGTCGTTCTTTTAACAAATATTGTGTAGCTAAAATGAAACACAATATCGAGTATTTAGGAGTTACACAAGGGTCAGATGGGTAGTATGGCATGTCTAGAGAATGAGTATGAAATTTATTTGAAGGTAACTACTAGTGTAGTGCTCCAAACATCGAAGCAATGGTAATGTGTATTAAGACATATAATTATAGCACATTAATTCTAATTGTATCTAAATTAATCCTAGTCTCTCAATCTAAACTAAATAACCCTAAATTTTGGTCGAGGGGGTTTACAAATACCTCGACTGAGTAGCCAACATCGTGCATATCGTTAAGAAGAATAGGAAGATCCGTGTCAGCAATGACTTCTTGATCTAAATATGCCATATCCCAAAGATGAATTCCCTCTTCCAATCACCAACGTAATAATCGACAACATTTGTGGCTTTGAGCGCATATCCTTCATGGATGGCTTCTTCGGCTACAACCAAATCAAGATATTTTTTGATGATGAGAAACATACATTATTTTGGACCCCGATATGCGTATACTGCTATATGGTCATGCCTTTCAGCCTAAAAAATATAGGTGCTATATATCAGCAAGCTATGAGCACCATTTTTCATGAACATCTGTGCAATATGGTGGAATGTATGTCGACGATATCTCCGTCAAGAGTTGCTCCAAGTATGATCACCTCCAAGATCTGAAGACTGTGTTCAACTTAATGCGCGCACACCGCCTCAAGATGAACCCTACCAAGTCCTTCCTGGGAGTCTCCAGCGGCAAATTTTTGGGTTTCGTCCTCACTTTCCTGGATATTCACATAGACCCTGACAAGACCAAGGCTATCCTTGAGATGCACCCGCCAAGGAACCTCCGGGAACTCCATGGCCTCCAAGGGAGATTGTCATACATCAGGAGGTTCATATCAAACCTCTCTGAACGTTACCGTTCGTTCACACAGTTCATGAAGAAAGGTATCTCCTTATTTAGAATGAAGAGTGCCAACGAGCGTTTAACAACATCAAAGATTACCTATCAAACCCTCATTTGATGATGGCTTCGATTATGGAAAAGTTATTCCTGCTTTATGTACGCCATGTTAGCCCAGAATAGTGATTCAGGTCACGAGCAGGCCATATACTACCTCAACCGGATGATGGTCGGCCCAGAACATAGATATACCATCGTCAAAAAAGAGTGCCTTACGCTTGCATTCGCCTTCCAAAAAACTTGACACTACGTGACTGGATAGACCATTCATGTAATCTCGCGAGTCGACCCCCTGAGGGTCCTCATGACCAAACCTGGGGCACTCAATTCCCGCTTGGCTACCTAAAAAATACTATTATCTCTATATGATATGGTATTTATCCCACAGAAGGCCGTCAAGGGTCAGGCATTGGCCAATTTTTTGGAAGCCCACCCGGGGTCAGAAACCTCAAAGCTCTATGAAGAGATTCCATACGAAGTGGCAGATGCCAAAGTCACTTCACATGAAACAATTTGGTGAATATTCTTTGATGGTGCTTCAAGAGCAGGGCCCAAAGTCTACATCATCGCTGGAGTCGGGATAGTATTGATCTTCCCATATGGCCTCATCATCAATCGTGCATACTCTCTCACGGAGCCATGCTCTAATAATATGACAGAGTATAACGCCCTAATCATTGGACTCCAGCTTGCCAAACAAGTAGGAGTAGAGTACTTGGAAGCCTACGGTGATTCTTAGTTTATCGTCAATTAAGTCCGAGGAGTATATAAAGTCTGAAACGAAGACTTGATCCCCTACCACCAAGATGCACTTAGCATCATTACAACCTTCGAGATATTCTTTACTGAGAATGTCCCTCGGTTGAAAAATATTGAGGCAGACGCTTTAACCGAACTCACTCTTTCTTGGCAGTCCCAAACAATACCAATCAGCTAATCACGATAATCGGTCAAGAGCTGGTCTATTCCAAAATTAACATATGCTTATGTCTCAGCTATGCAACGGAGGTCGATACCGATACTCAAAATTGGAGGCTTCCATTCATCGACTACTCAGTCTATGGAATTCTTCCTGAAAATCCAAAGGAAGCTATTTCAATCAGAAGAAGCTCCCTCCATTTCTATTATGATAAGGAGACCAAAATTTTGTACCGTCGGTCATACGATGGCCTTCTGCTCTGATTCTTATCGAACACAGAGGCAAAATAATCCTTCAACGAAGCTCATGACAGTGTCTGTAGGGCGCATCAACCCGGTCCAAAGCTACAGGACTGTCTTCAAAGAATGGGCTACTATTGGCCGATGATGGTAGCAGATACAGTCGATTACGCAAGGAAGTACCAAGTATGCCAAATCTACGCAGACTTACCATGTCCTTCCCTGCCACAAAGATATAGTTAGCTTGCAGAGTTTAAATATACGAGGGGAGTCACTGGCACGATGCCATAGTAGATGAGTTATACTCTTGAGACAGAAATAGTATGCAACGCAGGTGGTGAGCCCCACTACACACAATTTTGTCTATAACATACGACTATTCAAAATGTTTCGTCCATATCAGATCGGTCCCAGTATCCCGGCGACCATCCATAGGAACCAGAAATCATGTGCATAAGTTATTCGTGACCAAACGATATCTAAAACACTAAATTATCACATACAAAATTTTAAGACATCTTAATGAATGAAACTACTTAGCACAGTGCAATGGCATAGTCGTCTTATTCAGTTGATCGCATTGTAAAGTATTCTACTTTTGGCACAATAATAGAAGAATATGTTCTAATTAGAGCTGAAGCAAGATAAAAGCGTATTCTAAGCGAACTAGCATGCAACTGTGTAACCGTTTACAAGTTCATTGACAAGCATCAAGTATTACAAGTTTATTCTATTTTAGCTTAATTTCTTCTAGTTATTATATCATCATTTGATCGGGACAATCAAGAGAGCAAGATTATAGATGTGAAGATTTGGAAGTAGATCTAGCTAATCGGTATATTAGCTACTCACAAGTTGGTAGGGAGAGAAAAGGAAAGAGGTGCTTCAAGACTCAGCTCGTACGACGCCTACTGCACCATCACCAACATAGCCACAAACAGATGATCAATACCTCAACTCCTCTTTTCCAAGCTCAAAATAAAAGCGCAGTTCAACGAATGAAAGAAATTAAATCAATCAAAACCGTTCAAGAAAACATAAACTCGAAAACCAACTCGAAAGAACGAAAGCAACAATACGACAACAAAAACTAGGCAAGAAAACTTGCAACGAAGAGGTCCCTCTTGACTCTGCTGCTAAGACCTTCCTTGGGACATGGTCCAATGAATATGGGAATCAATTTCGAAGAAGACAATCTATAATGAGGGAAGGATCTTAATTTATTCTATTTCGATCGAACGATACCAAAAGTATTTCTTAGCCGCACTCCCCGAATAGGGGGAACGAGGCACCACATCCTAACAAACTAGTAGAAAATTTTGTCCTTGAAACTTAGGAATAGAACCTACACTATGAAACAATAAAGAATTTTTTTTTTATCTCATACTCAAGCTCCCACGTTGACCCTTCGACAGAATAATTTCCCCAAAGTATGCGAACGAGAGGAATCAAATGATTTTGAAGCAGCTTCTTATTTCGATCCAGGATCTTTACAGGTTGTTCGATATATGATAAGTCCACCTTCAAGTCTAGTTGATCAAAATCTACCATATGACTCAGATCATATAGATACTTCCTAAGTTACGAAACATGGAAGATATTGTGCACCTCTGATAATGACGGTGGCAGGGCAATTTGATATGCGACTGGGGTGACTCACTTGAGTATTTTGAACGGGCCAACGAATCTCGGACTTAGCTTCCCTTTTGCTCCAAATCTGGTGACTCCTCACATGGACAAGACTGAGAGAAATACATTATCGCCTTCTAAGAACTCAAGTAGTTAACGTCGCACATCTGATTAACTCTTCTGACGATTTTGTGCTACCTTCAGTCGCTCGTGGATCAAATGGATCTTCTAGACGATTTGCTCGACAAGTTTCGGACCAAGAATTTATCGTTCGCCGACTTTATCCCAACAGATAGGGGATCTATACTTTCTCCCATACAATGTCTCATACGGCACCATTTGAATGCTGGATTGATAGCTATTATTTTATGCAAATTTGGCTAATGGTAGATGTATGTCCCAACTTGACTTCAAGTCCAAGGTGCAGAGCCATAGTATATCTTTGAGGATCTGATTTACCTGTTATGTCTGGTCGTCGATCTGAGGATGGTAGGTGGAGATAAAATTTCAACTTCGTCCCCATTGCTGACTGAAGACTCTCTCAAAAGCGTAATAACAATCGTCCATCTTGGTCAGAGACAATGGATAAGGACACACCATGGAGTCGAACGATCTCATTGAGGTAGATCTGTGCCAGACGAATGACAACACTCCAAGCAACTTTGATAGGAAAAAAGTGAGCTGACTTAGTGAGTCGATCGAAGATGACCCAGATGGCATCATTTTTCTATTGCATCTTCGGCAAACCAACTATAAAATACATGGTTATGTGTTCCCCTTTCCACTCCTGTATAGCAAGGTTTTGCATCTCCCCGTCCAGCTTCTGGTGTTTGGCCTTTACTCGCTGACATGACATGCATTACGACACAAACAACGCCACGTCCCTCTTCATGCCGTGCCACCAAAACTTTGTGCGGAGGTCTTGATACATCTTTGTGCTTCCTGGGTGTGAAGTGTAACTCGCATAGTGGGCTTCAGTGAGTATCTCTTTTCTAAGGTTTGTATTGTTAGGAACACATAATCTCTCCTTCACTCGCATCATTCCATCCTCGCTCACCGCAAAGTCGATCACCTTTCCTATTGAGATAAGCTTGTGTATCTTCTCTAGGAATAGGTCATCCTTCTGAGCAGACTTGACTTTCTCCAATAGGTCTAGTTTAAGGCACAACTGAGCCGACTATACCCTTTTGTATTAGATTCGAAGTGTAATGCCAAAACTTTTTAGATCCCTTTGTAGCCTGTCGTCGATAGCTAAGCTCCGACTTAGTGCATCAGCTACAATATTGTCCTTGCCGGGTGTATATCTGATCAATAAGTCAAAGTTGCTAAGGAGTTCGAACCAACACTGTTGTCGCAAATTTATATCCTTTTAAGTATAGAGGTACTTAAGGCTTTTATGATCTATCGAAATTTTATACGGTATGCCATAGAGGTAATGCCTCCATAACTTCAACGCGAATACTACTGCTACCAGTTCCAAATCGTGTGTCAGATAGTTCTTCTAGTGAGGCTTTAACTTCCTCAAGGCATAGGCAATCACCTTGTCCCTTTGCATAAGGGCACATCCCAAACCCTTGACTTAAGCATTTCTATAAATCTAAAAATTATCGAGCCTGTCCGGGAGTGTAAAAATCAGTTCTGAGATGAGTCCTCGCTTTAATTCTAGGAATGAAGCTTCATAGTCGTCTAACCATGCGAACGTTACTCCCTTTCGAGTGAGATGAGTCAGAGGCGAAGCAATCTTTGATAAATCTGTAATGAATCTTCTGTAGTAGCCTGCTAGACCAAGAAGCTCCAAATATCGCTGGCCGACTCAGGTCTCTTCTACTCCATGATGGCTTCAAATTTCTTTGGATTGACTGAGATGCCCTCAGCAGAAATAATGTTCCCGAGAAAAGATATATTGTCCAACCAGAATTCACACTTACTCAGCTTCGCGTACAACTGATTATCTCGAAGAGTTTGAAGCACCATCTGCAGGTATCCCGTGTGTTCTTCTTTACTCTTCGCGTACACTAAGATATCATCTATGAATACCATCACGAACTTATCAAGGAATGGTCGGAACAGACGGTTCATCAAATCCATGAATACGGCAGGAGCATTCATCAGTCTAAATGGCATGAAAAAAAATTTATAGTGGCCATAATGAGTGCGAGACGTTGATTTCGGCACTTCTTCTAGCTTGATCTTTAATTGGTGGCAGCCAGAGCGAAGGTCTATCTTCGAAAATATTGACTTCCCTTACGGTTGATCAAAGAGGTCGTCGATCCTGGGCAGGGGTACTTATTCTAGATGGTAACCTTATTTAGCTCATGGTAGTCTATAAAGAGCTACAATGTCCCATCCTTCTTCTTCACAAATAGCACAGGCACGCCCTAAGAAGAAATGCTCGGATGGATATACCCACGGTCAAGCAGTTCCTGTAGTTGATACTTTAACTCCTTTGATTTAGCAGAGTCCATTCGGTACGGAGCTTTGAAAATTGGTTGGGTATTTGGGAAGTTATCTATGGTGAACTCGATTTCTCGGTCGGGTGGCATGCCAGGTAGTTCATTCAAAAATACATCAGGAAATTCTGCCACAACGAAAGTAGACTCGATGTTTGCATAATCCCGTCGCATGTCTCGAACCGACACTAAGTATCCCTCGCATCCAAAGTATAGCATCTGTTGAGCTGACATCGTAGATATTACCATGCAGGTCTTTGACGCTTCTGTCGCTGAACCACTTGAGTAGAAAAATTCGGTCTCTCCAAGTAGACGAAAGATGACCCATTTTTTTGCATATTCTATAGTAGCTGAGCAAGCGCCGAGCCAATCCATCTTCAAGATGATGTCATAATCTCGAATATCTAAGACTAACACATTAAATGAAAGTTTCCTTCCTTTAATATAGATATGACCATCCTGACATACTGGACGAACATGTATTTTTGTGTCCGATGGGATACTAAAACTAAGGTCTAGATATAACGGTGTCATCACTGGCTTATTTTTCATGACAAAATCTGCAGATATAAAAATATGCTTAGCACCAAAATCAAATAGCATATGAGCATGTATGTTATTGAAAATCAATCTACCTGACACAACGGTGTCCGAAGCGAGGGCTTCTTCCCGAGTTAAAATGTACACCCAGCATTGAGGGCCTTGAACAGGACGCCGATCCTGTTACGGTGCGACTCAATTTGCATGAGACACCGGAGCAGAATTCTGATGTTGAGGGTGGAGCTTCGAGGGGTGCAAACTGTTCTTTGACATGTGGTCGGGACCACCAAAGTTAAAGCATAACCAGTTCTTGAGGTGACAATCATTGACGGTGTGCTCTGGCTTGTTACAGTTTGTACATCGTGGCCCTACATTCCCTCTCTGTTGACCGCCATTATTTAGACGCTTTATAGCGTTGTTTTCTTCTGTGTTGTTAGGCGCTTGTGATTGGAAGTATGCATAGCGCTGGCAGCAACTGAAGGATACTGGGTTCGAGGGAAAGGCATGGCTGAGAAATTTTTGTATCGTCTGATACTAGAAAATGACCACATACACATGGATGGAAGGTCACAGGCCGCCTTTAAATCATCTTGCACGAATCGCCGCATCAGGTAGGTAGGAGCTTGCAAACTTGGTGAGCTGATTGAATTCGATGGGGTACTGCTTCACTTTCATATTGCCTTATAGAAGCTGCACGAACTCGTTCTCCTTTTGTCGATGAACGGGAGGTGGTATAAACTCCTCTTCAAATGTGCTATGGAAGGTAGTATCGTCTCGTCTTTATTGAATGCAGAAAGAGATCTTCAATGCACGTTGCAACAATCGTGCACGTTCAAATGGAGCTGTAGTAGGGTACACACAAGTCGTTTCTCCTCAGGTACCTCAAGGAGTTTAAAGTGATCTTCCAGCTCTACTAGCCAATCTAAAGCCACGACCGGATCTTCAGTCCCTCGAAAAGACGTGTTGCAGACCTTCTTGAAGTCGACAAAGTCGAAGGTAGTCACATCCTTCTTCTTTGGAGTTTGAGGCATTTTGACTTCAGGCGTGGGTCACTCCATCGATGTTGCTACTATCATTACGGAATGGTTGGAGGCTAAGGTTTGAACGATTTGCTATAGGACATATACCTGCTTCTATTGGACTGCAAATCTGGCTTCGAGATTAATTTCAAAATTGCTCTAACGCTCTTTCTTTCTCATCTCGGCTCGCTCATGACGAGCCTCATCCCTTTGTTGGCTCACCTCAAGCATCTGCATCATCCGCTCAATTAGATCGACAGGGGGCATAGCTCACTGGCTTTCAGGACTTCTCGAGGTGTCGGAACTACTTTCTTGTGCTTGTACCTCTCTCTGTGCTAGCGCTGATACATGTGCTTGCGTTATTCCTTCAAAAGAAAGTAACTTGTATCATTCTCATAATGTATTATGGACTCACTGTACGGAACGCATCTTATTTTGGCCAAATGAGTTCAAGATTTTGCATAGGGAACAAATCGTGAAAGGAATTTTTTTGACACGAGGGTCAAAAGAACTTGAAGCCATGCTCTGATACCAATATGTCATATCTTGATTTCGTAAAATAGATATTTGTCCCCCCGGGCGTGATATCATGCGTGTCTAAGTTGCCATAATGCACAAGGCCAGGGTATTCGATATAACGAGCACATATTCAGAGTACGCAGATTATTGAACACAATATTGAAACAAGAAAAAGTTTTCTTTATTGATAATGAACATCATTTATAAACTCTTGAACAAGTACAAAATGTTGCCGCATGGGCTTACAAAAGCGGACGCAAAATAAAATAGTTGTCCGATACATTACATTATTTTACTAAAACTTTAAACTATAAACACCTTCGGACCAAGCTATCGTCTTGCTACATAGCTGCATAAGATATGTATACGAGCTCCTGGAACTTCAAACACGCTTAAAAATGGAACGAATATGGTGCGCCGGTAGGTGGACTGGATTGGAAAGTCGCCTTAACTCCTTGCAGGATTGCCTTGGCACGAAGAACCTGTTGCAACGAGGGTTAGTACATCAAAATATACTGGTGAAGGCAAGCTAACCCAACTATATCAATCAACATGTTATTTATATGAAGCATGCAAGTTATTATGTGGTCTTTCTATCTTGCCTTAGTTCAGGTTACAAGCATGCAATATGTATAGAAATTTACTGAAATAAATATGCCACCGTTCGGTAAATTTTACCTGTCCGTCTGAACCACCTGCACAAAACTTAACACGCCCTTCCCTGCCACGAAGACATAGTTAGCTTGCATAGTTTAAATATACAAGGGGAGTCATTGGCACGATGCCATAGTGGACGAGTTATAGTCTTGAGACAGAAATGGTAAAAAACGTAGGTGGCGAGTCCCGCTACACATAATTTTCTCTATAACAGACGACTATTCAAAATATTCTGTCCAGATCAGATCGATCCCAGTGCCCCGACGACCGTCCACAGAAACCAAAAATCTTGTGCACAAGTTGTCCATGACCAAACGACGTCTAAAATACTAAATTATCATATGCAAAATTTTAAGACATCAAAATTAATGAAACTACTTAGCACAGTGCAATGGCATAATCTTCTTATTCAGTTGATCGCATAGTAAAGTATTTTATACTCTTGGCACAATAATAGAAGAATATGTTCTAATTAGAGTTAAAGCAAGATAAAAGCATATTCTAAGCAAACTAGCATGCAACAGCGTAACCGTTCATAAGTTTATTGACAAGCATAAAGTATTACAAGTTTATTCTATTTTATCTTGATTTCTTCTAATTATTATGGTATTGTTTGATCGGGAAAATCAAGAGATCAAGATTATAGATATGAAGACTTGGAAGTAGAGCTAGCTAATCGGGATGGTAGCTACTCACAAGTTGGTGGAGAGAGAAAAGAAAAAGAGGTGCTTCAAGACTCCGCTAGTACAATGCGTACTATATGATCACCTGCATTGCCACAAACAGATGATCAATACCTCCACTCCTCTTTTTCAAGATTAAAATGAAAGCGCAGTTCAACAAACAAAAGCAATAAAATCTATCAAAATCGTTCAAGAAAACACAAACTCAAAAACTAACTAGAAAGCACGAAAGCAATAATGCGACAGCAAAAACTAGGCAAGAAAATATGTAGCAGAGAGGACCGTCTTGTCTCTGCCGCTAAGTCCGTCATTGGGACATGATCCACTGAATGTAGGAATAGATTCTGAAGAAACTAATCTATAACGAGGGAAGGATCTTGATTTAATCTATCCCGATCGAACGATACCGAAAGTATTTCTTAGCCATGATCCCCGAATAGGGGAAACGAGGCATCACAAGTGCATCAGGATAAAGTAAGGTAAATAAGTACACTAGAACATGTAAAAATAAACAAGAATATGAGCATGTAAAGTAAACCGAAAAGAACATGAACATGTCAGGATTAGGAGCAATGCACTAGAACAGGACCAGAACAATACTAGACAATCAATCAATCAATCAATCAATCACAATCAATCATGACCTACAGCTTTGTTATCATTAGCTAACTAGGTTTATCACAAATTATAATTACTAACACATGCAATTTGAGGTACTACGGTCACACGCGTTGTAGTCTATCCAAGCTATCCAAGCGAACCCATGATCATAAACTATGTACCGAAAACACAACACTCGACAGTGTGATCGATGTGTATCCCTCACGTCGGAGAGATCCAAATCCAAATAATGCGGCCGGATAACGGGACTTCATGCAACCTGAAAATCTTTCCTCATTATGCATCTATGTTATCAATCTAGTGATTAATCATGAATAGTTAAACAATAATTTTTGGTCGTGGCATCCGAAAATTTATCCCAGATATGAGATTTTTTCCATCGGAGAAAATTCAAGGCTAGACACTAGTTTTATCAAGCACAACAAGGACACAGGATAAGAAACAATAATGGAATATAATCAATAAACATGAGTGTACTACATCGAGCCACTACAGGGATAATATAGGAATATGGAGTCATGAGTGTGCTACGACGAGCCACTATAGAAAATCAGGACAAGAACAATATGGACATAAGTGCGCTACTACGAGCCACTAACAGGAATAAGACAATGTCATGACATGGGTTCAGTGAAGGACATATGCTCATATCAAGTATATAGCATATATACTCTAACTAACCATACAAGATCACAAGATCATGATAAGGAATCAAAATAGTCGAAGCATATATAAAAAATGGCCAAAATCAAGCAAAAAATAGCTGTTGACCTGCGCATAAAACAGTTTGTGCAAAAAATAGTCTGCGTAGAAAACAACTTGGGCAGAAAATAGTCTACAAAGAAAACAGCTTGTGTGAAAAATAGTCTGTACAGAAAATAGCCTACACATAAAACAGTCTGCACAGAAAATAGCTTACGTAGAAAATAGTTCATTCGGTCCCAATTCGGTCAAGACACAATAACTGGGACATGGAAAAAATCCAAACTTATTGCAGCCATAAAAACCTCATTTTAAATCAAAATTTAACATTTCAAAGGTCAAAATCGTAAATTAATTTTTTTTATAACATGGTAGTATAAGATTTCACAAATTATAAGATTTGATAGATCGATTCCACCAAATATTTAAAAATATGTTCTTGAAAAACTGAAACATGTCTGATTCCATCAAACTCAACTCTTATAGCATATGGGACCAAGATTCATACAAAAATATGAGTATTATACATGATACCAAAATTAAATCTTGTATCTCATGGTTAGATCAGGAAATTGACAAGAGCACAAACATGACTAAAACTTATGAAAATATACAGAGCCAAGAACTAAACTAGTAGAGAATTATGTAAAAAATATTTTTATATAATAATATTCAAAAAATAATGATAATATAAGTGTCACTACCATATTTTAGGAAAAAGGGTATTTTGGTAATTTCCTATTTAAATAAATATTGTGCATGGTAAATAATTTTTGTTGTATTATTTAATTGTTGTTGGATGTTATTTAATTATTTTGGACTTATTTTAGTAGACCCAACTAGTGTAGTTTGGACCCATGGATCAACATGAATTAAATAGTTAGATTTGGCCCATTTAGAAAGCCCATGGTTAAGGAGATGGATTAAATTAATTAAGTGATTAGACTAGAAGCTTCCTTCCTTAATTATTTCTTCATGAGAGGCCCCAAGGGGTACATTGGACATTTTACAATTTGCTTGGGGAAGGGGGCATGGCCGGCCTATATTAGAGGGGGGGAAATTTCTCTCTCCTCTCATTCTCATTTTCAATCTAGATCTAGAATTTCCCACTCCCAAATTCCTTCCATTCTCATTCCAATTCCCCACCAAATTCATCACCAAATTCATTCCAAATTCTTCCTAATTCACCATTAGAAAGTTGAGAATCAAGGATCTAGAAGGAGGAAGCAAGGATCTACAAAGAGGAGCAAGGATCTACAATTTGGAAGCAAGTTCATCTCAATTAGAGGTTTTATTGGGAATCTATCTCCCAATAGGTATAATTCAGTTTTTCCCATTAAAATAGCTTCTAAATCTGAGATTTAATCATGTAAAATCAACCTATATGTATGTACTATCCATAGGACTTTGTTTTGTGTTCATAGGAGATCCATGGAGAAAGTTATGGTACTTTTTGTGTCAATTTTGTTGGAATTTCGAATTTACATTTTGTTGTGTGTGTCAATTGATCCTATAGATCAATTGGGCATGTGCTTATGTGTTTGGGGCTTGTGTCGTGTCCATATTTGGTACTTGTGGTTCGTATCCCAACTATTTGGTGATACGTGTCATTTTGGGAGTTTTCTCTCCGACACGGGGCTTTGTACATGTCGCATTTTGACACGGACACATAGATCTACTTTTGATACTTTGATTTATTCATAAATATTATTTGTGACTTGTTTGTGTCCTTCGGGGTACATTTGGTTGTGTGTTAGACTCGTGTCACATGCGTATCCTAGATCTAGTGGGATACGGTATGATACTCTCCAATTTGGTGTGTTTTTGTGTAGATCTAATTATTTATACTTTAAATTCTTCATTTATAATTAGTAAATATATATAGATATTATATATTATTTTAGTGTATTTATTATGGTATTTATTGTAGCATAGATCTATACATTTCTATGTGTTCTAATGTGGTGTATAAATATATGTATGTAGCTTTCTTGCATGCAAATATATATGTACTTATGTTAATAACATAAATTATACATAAATGTTTTATAAAATATATTTATGTGTTTAAATGTGTAATTATATTATTTATAATTATTATATATCATTAGTCATACTGATATATATGTCAAAACCATCCATAGATTCATCAAAGGTCAATCCGATCAGTTAGTTCTTCTTTATACGTAAATTCATTCATTTGAGCAGGTTCCTTCAAGCTCAGAATCCGTGTCATTACATTACTCGAGTTTTCTCTCCGAAGAGTGAAACAGGTTCAACAGTAGAGTAGTTGTGCATTAGGATTGGATGAGAACTGGCACAGATTGATTCCTTCTGCTTTTGATTTAGTGGAACTGTCTTTTCCTGAGGGTTGAGGTCAAGTTTTCAACCATCTAGAGGTTATATTTTGAGTTGCTTTCCTGAGGATTGAATTCCCTTGTGCCTTTCCTGTACCAGGTATTGTAGTTGCTATGTAAGTTCCCTTTACTAGGGGGTATTTGTCTGGTCCCAGTGCTTCGGTTAATTTAATGAATGTATTTTTATGTGTGCTTCTAGCCATGTAAAATACATACATTAATATGTGCATTGTGTTTTGTAACTAATAGTATTTAATTGTATTATTAGTATACTTTGTGTGGGTACCAATTGGGATCTAATTTTGATTCCTAAATTGTTGTATTTTATTTTCTATATTATTTATATAGATTTCTTGTGAGGTTGACCTTGGTTTGACCATGTTTGACTTTAGTTGACTTTAGAGTTGACCATAGTTGACTTTTGACTTAGAATTGATTTATTGACCTAGAAGTTGACTAGTTTGACTTGTTCTCTTTCCGGGACCTTGTATTAATGTGGTATTCCATATCTAGGTCTTCGAGGCACCAAGTCAGACATCTGTAAGACTTTTTATTTGGACTTCAGGCGAGTACATTCTCTGATAGTTTCTCATTTATGATATCCTCTATGTTCGTTGTATCTAGTGTAGATATACATGTTTCTCTTGACACTATGGTTACACGGATTGGTATATCCGGATCTCGTCATGAGATGTTATTCCTTGGTATATGGTGTATATGGTGCAAGTATTGTTCATTGGTTATCTTGTACATGTACAGACACCGATTTTCGGGAGGAGTCGCTCTCTTCTTGGGGAATCTAGTGCCATAGCATACCGTGGTTGGATCTATTATACCAGTTGGGGGTGGGGAGTATTAGTATAGATATGTGATCAAATCCCTATTGAATAAAGTATTGGTAAGCGAATAGTATTGATCATGCACCGCACGTATGATTAGCCAGGCCGTATTGTATCTTGCCCAAACGATCACATGTTAAGCTAGTACTCACACACTTAGTCATTAGTATTATTGTTTCATTGGCATATTGTTCATTATTGTATTTCTTTCCAGTATTTTCTTATTGTCTATATATCTCTTGTATCTATTGTGCATCTTGTTTATCCATAGCTATTTACTGTTATATAGTTTTTATCATGGATTAGAACTGCTATTAGAGATGTACTCTGCTCCTTTCCTGACTGGATATATTTTTCCAGATGACACTGAGGAGTACCCTACCTATTATGGACCCCAGGATGTTGTGGGTTTAGATTCGGAGACCCTGGATCAAGAGGGACTTATCCCAACTGAGACAGTTGACCCTGGAGTGTAGCTTTGTAGTATGATAGTATTCTTTTGTACTGGATTTGTCTCCAGCTTATTTTTGTTACTCTTCAGACTCATTAATGTATTATTTTAAACTCATGAGTTGTATGATGACTATTCTATTCTTATCTGATTCGTGCTCATTCTATCTTAGTTCTGTGATTGAGTATTCTATCATTTTTGGTGGTTCATTACTTTAGATAGACTATCTAGACAGCGTTCTACCGCCGATTCTGTGGCGTAGGCTGGGCGTTGTTTCCGACTAGTATCCTTACATCGGGTACGGGTTGTGACACGTTTTTGGTGGTGGCCCATGCAGGTCTAGCTTCACAAGTATGTGATGTCGTGGTAGTGCGACAACTTAGTTGTACTACTGCGAGCCTGTAATAAGATATAGGATATAGGCTGAGATACTCAATCACATCTAGAAAAATTCTTTTGATTCAACTATTCTCCTTTGACATTGATACTTGATCCCTTAAACTATCCTTTCCTTGATGTCTTACATCTTGTGCCATATTGATCTTCATTCCGTCTTTTTATGAGACATACTCGGAGATACTTGTGGAGGCACGCAAGGTTGAGCGGGATCTGAGTTTGAAGACCAAGAGAGACCGTGATTCTTTTCTGGGGGCCAACGGCAGTGCAGTATCTGCCAAACGTCCTCATTTCCAGTCCAGACCTTTCCAGCAGCCACAGCAGAACCAGACTCCAGAGCGCCTTTTCACCAGGCACCTCAGCAGCAGAGACAGTTACAGCAAGCTCCATGCAACTTCTGCAAGAAGCCCGACCACATCTAGGAAGTTTACAGGAGGAGGCTAGGAGTTTGTTTGTATTGTGGTACTGAAGGACATCAATCGAGGGAGTATCCTCGTCGTGCAGTTCAGGGAGTAGCTCCAGCTCCGAGGACACAGACGAGACCACCTGCAGCACAGCCGAGGGGACCGCTTCCGACACAGTAGCAGCGTTTTGTCCAGCATCAACAGCAGGGAGGTGCTCGACAGGGACGAGCGTTTGCTATGACCGTCGAAGAGGAGGAACCCACCGGAGATGTCATCGCAGGTTCTATTCTTCTTGATTCCATTTCAGCTTTAGCTTTGTTTGATAGTGGTGCTTCCCATAGTTTTGTATCTGTTTCTTTTACTCTGAAGCATGGTTTGGTAGCTGAGTCTTTGCTTAGGACTTGCAAGATCATGACCGGGGGAGGCATTATCCTGGTTAATGATATTTGCAAGAATCGGAGAGTTACTCTGGGAGGCCGAGAGTTGAGTGCGTGTCTACTTGTAATGCCACTTCTGAGCTACGATATTGTACTTGGGATGGATTGGTTGAGTAGGCACCGTGCTAGCATAGACTGTAGAGGAGGTAGAGTTTTGTTTGGTTCACCAGGAGAGCCAGAGTTTGAGTTTGCTAGAGGAGCTGCGGAGTAGGGGGAAGGCATTATTTGTGGAGCTATGGTAAAAGACAAGGAGTTTCCACATCCGTTGATAGCAGAATTCTTGGATGTGTTTTCTGAGGAATTGCCAGGATTGCCACCAGATCGAGATGTTGAATTTTCTATAGATTTGGTGCCAGGTGCAGAACCAATTTCGTAACATGTCTATAGAGTAAACAACAGCGAGCTGGTAGAGTTGAAGAAGCAGGTGGACGAATTGCAGGATAAGGGGTTTATCAGATCGAGTTCTTCACCATGGGGAGCCCCGGTATTGTTTGTACCAAAGAAGGATGGATCGGTGCGCATGTGCATCGATTACAGGGCTTTGAATAATCTCACTATCAAGAATAAGTATCATTTGCCATGGATTGATGATCTGTTTGATCAGTTGAGTGATGCGAAGGTATTTTCTAAGATAGATTTGAGATCAGGCTACCATCAGGTGAAGGTAAAGCCGGAGGACATACCGAAGACTGCTTTTAGAACTCGGTATGGTCAGTACGAGTTTATGGTGATGCCGTTTGGTTTGACTAATGCACCGGCCGTATTTATGAACTTGATGAACAAGGTGTTCCACCAGTACCTTGACAAGTTCGTGGTGGTGTTCATCGACGACATACTCATATACTCGAGGACACCGGAGGAGCATGAGGAGCATTTGAGGATTGTGTTGGATGTGCTGAGGAAGGAGAAGTTGTATGAAAAGTTGTCCAAATATGAGTTTTTCCTGGACAAGGTAGAATTTTTGGGGCATGTTGTGACTGGTGATGGTATTTCAGTGGATCCGAAGAAGATTTCAGCAGTGGAATCTTGGAAGACTCCGAGTTCGGTAGCAGAGATCAGGAGTTTCTTGGGATTGGCAGGCTACTACAGGAAGTTTATGCAAGATTTTTCGAGGATTGGCGAGCCGATGACCAGACTCACAAGAAAGGATGTGGAGTTTGTTTGGACGGAGGATTGCCAGGTTGCTTTTAAAGAGTTGAAGAAGAGGTTGACGTCTGCTCCTATTTTGACGTTGCCATCAGGGTCCGGAGGTTTCACTATTTATAGTGATGCATCGGGAAAGGATTTAGGTTGTGTTCTTCAGCAGCAGGGGAAAGTGACTGCCTATGCATCCAGGCAATTACGTCCTCATGAAAAGAACTATCCTACCCATAATTTGGAGTTGGCAGCTGTCATATTCGCCCTGAAGTTGTGGAAACATTATTTGTACAGAGAGCGTGTGGAGATCTTCACAGACCACAAAAGCTTGAAGTACGTTTTCACGCAGAAGGAGTTGAACATGAGGCAGCGTCGGTGGTTGGAACTGATGAAGGATTTTGATATCTCTTTGCAATATCATCCTGGGAAAGCCAATGTAGTTGCCGATGCTTTGAGCAGGTATCCGGTAGCTATGTTCTTAACGCATGATCGATATTTGTTGGAGGACTTGGAGAGCTTGGGCATTGAGGTGATTGTTCCTGGTGGTGCTATGCAGATGTGGGGACTACAGATACACTCAGATTTGATGGACAGGATTAAGGCAGCACAGTATGATGATGTATCTTTGAGGAGTATCAGAGCTCAAGTGAGGGCAGGATTGGAGAATGATTTCACTATTGCAGAGGATGGATCTTTGAGGCATGGAGTTAGATTGTGTGTGTCTAGTGGGGAGTTGTGAGAGGAGGTATTGTAGAAAGTGCATCGCTCTCAGTATTCCATACATCCAGGTGCTAACAAGATATATCGGGATATGCGAGAGAGTGTGTGGTGGTATGGCATGAAGAGGAAAGTGGCACAGTTTGTATCCAGATGCTTAGTGTGCCAGCAGGTGAAAGCCGAGAGGCAGAGGCCAGGAGGTTTACTTCAGCCATTACCCATTCTAGAGTGGAAGTGGGAACACATTACTATGGATTTTGTGTCCGGACTTCCACGATCTCCAGGAGGGAAAGACGCAATTTGGGTCATTGTTGATAGGTTGACCAAGTCGGCCCACTTTTTGCCTTTCAAGGTGGATTTGTCTACGAAGAAGTTGGCAGAGATGTATGTGAGGCAGATCGTTAGGATACATGGAGTTCCCGTCAGTATAGTCTCAGATCGGGATAGTCGTTTCACTTCTCATTTCTGGAGGAGTTTGCAGGAGAGTTTGGGCACTCAGCTCAGGTTCAGTACTGCATATCATCCCCAGACAGATGGGCAGTCAGAGCGGACTATCCAGACTCTCGAGGATATGTTGCGCACTTGTGTACTAGATTTCGGGGGTTCTTGGGAGGACCATCTCCATTTGGTAGAGTTTGCTTACAACAACAGTTACCAGGCCAGTATAGAGATGTCACCGTTTGAAGCTCTATATGGTCGGAGGTGTCGTACTCCTTTTCTTGGAACGATTGTCACCACCCCATTTTCAGAGCCGGGTATTTTTTTTATTTTTAATTTAGTTAATTGTGGATTATTTATATTTAATTGTATTTATATTTAATTATTGATTGTATTATATTTTTTATTGTTTATTTTAGGATTTTGGCTAGCCTGGACCCATGTCAGACCCTAGTGGACCCATGTCCGACCCAGCCCACACCCTTGTGAGAATTATTTTGGGGCTTAGATTTATTATTTTATTTTTAGGAGGTTAGTTGGAGAGATTTGGAACTAGTTTGAGTGCTTTTGGAACCCGAAACCCGAAACCAAGTCATGTAGGGGCATTTTGGGCATTTAGAAACTTGGCAACCCCTTTATTCATGCTCCCACCCGACCAAACCCCCATTCCCGCAGCATACACAGCAGCCCCCATCCCTTTTTCTTCTTCTTCTTCTCTACTCCTTCTTCTTCTTCATTTCTTCTTCCAATTTTTCACTTCAAGTAAGTTTTCTTCTTTTTCTTCTCTTTCTTCTTCCATTTCTTACTTTCATGTGAACCCTAACCCAACATTCTTCCCCAACCTAGGTGGATAGAGCTTAGATTTGGAGTTGGAGCAAGATTTGGGAGCTTGGAAGCTTGATTTGGAGGATTTGGAGCATTTTGGAGATTTTGGCTTGGGATTCCAACTCCCAAGAGGTAAACCCTAATTTTCTCCCTTGTAATTATTTTTATATAGTATAATTAATAGTTTAGAACCTTCCTAGACCCTTAGGCTACCCGTGGGAGGAAGTTGGAACTAGTTTGGTTGGGTTTAGAGACTTTAACATTAGGTTTTGTGTCAATTTCGGGTGGAATCCGAATTTGGCCCAATTTTGGGTGATGCCCTAGGTTAGATGGACCTAGGTAGACGTTGTCGGGTGTCTTGAGGGTGAGTGCGTGTCTCCATTCGGACACGGGAAGCCGCGTCGCGGAGAAACGGGCGTTTCAGGCAAATTTGGAGCTTTTCGTCGTCGTCGATTCTAAGTGCGTGTGCGTTTCCGCCACGGACCTAGAATCGACGCGGGAGCACATTTTCTAGGATTTAGACATCGTATAGAGCGTGTGGGTAAATTTTGGGCCGATTCTGAGTTCGTTTGGTTTACGTTTCAGGAGGTTTCCGAGCCGCGCATCACGTGTTCGTCGAAATGACCGAACGGCCATTTCGACTTGGTTTCCTCGTTTCGGGCTTGTGCGCGCGTTGGGTTAGTATCGAGGAGTGTGTGCTAGAGTTTTCGAGTTATATTTTATATATTTATAGGCGTTGGTGAGTGTCGGGGTCGTTGGGCGTGCGTAGGTGGGGCGTTGTGAGCGTTGTGTGCATCGTTGTGGTAGTGTTGTGTTTGTGTATATATGTCTCTCTATATATATTTATTTGTGTGTGTGTTCCTATATATATATATATATATATATATATATTCTATTTATATATATATATGTGTGGTTATGTGTTTGTCAGTGTGTTATTGAGTGCTAGTGTATGTGTGTAGGTGAGTGCTTGTGTGAGTGTGTGCTAGTGTGTAGGTGAGTGTGTGTGAGTGTGAGTGAGTGCCTATATATATATATATATATATATGAGTTTCAGTTTATGTATATATGTATTTATATATATATGTAGGAGTGTTTGTGTGTGGGGTTGTGTGTTTGTGAGAGTGTATGTGAGAGTGTGTGTGAGGGTGTGTGAGTGTGAGTGTGTGTGAGGGTATATGTATTTATGTTTGAGTGTGTGAGTGTGTATGTGTATATATATATAAATATATAAGTGTAGATATATATGTGTGTATATATATATAGATGTGTGTTTATATATGTATAGATATATGTGTGTGCTTATGTGTGTGTGTTGATAGTGTTGTGAGTGTGTGTGTGTGTATTAGTGTGTGAGTGTGCTAGTATGTGTGTTAGAGTGTGTAGATGAGTGTGAATATATATATAGATATCTAGTTATATATATATAGATGTATATATATGTATATATATATATATATATATGTATATATATATATATATATAGGGGGGGTGTGTGTGTATGTGAGATGAGAGGGGGGGCAGAACCTGCTGCAGCAGCAGCAGAATCAGCAGCAGCAGTAGCATAGAGCACAGCAGCAGCAGTAACAGGTAGCAGCTGCAGCAGCAAATCCAGCATCAGTGGCAGCAGCATACGCAGTAGCAGCCGCAGCAAACGCAGCGCTAGCAACAGCAGCAAGCTCCAGAGTAGCGAGGGCTAGTGAGGGAGGAAGAGAGATTGATATATATATATGTTGATAGATAGATATATAAATAGATAGATAGATAGGTAAATAGCTAGATAGATAGATATATGAGATAAATAGATAGATAGACTAATAGATAGATAGATAGGTATCTATAGATTTGTTAGATAGATAGTTAGTTAAATAGATAAATAGATAATTAGTTAGATAGATGCATAGATAGATAAATAGGTATATGTTAGATAGATCAATAGATATCTCTAGATAGGTAAATATTAGATAGATAGTTAGATACTTAGATTGATAGATAGACATAAACATAGATAGGTAAATATTTAGATAGATAGATAGATTGATAGATAGCTAAATATTAGATAGATAGTTAGATATCCATATCTATATGCATAGATATATATATAGATATATACATAGCTAGATAGATAGTTAGATATCTAGGTATAGATATATATATTTATGTGTATAGGTAAGATAATGGGTATGAGTATATATGTGTGTGGATATATATGTATATAGGTAGATACCTACTTAGATATATATATATATGGTAGATATCTATATTACCTAGCCTAGGTTAATAACTAGGTGCATAATTAGTAGCTAGATAGCTAGTTAGAGGAGTTTAGAGCGGTATCTCAATACCTTGAGATACCGAGGTATCTCAATACCTTGAGATATCCAAGGTATTGAGTTTCGAGCGGAGTTTTTGAGCAATAGCCTAAAAATAGTATTGGAGTAATTTTTATATGTATATGTGTATATATTTACGTGTGCTAGCATAGGTTTTAGCGGGTTTAGGCGGGGTGCGTAGCCTAGGTTGAGGTATCGGATACCGAGGGTATCCCGGTATCTCAAGGAGGCGAGTTTGTGAGTTTTCTAGCTTAATGACCTCGGTTTGACCTAGAATTTCAGGAGCACCCTAGTTTGACCCAGACTTGACCGTAGTTGACTCGGTTGACCGCCAAAGTCAACTTTTGACCTAGTTTTGACCCAGAGTTGATTTTTTGGACCCAGAGTTGACTTTTTGACCCAGATTTCACCGGTTTGACCCGTTTGACCTAGAACGACCCTAGAAGCCTATTTTTAGTTATTTTATATCTGTTTAACTCATTAGAACCCTGTTTAACCTTATTTTTCGTATTAGGTCCTTGCGACACCGGTTCGGATCGCCAGTTGCTTAGGACGTCAGGCGAGTACATTCTCTGATAGTTTTCATTATTTGATGATTATTATGATTCAGCTTCTAGTATAGTATCATATGATTATTCTGGCACAACACGGGACACTGATTGATATTTCTGGATTTATTTACTTGCGACACGTACATTTCATATTTCTGGCCTCTAATCTGGAATCACTACAGGCATCACCTACAGGCATCACTACAGGCATCATTCATGTTCAGGCTGGACTCATCTTGATTTGCGTGTCGGGTCTTGGATCCACTTGTATTAGTCGGGGCGGGGAAATACTCGAGTAGACATGTAAACATTCCTATCTGGCATCATCAGGAATCACTCCCTCTGGTCTAATCTGGAATGATAGCAGCCGCGCACCCAGTGCGCGGTGAGCCGTACTTACCCCTAGCCGTTTACATATTGAAACAAGTATTTCAAAGACACCGAGTTCATTCTTTATAGTCTGGACTCTCATGCATTTCTTGACTTGTCTCACTTACATATTTCTGGACTTGACTCACTACATGTTTTTTATGCTGGACTCACTACACGTTCATGTGCACAGACTTACTCTTAGTGTAGATTTCTTGTATCTTACAGTTATTACTATCTTGCTCTGATATCCATGCATCTTTACCTTTATGCACCAGTTATACATATTTCCTTGTTTCATACTTGCTTCATTCTTCTTGCTACTTGCTATAACTGTTTTATAGTTTTTATCATTTAAATGGAACTGCTGTTAGAGATGTACTTGCTCCAGTCCTGACTGGACATATTTTTCAGAGTATCCGAAGGATTGGTGTCCGACGTTTTATGGACCTGAGCCTGTCGATGGTGCAGACAGGGACCCTTTAGTTTAGGGGTAATTTCCGGGTTGGTAGCCGGGATCACTGGGACTTTGTTGTTGTTTTTATTAACTTTTAGCACCGGATTTGTCTTCGGTTTTAGATTGAGACCTTGTTTGTATATTATTTTGGATATTGTTGTATTATTATTTGATGTTGTGGTTGTTGTAGTAGTTGTTGTTGGTTAGACTTTATAGTTGTTAGATCTCTGTGTTATCTTATCGTGCTTAGATTCGTGATTGAGTACTTGATTATCATTGTGATATTTGCTCCTCCGTTTGGAGTTGAGATCTTGACAGGTTTATATTGTTTGTGTGGTTGCCCTCCTTTTGGAGAGGTCATGGCCAATTTTTGTGTGAGATTATTATTTAGTTAGTTGACCTAGACAGCGTTCTACCGCCGATGCTGCGGCGTAGGCTGGACGTACCCACGACTCATGCCCGATTTTCCGGGTGCGGGTCGTGACACGTTTTTGGTGGCGGCCCCATGCAGGTCTCGATTCGCAATTAGTGCGATATTGTGGTGGTACAACAACTTAGTTGTACTGCTGCGAGCCTGCTATAGGATTTAGGATCTAGGATGAGAGTGTACTCAATCACGACTAGGAACAATTCCGATCTAATTATTCTAAAATTGATTTCTTTTGAAATATTACTGTCCTTCTTTGATGATATCGCATCTTGCACCATATTGACTTCTTTTGATCTGTGTTCAGGATGCCTCCGAAGACACGATCCCATCGTACCGTTCCAGCAGTTGCCACTGAGAGGTCTGCTACCTCTCGTCCAGCTCGTATTCAGGCAGCTGCTACCGCTCCACTCACCACTCCTGCGGTTGAGGGAGCATCTGCTTCTCTCGGGGATCCTCCTTCATCTGTCGATCCGAGGACTACCCCAGTCGTTCCGGTGGTTCCTCCACCACTTCCTGCTCCAGTAGATGTCACGCAGTTGTTTGCGTTCTTCAGGGAGATGATGGACGCGCAGCACCGTCAGGTGGATGTGATGAGATTGGGCATTGAGAACGCCCACCAGGTGGCCATGACGGCAGTGGATAGGGTGGCACAGAATCAGCCACAGGCAGATCAGATTCAGCATCCGAGGCCAGGCAGTATTATTGACTTCCAGAGGATGCGGCCCAAGGAGTTCCGTGGTACAGAAGGGATCCTGTACGCAGATGACTGGATAGAGCAGATTGAGGGCATCTTCAGACTGGCGCAGATTCCAGACAGCATGCAGATAGAGGCAGCGGGCAGTCAGATGTTCGACCTCGCCTTGACATGGTATCGCACAGATACGAGGATTGCGGCGCCAGGGCTTACTTGGGAGGCTTTCAAGAGGCTTTTTAAGGAGAAGTTTTTCCCAGATGTGGCGCTCAGTGCTTTGGAGAGCCAGTTCGAGGCACTCGTCCAAGGGAGCATGACAGTGAACGAGTACGCAGCGAAGTTCTGTCGTCTGGGCAGATTTATAGATGGCTTGAGTGAGGCAGCCAAGGCGAGAAAGTTTTGCAAGGGCTTGGTTATGGCGGTCAAGTCTTTGACCAGGAGCGACCGCGAGGCGACTTTTGAGCAGATAGTAGGAGATGCTCAGAGAGCAGAGGATGACTTGGAGCTCAAGTCCAAGAGAGGCAGGGATGATTTAGGCAGTGCCAGTGGTAGTGCGGGACCAGCTAAGCGTCCCTATGTGCAGAAGGCAGCGCAACAGGGTCAGGATCAGAGGGTGCCCACTTGTGCCTACTGCAGGAAGACAGGACACACCTGGGATGTTTGTAGGAGGAGGCTGAAGGTGTGTTTGTTCTGTGGATTCGCTGCTCACCAGATGCGAGATTGCCCCACTGCACCTCCATTGGGTGGAGCACAGGATCAGAGAGTTGGAGCTAGGCCATCTGTGGCACAACATCATGCCCCGCACCAGCAGAGGGATACACCCCAGCAGGGCAGGGCTTATGCGTTGACGGTCGAGAAGGCCGATGCTACGGATGTCGGGTTAGCAGGTCTGTCTCTTGTTTCTTCTTCCTGTCCTTTCCATTCCTTGTGGTGTGCTTCATTAGTACCTGTTAGACTTTTTGTGCTGTGGTAGATAGTTTAGTGACCCTGATTAAGACTGTGATAACACGACCAGTAGGACCTTGATCTTGTATGTTGTTTAGGTAGAATTTCTTGACTGTGCTTGTTGGGGGTTTGATCTAGAGAGAGTGTGATTGACTTTAAATTTCGAGGACAAAATTTTCTAAGGAGGATAAGCTTGTCACCACCCCATTTCCAGAGCCGAATATTTTTTTTATTTTTAATTTAGTTAATTGTGGATTATTTATATTTAATTGTATTTATATTTAATTATTGATTGTATTATATTTTTTATTGTTTGTTTTAGGATTTTGGCTAGCCTGGACCCATGTCAGACCCTAGTGGACCCATGTCCGACCCAGCCCACACCCTTGTGAGAATTATTTTGGGGCTTAGATTTATTATTTTATTTTTAGGAGGTTAGTTGGAGAGATTTGGAACTAGTTTGAGTGCTTTTGGAACCCGAAACCCGAAACCAAGTCATGTAGGGGCATTTTGGGCATTTGGAAACTTGGCAACCCCTTTATTCATGCTCCCACCCGACCAAACCCCCATTCCCACAGCATACACAGCAGCCCCCATCCCCTTTTCTTCTTCTTCACTTCTTCTTCTTCTCTACTCCTTCTTCTTCTTTATTTCTTCTTCCAATTTTTTACTTCAAGTAAGTTTTCTTCTTTTTCTTCTCTTCCTTCTTCCATTTCTTACTTTCATGTGAACCCTAACCCTACATTCTTCCCCAACCTAGGTGGGTAGAGCTTAGATTTGGAGTTGGAGCTAGATTTGGGAGCTTGGAAGCTTGATTTGGAGGATTTGGAGCATTTTGGAGATTTTGGCTTGGGATTCCAACTCCCAAGAGGTAAACCCTAATTTTCCCCCTTGTAATTATTTTTATATAATGTAATTAATAGTTTAGAACCTTCCTAGACCCTTAGGCTACCCGTGGGAGGAAGTTGGAACTAGTTTGGTTGGGTTTAGAGACTTTAACATTAGGTTTTGTGTCAATTTCGGGTGGAATCCGAATTTGACCCAATTTTGGGTGATGCCCTAGGTTAGATGGACCTAGGTAGAAGTTGTCGGGTGTCTTGAGGGTGAGTGCGTGTCTCCGTTCGGATACGGGAAGCCGCGTCGCGGAGAAACGAACGTTTCAGGCGAATTTGGGGCTTTTCGTCGTCGTCGATTCTAAGTGCGTGTGCGTTTCTGCCACGGACCTAGAATCGATGCAGGAGCGCATTTTCTAGGATCTAGACATCATGTAGAGCACGTAGATAAATTTTGGGCTGATTCTGAGTTCGTTTGGTGTGCATTTCAGGAGGTTTCCGAGCCGCGCACCACGTGTTCGTCGAAATGACCGAACGGCCATTTCGACTTGGTTTTCTCGTTTTGGGCTTGTGCGCGCGTTGGGTTAGTATCGGAGAGTGTGTGCTAGAGTTTTCGAGTTATATTTTATATATTTATAGACGTTGATGAGTGTCGGGGTCGTTGGGCGTGCGTAGGTGGGGCGTTGTGAGCGTTGTGTGCATCGTTGTGGTAGTGTTGTGTTTGTATATATATGTCTCTATATATATATTTATTTGTGTGTGTGTTCCTATATATATATATATATATATATATATATATATATATATATATATATATATATATATATATATATATATATATATATATATATATATATTCTATTTATATATATATATGTGTGGTTATGTGTTTGTGAGTGTGTGTGAGTGTGAGTGTGAGTGAGTGCCTATATATATATATATATATATATATATATATATGAGTTTCAGTTTATGTATATATGTATTTATATATATATATGTAGGAGTGTTTGTGTGTGGGGTTGTGTGTTTGTGAGAGTGTGTGTGAGAGTGTGTGTGAGGGTGTGTGAGTATGAGTGTGTGTGAGGGTATATGTATTTATGTTTGAGTGTGTGAGTGTATGTGTATATATATATAAATATATGAGTGTAGATATATATGTGTGTATATATATATAGATGTGTGTTTATATATGTATAGATATATGTGTGTGCTTATGTGTGTATGTTGATAGTGTTGTGAGTGTGTGTGTGTGTATTAGTGTGTGAGTGTGCTAGTGTGTGTGTTAGAGTGTGTAGATGAGTGTGAATATATATATAGATATCTAGTTATATATATATAGATGTATATATATGTATATATATATATATGTATATATATATATAGGGGGGTGTGTGTGTGTATGTGAGATGAGAGGGGGGGCAGAACCTGCTGCAGCAGCAGAATCAGCAGCAGCAGTAGCATAGAGCACAGCAGCAGCAGTAACAGGTAGCAGCTGCAGCAGCAAATCCAGCATCAGTGGCAGCAGCATACGCAGTAGCAGCCGCAGCAAACGCAGCGCTAGCAACAGCAGCAAGCTCCAGAGTAGCGAGGGCTAGTGAGGGAGGAAGAGAGATTGATATATATATATGTTGATAGATAGATATATAAATAGATAGTTAGATAGGTAAATAGCTAGATAGATAGATATATGAGATAAATAGATAGATAGACTAATAGATAGATAGATAGGTATCTATAGATTTGTTAGATAGATAGTTAGTTAAATAGATAAATAGATAATTAGTTAGATAGATGCATAGATAGATAAATAGGTATATATTAGATAGATCAATAGATATATCTAGATAGGTAAATATTAGATAGATAGTTAGATACTTAGATTGATAGATAGACATAAACATAGATAGGTAAATGTTTAGATAGATAGATAGATTGATAGATAGCTAAATATTAGATAGATAGTTAGATATCCATATCTATATACATAGATATATATATAGATATATACATAGCTAGATAGATAGTTAGATATCTAGGTATAGATATATATATTTATGTGTATAGGTAAGATAATGGGTATAAGTATATATGTGTGTGGATATATATGTATATAGGTAGATACCTACTTAGATATATATATATGGTAGATATCTATATTACCTAGCCTAGGTTAATAACTAGGTGCATAATTAGTAGCTAGATAGCTAGTTAGAGGAGTTTAGAGCGGTATCTCAATACCTTGAGATACCGAGGTATCTCAATACCTTGAGATATCCAAGGTATTGAGTTTCGAGCGGGGTTTTTGAGCAATAGCCTAGAAATAGTATTGGAGTGATTTTTATATCTATATGTGTATATATTTACGCGTGCTAGCATAGGTTTTAGCGGGTTTAGGCGGGGTGCGTAGCCTAGGTTGAGGTATCGGATACCGAGGGTATCCCGGTATCTCAAGGAGGCGAGTTTGTGAGTTTTCTAGCTTAATGACCTCGGTTTGACCTAGAATTTCAGGAGCACCCTAGTTTGACCCAGACTTGACCGTAGTTGACTCGGTTGACCGCCAAAGTCAACTTTTGACCTAGTTTTGATCCAGAGTTGACTTTTTGGACCCAGAGTTGACTTTTTGACCCAGATTTCACCGGTTTGACCCGTTTGACCTAGAACGACCCTAGAAGCCTATTTTTAGTTATTTTATATCTGTTTAACTCATTAGAACCATGTTTAACCTTATTTTTTGTATTAGGTCCTTGCGATACCGGTTCGGATCGCCAGTTGCTCAGGACGTCAGGCGAGTACATTCTCTGATAGTTTTCATTATTTGATGATTATTATGATTCAGCTTCTAGTATAGTATCATCTGATTATTCTGGCACAACACGGGACACTGATTGATATTTCTGGATTTATTTACTTGCGACACATACATTTTATGTTTTGGGCCTCTAATCTGGAATCACTACAGGCATCACCTACAGGCATCACTACAGGCATCATTCATGTTCAGGCTGGACTCATCTTGATTTGCGTGTCGGGTCTTGGATCCACTTGTATTAGTCGGAGCGAGGAAATACTCGAGTAGACATGTAAATATTCCTATCTGGCATCATAAGGAATTACTTCCTCTGGTCTAATCTGGAATGATAGCAGCCGCGCACCCAGTGCGCGGTGAGCCGTACTTACCCCTAGCCGTTTACATGTCGAAACAAGTATTTCAAAGACACCGAGTTTATTCTTTATAGTCTGGACTCTCATCCATTTCTTGACTTGTCTCACTTACATATTTCTGGACTTGACTCACTACATGTTTTTTATGCTGGACTCACTACACGTTCATGTGTACAGACTTACTCTTAGTGTAGATTTCTTGTATCTTGCAGTTATTACTATCTTGCTCTGATATCCATGTATCTTTACCTTTATGCACCAGTTATACATATTTCCTTGTTTCATACTTGCTTCATTCTTCTTGCTACTTGCTATAACTGTTTTATAGTTTTTATCATTTAAATGGAACTGCTGTTAGAGATGTACTTGCTCCAGTCCTGACTGGACATATTTTTCAGAGTATCCGGAGGATTGGTGTCCGACGTTTTATGGACCTGAGCCTGTCGATGGTGCAGACAGGGACCCTCTAGTTTAGGGGTGATTTCCGGGTTGGTAGCCGGGATCACTGGGACTTTGTTATTGTTTTTATTAGCTTTTAGCACCGAATTTGTCTCCGGTTTTAGATTGAGACCTTGTTTGTATATTATTTTGGATATTATTGTATTATTATTTAATGTTGTGGTTGTTGTAGTAGTTGTTGTTGGTTAGACTTTATAGTTGTTAGATCTTTGTGTTATCTTATCGTGCTTAGATTCGTGATTGAGTACTTGATTATCATTGTGATATTTGCTCCTCCGTTTGGAGTTGAGATCTTGACAGGTTTATATTGTTTGTGTGGTTGCCCTCCTTTTGGAGAGGTCATGGCCAATTTTTGTGTGAGATTATTATTTAGTTAGTTGACCTAGACAGCGTTCTACCGCCGATGCTGCGGCGTAGGCTGGACGTACCCACGACTCATGCCCAATTTTTCGGGTGCGGGTCGTGACAACGATATTGGAGAGAGAGTTTTGCTTGGGCCAGAGATGGTTGTGGATACAGCGGAGAAGGTTCAGTTGATCAGAGACAGACTTCGAGTGGCGCAGGACAGACAGCGGCATTGGGCCGATAGCCATCGAAGACCTTTGGAGTTTGAGGTATAGTTTAGATTTTGTTTGTGCTTGTTCTTGTTTGTTATAGATTAATTTCTTAAGATGGTGTTTTATTCTAGGTGGATGGTTTGGTGTTTCTGAGGATTTCTCCGACACAAGGCACGATTCACTTCGGTGGAGGCGAAAAGCTTAGTCCGCGATTCATCGGACCTTTCACTATTCTAGAGAGGGTCGGTGCAGTTGCTTATAGACTAGACTTGCCACCTGCATTGGAGGGAGTGCACAACGTGTTTAATGTGTCGTAGTTGAGACGATACGTGGCAGATCCTAGTCATGTATTGGATCACTCGGAGATAGAGGTGGGCCCTACTCTTAGCTATCCAGAGCAGCTAGTTGAGATTCTGGATAGGAGAGAGAAGGTGCTGAGGAACCAGACTATTCCTTTGGTGGCGTCGCATGGAGGCATCACTCTCCGGGGGAGTCTACCTGGGAGAGAGAGGATGACATGCGAGAGCGTTATCCATATTTGTTTGTACCTTGAGGTATGTTATTTTCTAGTTATGTTCTGTTCATTAGTTAATTGTGATTCTTTAGTTCTGTTCTGTAATTTTTTTGGGGGTAGTTTTTATCTTTAAATTTCGAGGACAAAATTATTTTAAGGAGGGTAGACTTGTCACTACCACATTTTAGAAAAAAGGGTATTTTGGTAATTTTTTATTTAAATAAATATTGTGCATGGTAAATAATTTTTGTTGTATTATTTAATTATTGTTGGATGTTATTTAATTATTTTGGACTTATTTTAGTAGACCCAACTAGTGTAGTTTGGACCCATGGACCAACATGAATTAAATAGTTAGATTTGGCCCATTTAGAAAGCCCATGGTTAAGGAGATGGATTAAATTAATTAAGTGATTAGACTAGAAGCTTCCTTCCTCAATTATTTCTTCATGAGAGGCTCCAAGGGGTACATTGGACATTTTACAATTTGCTTGGGGAAGGGGGCATGGCCGGCCTATATTAGAGGGGGGGAAATTTCTCTCTCCTCTCATTCTCATTTCCAATCTAGATCTAGAATTTCCCACTCCCAAATTCCTTCCATTCCCATTCCAATTCCCCACCAAATTCATCACCAAATTAATTCCAAATTCTTCCTAATTCACCATTAGAAAGTTGAGAAGCAAGGATCTAGAAGGAGGAAGCAAGGATCTACAAAGAGGAGCAAGGATCTACAATTTGGAAGCAAGTTCATCTCAATTGGAGGTTTCATTGGGAATCCATCTCCCAATAGGTATAATTCAGTTTTTTCTATTAAAATAGCTTCTAAATCTGAGATTTAATCATGTAAAATTAACCTATATATATGTACTATCCATAGGACTTTGTTTTGTGTTCATAGGAGACCCATGGAGAAAGTTATGGTGCTTTTTGTGTCAATTTTGTTGGAATTCCGAATTTACATTTTGTTGTGTGTGTCAATTGATCCTATAGATCAATTGGGCATGTGCTTATGTGTTTGGGACTTGTGTCGTGTCCATATTTGGTACTTGTGGTTCGTATCACAACTATTTGGTGATACGTGTCATTTTGAGAGTTTTCCCTCCGACACGGGGCTTTGTACATGTCGTATTTTGACACGGACGCATAGATCTACTTTTGACACTTTGATTTATTCATAAATATTATTTGTGACTTGTTTGTGTCCTTCGGGGTACATTTGGTTGTGTGTTGGACTCGTGTCACATGCGTATCCTAGATCTAGTGGGATACGGTGTGATACTCTCCAATTTGGTGTGTTTTTGTGTAGATCTAATTATTTATACTTTAAATTCTTTATTTATAATTAGTAAATATATATAGATATTATATATTATTTTAGTGTATTTATTATGGTATTTATTGTAGCATAGATCTATACATTTCTATGTGTTCTAATGTGGTGTATAAATATATGTATGTAGCTTTCTTGCATGCAAATATATATGTACTTATGTTAATAACATAAATTATACATAAATATTTTATAAAATATATTTATGTGTTTAAATGTGTAATTATATTATTTATAATTATTATATATTTAATTATTAATTTAATGAATGTATTTTTATGTGTGCTTCTAGCCATGTAAAATACGTACATTAATATGTGCATTGTGTTTTGTAACTAATAGTATTTAATTGTATTATTAGTATACTTTGTGTGGGTACCAATTGGGATCTAATTTTGATTCCTAAATTGTTGTATTTTATTTTCTATATTATTTATATAGATTTCTTGTGAGGTTGACCTTGGTTTGACCATGTTTGACTTTAGTTGACTTTAGAGTTGACCATAGTTGACTTTTGACTTAGAATTAATTTATTGACCTAGAAGTTGACTAGTTTGACTTGTTCTCTTTCCGGGACCTTGTATTAATGTGGTATTCCATATCTAGGTCTTCGAGGCACCAAGTCAGACATCTGTGAGACTTTTTATTTGGACTTTAGGCGAGTACATTCTCCGATAGTTTCTCATTTATGATATCCTCTATGTTCGTTGTATCTAGTGTAGATATACATGTTTCTCTTGACACTATGGTTACACGGATTGGTATATCCGGATCTCATCATGAGATGTTATTCCTTGGTATATGGTGTATATGGTGCAAGTATTGTTCATTGGTTATCTTGTACATGTACAGACACCGATTTTCGGGAGGAGTTGCTCTCTTCTTGGGGAATCTAGTGCCATAGCATACCGTGGTTGGATCTATTATACCAGTTGGGGGTGGGGAGTATTAGTATAGATATGTGATCAAATCCCTATTGAATAAAGTATTGGTAAGCGAATAGTGTTGATCATGCACCGCACGTATGATTAGCCAGGCCGTATTGTATCTTGCCTAAGCCGATCACATGTTAAGCTAGTACTCACACACTTAGTCATTAGTATTATTGTTTCATTGGCATATTGTTCATTATTGTATTTCTTTCCGGTATTTTCTTATTGTCTATATATCTCTTGTATCTATTGTGCATCTTGTTTATCCATAGCTATTTACTGTTACATAATTTTTATCATGGATTAGAACTGCTATTAGAGATGTACTCTGCTCCTTTCCTGACTGGATATATTTTTCCAGATGACACTGAGGAGTACCCTACCTATTATGGACCCCAGGATGTTGTGGGTTTAGATTCGGAGACCCTGGATCAAGAGGGACTTATCCCAACTGAGACAGTTGACCCTGGAGTGTAGCTTTGTAGTATGATAGTATTCTTTTGCACTGGATTTGTCTCCAGCTTATTTTTGTTACTCTTTAGACTCATTGATGTATTATTTTAAACTCATGAGTTGTATGATGACTATTCTATTCTTATCTGATTCGTGCTCATTCTATCTTAGTTCTGTGATTGAGTATTCTATCATTTTTGGTGGTTCATTACTTTAGATAGACTATCTAGACAGCGTTCTACCGTCGATTCTGCGGCGTAGGCTGGGCGTTGTTTCCGACTAGTATCCTTACATCGGGTACGGGTCGTGACAATAAGAAAACCCTAATCTTAGGTTGAATCAATTGCTAGATTTACTTGCCTAGGTCAAAGCTCCAAGCCTAATCTTCTACTCCACCACCAAGAGGGGTTCATAAAATCATAATCTAGGCCTCAAGACTAAGCTCTAAGCCTAGCTCCAAGATTTGCTTGAGGAAGAGGTGAGGAAGAGAAAGGGGAGAAAGAAAGAGTGAAAAAAGTAAAAATGAGAGAGCACGGAGAAAAGAAAAGGGGGTTATATATATGAAGTGGGATTTAATTCCATCCACCCAAACATGTCACCTCAACAACCCATGGCTCACCTAAGCCATCTCCACCATCCAAAGAAACACAAAGGTCTAGTAGACAATAGAGCGAACTAGATAACCACTCATATCAAAATGAAATTCAATCACAAAACATACAAAACACAATATAAGTTAATTCTCAGGAAAAAATCAAATATAAAAACTTCAAGAATATAAACTGAAAATGAATGCTAGAAGCAACACATTTAGCGATGTCTATGACAGGTCGCCTAAACCTTGGTTGTCGAACTATACTACAATGCTAGACATCGTTATTGTGACTAATTTAGCGACACCAATAACATCGCTAAAATTTCCAGAATTAACGACGTTGGACGACATCAGAGTAGGATCATCGCTAGTTAACGACATAAAGTTAGTCATTTGTTACTAAAATAACAACAAAATTGTGATGTCAACAAGGAGATTAGCGATGTGGTTTGATGACATAGCAAAATCTGCCATGTTAACATATCTGTGACGATCTGCAATATAGAAAAATTTCAACAAATCTTGATTTTCAAGGTTTCATTCTACACAAGGTTACTAGTCAGGGTACATTATCGTGACATGGGTCTCTATAAATCTCAAGAAGGCTATAGGTTGACACGATTATTGTCACCCCTATATTTCAGATTAAGGATATTTTGGTCTTTTCATAATTAATGTGTAAATGATTTGTATGATATTTAATTATATTTAAATTGCTGTAATTTTATTTAATTATTGCGCCTTACCGTTGCTTCGATATTTAGAGCGCTATCCTAGCCTTTGTCTTCCAACAAATTCTACAACCTTGTCCTAGACATGCCCGCCTTCCATTCTGACCTTTGTGTAACTTATATTTATGCTCTCTTGTGCTACATTTTAGTCGCACAATATTCGTCGCAAACGTCTATATTTAATTCTATATAAATCCAACTTTGTACCCTTGTGCGTTCCAATCGAAATTGGAGACACAATCTCGACCCATTTTGAGCAATCCAAATTAGGGTAATATTTTATTCTGAGTCTTCTTCATTCATGACACTTGTGTCCCACTTAATTTCAGTTCATGGTAATTCTAATTAATTTTAGAACACCATTTGTATTTATTTTAATTTAATTAAACCATAAATCTCACTTTGTGTAATTTTCTAATTGTTGGACACTTTTATGCAAAAGTGTATTAAGGTGTCCACACTATTGGATTCGATACATAAATAAATCCATTTTTCCTTCATGTATATTTTTTTATAATTTTTGGGAGTGTGTAATTCAACATCAACCTCCTTAAGACCATGGCCCTCCAAACCTTGAACCAATACAATCCTAGCAATTTATTTTGAACCCATTTGAATCATGGCCCTTGAAATACCTACATGAGAACCCTTTTTCCTAATGTTGACCAAGTCAAACTTTTCTAGGTCAACCCAATGCATTATACATATATAAATATTCATTTTTCCTTTTCTTTTATTTTCCTTCAACCAAAATCTATAGCAGCCGACCCCAACCTTCATTTTCCTCTCCTTCTTCCTTGCTCTTCCCGTCGACTGGAGTAAACTCGCCGGAGTTCACCACCAGTAGCCCAGTCCTACCTCGCCATCTCCCTCTCCTTCTTTCCTGTCCACTCGACCAGTCCCCCTCCGCTGGGCTAACCCGACCGGGCCGACATCCATCCCGCATCCTCGCCACCGACTGCACTGGACGCCAGACTGAACGTCGTTCGCCTGGAGCACTCGCCAACCCACCATAAAGCCGCCTACCCCAGAGTACGACTGAACGCTGCTGTCCCGCTGTCCTCTTCCCGCTCGCCTGGGCCCCGACCCCGCTACACCCCGGAGCACCCGCTGTGCTGACCACCATCGCCGGATCCTCCTCTCTTCTTTCCTGAGTCTCCTCCTCCGTCCACCTCCTTCGTCCTTCTCCCCTCGACTGAATCACCACTACCAGGCCCATTCCGCCTGAACTCAACCGTGCACCACCACCGTTCTCCTCCCTCTGTTCTCTTCCCGACCACCTATCTCCTCCTCCTGCCTGAGCTCCTCCGGCAGCCTCACCTTCACCTTCACCATCATCTCCACCATGATCATCACCAACACCTTCACCCTAATCGTCATCAACACCATCGTCATTATCATCATCGTCATCGTCATCAACATCGTCGTCAACGTCATCGTCGTCGTCGATCTCGTGCACGTGCATGCCAAAGCCAAGGACTGTTGGATCATTCAGACGATATTTTGGAACCAGGATATTGGTATTGCCAGCTAAGGACCACAGGCGAATACATTCTCTGACAGTTTCCATTATGTTGATTATCTCTATAATTCTAGTTGTATAGTGTACATGACTCTGACACTGTTGTTTACACGAGTTGGCATCATCGAGATCTGTCATAAGGAGTCATGATTTGGAATCCATCGTGCTAGCTGGGGAAAACAGGAAAATATTAGTAGCTTATGTGATCATACCCAAACTTTACATACATTATAGCTCACCCATACCTCACGTCGGTGCAGCCTGACCATTATATGCCTCATAGCCTATTATGTGTGATTAGCCTGACTATTGCTCGCATCATAGCTATCCGGATGGTTAGCCTGACCTTACATGAATCATAGCTAGTCATACATAGCAAGCCTGATTAGTCCCAAGTCGATCACATGATATGCTGGTGTTTCACATACTTAGCTAGATGTTCTTGACATGTATCTCTAGTATATTGATCTAGCATTCCCTATGTTCTAGTCATGGTTCTAGCATTCTCTTATATATACTAGTTTATTGTTCTAGCGTGCACTTGTATTCTTGTTTATTGCTAGTTGTACCATTGATATGACATATGTGCTCCAGTATTCCTTTATTCCAGTACTTCATTATTCCAGTATTTCTATTTCTAGTATATTCATGCTCACCAGTATTTCTTGTTTCTAGTACATATATCCATTTTGTATTTCTTTACACTGTGTTATAGTTTTTGTTAATATATGTGGAACTGTTGTTAGTGCTTGTACTTCGTTCCAATCCTGACTGAATATTTTTTCCAGAGGACTTATTTCCGGCATACTTGGAGATTTGGATATTATTGATTGCAGGTTAGACTATTTATTGTTGTTTAGACTTGTCTTATATTTTATTTATTTTCTTCGATATCTCATCGTGCTCTAGTTTATGTGATTGAGTATTCCATATTATATTATGATATTTGTGTCTCCTTATGGAGTTGGATATTCGTGAAAGAATGATTAGATAGTATCATGACCTAGACAGCGTTCTACCGTCGATGTTGTGGTGTAGGCTGGACGTACCCACGCTCTTGTGCCCCTATACCGGGTGCGGATCGTGACACAATTTTAGTGGTGGCCCATGTAGGTCAGACTTCGCAAGTTGTGCGATGTCGTGGTAGTGCGACATCTTAGTTGTACTACTGTGTGCCTGTGATAGCATACATGACATAGGATACTAGGATGAGAGAGGATACTCAATCATAATTATTTGAGAGATTCCTGGGACGACTCTTGAGAATCTTATTATAATTTTTAATTCATAATCTTTTCCCTTATTTAAATCCATCCTCACTTGTTGCTATTGAATTTGATTCTTGTTGATCAGTTTAATTCTTGATATCATTATTGAGTTTTGATTTCATATCGAGATAAACTTTATGGGCTAAAATTTATGGTATCATCTGATGACATATATTGATAGGACAGTGAGAAAGGTAAAATATCTACTTTGGTTATGGAACCTAGAGTTTATCGCAGCCATATTAGCTGTCATGGCGGATACGTAGGAACCTAACTTTGGATGTACATATCTTAGTTATGAATTTAGAGTTTCTCATAGCCATACCGGTTGGCGTGGCGAGGATTCTAGATGACGTGATTATAGAGGTGCATACCTTAGTTACGGAACCTATCGTTTATTGTAGGTATGCTTACTGGCGTGGCGAGGATTCTGAATATCATGATTTTGGACAGACGTGTATGATTATCAGTTTATATCTTAATTTGGTTCTTAAATAATTATCTCAATACTTATCTATTTCCGTTATTACAGGACTTTGTTCCATCACTTCTTTTTGTTTGCTAGCAGTAGAAATACCTTCAGTCCTTAATCCAGTTTCTTTTGAGCTTCTTTTCTTTGAGGATTCCTTGTTAGTATGATAATTAGTGACTTACAATTATATCTGTGTCTTGTATTAGTGTTGACTGAGTGTGACTTGTTAGTCTGTAAGTGTTTCTTGGTTGGACATGTGAGTAGTAGGAATCAATCTAGAGTTAACCATCATAGTATCTTGTAGCAATAGTTTTATGATAAGGTGTCATTATTATTAATGTTGGTACTATAGATATAATGAGGAGTAAAGAGTATCAGTGATGGTTCCAAGAGTATGTATCAGAATCAGCATGCCAGTTCTGGATAGACATGGATTCATGTAGTTGGGTGATATATATATAAAATATTAAGTATCAAGGAATTGTGTTGAAGAATTATGGAGCATGATATTCAATTTGATGGTTGATACTTAGGTGTGTCAAGAGTAAAAGAATGTATACGCATAAAAGGTATTAATGAGTGTGCCATAGTAGGAGGATACCCATAAGTGGATAGGAGAGTGTGAGTAAATAAAAATACATTGTGCTAAGTAGTAAGACTTGTATTACAGATAAAAGAAGGGCCTCGATATGTGATTTGATCTGAGTGTACCGATATATGACTAATGATGGATGTATCACCTGATATTAATGCAAGTGATGTGTTGGAAGTAATAGGTGAAAGAGTGTCTAAAAATTATGTGGGATCCACAGTGGGTGATAAGTATCAGAAAGTGAAAGTTCCTGAAAGTGGAAGCATAAGTATTAGAAAATTCCAATGGTGGGTCATGGGTTAAGAAATATCAAGATTGGTCATGGGAGATATGAAGTGTATCACAAACTAGTGTAACAGTCTGTAAAAGATTTAAGAGAAGATACGTATACATAAATCGAGATATGAAACCATATGCCTGCCTTTGAGAGTGAAGTGAGGCATGTGTATTATATAAGTTATAAAAAGTGCAAATGATCGTGAGTTCTAATAAGTGTGACGAGGTGATCTAATGATGAAGCTAGTGTTACCATACTAATAGTGCTAGTGATTCTATATCAAGGATTTGTTGAGCAATGTGCTAATAACAGTAAGTACTTCGTGTGATGATAACTAGATTGGTGTATCAATTAATATAGATAGAAAATCATTGGAGAAAATATGTGTGATGATAACTTTGATTATTGGAAGTAATATTGCAAGTAATCCGAGCAGTGCAAATTTTAGTACACAGTTGAGAGTTGTAGACAATTGGTGTATTGTATGCACCTTGAGTATTAGAGACTGTGAGTATTTATATGTATACTTGTGGATTTAAATTTATCATTTGAAGAGTAGAAATGAATTTCAATTTTTAAAGAATTTTAGAGGAGTTAAGATTTTATGTTATTAAAATTTTTGAGGATTAAAATTTAATTCAATAAACATAGTCAAAGCTATAAAAATTTTGGAAGTGATTAAAAATTTTATTTCGATATTGGAGTATTTGACTTTTGAGGAAAGTATATGCATTTTATTTTACATCATTCAAGAAGTTAAATTTTGATGATTTTATTTTGAGGATTAAATTTTATGGTGGGTAAGAAATGTATATTAGTATATTAGTATATGATGTGCATGTGAAAGGATCTATTGGCTTGAGCATGCTCGAGATGGCACTGCAAACTGACTTGGGTGTCCACCTAGAGTTGTATTAGAAGGAGTAGTACTTAGTATGGTGTGTTGCACTTGGTGTACACTTGAGTGATAAGAACAACTAGTATAGAGAATTATAGTAGGTAAGAGAGCTAAAAGTGGGTGTGCTTATAGTAGAAACTGTAGTACCTAAAGGGATATAGGTATCAAACTTTGGATGCATCATTAAACCATGGTTGTGTTAGCAGGTTCTGTTCTGTTCTTTCCTTCTTTTCCTTTTTTCGTCTTTTGATTAATTAATTACCTAGTACCATAGCTTGTATCAATGATTCTCTTGCTAGAATATAGCTAGTAGTACACCCCGACAGAGACTGCAATACCATGACAAAAGTGACCATAACTATATATATTTTCTCTAGATTGTATGTTGTATGACTGTAGGTAGGATTCTCTTAGACTTCGATTGTTGAGGGTTTGACCGTAGTGAAGAATTAATGAAGAGGTTATGACTTGACAAAGAGAGACAAGGTGCCTTAAATTTCGAGGATAAAATATTAATTTAAATAAAGAGTGAGAATTTAATATGGCAGAATTGACGATTTTGTTAAATCATTGATTTTATGAAGATTATGATATGATTGAATTAATTATTAACATTCAAGAAATTTAAGAAGATTATTATTATATTTATTTGACTAGAAGATATAAATTAAAAATTTTATATTTTGAATATTGTATTTGAAGATTTTATAAGTATTACATTGATGAGTGTTGTGTGGAAAAAGAAATAGAGGAATAAGATAATTAATGGATTAGTGTTTGATTTCAAATTTTGGGATGAGGATTTAAATTTTTTAAACATGCATCAATTGGATTTAAATTAGAGGAGTAAGATCATTAATGGATTAGTGTTTGAATTTAAATTTTTGGGATGAGAATTTAAATTTTATAAATACGCATCGATTGGACTTAAATTAGATGAGTAAGATGATTAATGGATTAGCGTGTGAAATTTAAACTTTTCGGATGAGATTTCTTAATTTTATAAATATACATTGAGTGGATTTAAAATTAGAGGATTGGATATTAAGTTTTGTATTTAGTGATTAGCATAAATTTTTTTGAGAAGATTGTGATAAGAATGGAATTTGATTTTTAATTTTAAAGATTTGCGGGAATATGATACTTATAGAATTTTAAAAAAAATTTATAAAATAGCAATATGGATTTACTTCATGATTATGTGATTTGATGAATTTAAAATTTTGATGGAAAATAAATAAATAAATACGACTGTTGAGAATCTTAAATTTCGAGGACGAAATTCTTTTAAGGAGGGTAGACTTGTCAACCCCATATTTCAGATTAAGTGTATTTTCGTCTTTTCATAATTAATGTGTAAATAATTTGCATGATATTTAATTATATTTAAATTGCTGTAATTTTATTTAATTGTTGCGCCTTACCGTTGCTTCGATATTTGGAGCGCTATCCTAGCCTTTGCCTTCCAACAAATTCTACAACCTTGTCCTAGACATGCACGCCTTCCATTCTGACCTTTGTATAACTAATAATTATGCTCTCTTGTGCTACATTTTAGTCGCACAATATTCGTCGCAAACGTCTATATTTAATTCTATATAAATCCAACTTTGTACCCTTGTGCGTTTCAATCAAAATTGGAGACACAATCTCGACCCATTTTGAGCAACCCAAATTAGGGTAATATTCTATTCTAAGTCTTCTTCATTCATGACACTTGTGTTCCACTTAATTTTAGTCCCTTATACTTTTAATTAATTTTAGAACACCATTTGTATTTATTTTAATTCAATTAAACCATAAACCTCACTTTGTATAATTTTCTAATTGTTGGGCACTTTTATGAAAAAGTGCATTAAGGTGTCCACCCTATTGGACACGACACATAAATAAACCCATTTCTCCTTCATGTATATTTTTTCATAATTTTTGGGAGTGTGTAATTCAACATCAACCTCCTTAAGACCATGGCCCTCCAAACCTTGAACCAATACAATCCTAGCAATTCATTTTGAATCCATTTGAATCATGGCCCTTGAAATACCTATATGAGAACCCTTTTTCCTAATGTTGACCAAGTCAAACTTTTTTAGGTCAACCCAATACATTACACATATATAAATATTCATTTTTTCCTTTCTTTTATTTCCCTTCAACCAAAACCTATAGCAGTCGACCCCAACCTTTATCTTCCTCTCCTTCTTCCCTGCTCTTCCCGCCGACTGGAGTAAACCCGCCAGAGTTCACCATCAGCAGCCCAGTCCCACCTCGCCATCTCCCTCTCCTTCTTTCCTGTCCACTCAACCAGTCCCATCCGCCTGGGTTAACCCGACCGGGCCGACATCCATCCCGCATCCTCGCCACCGACTGCACTGGACGCCAGACTGAACACCTCTCGCCTGAAGCACTCGCCAACCCACCTTGAAGCCGCCTGCCCCGGAGTACGACTGAACGCTGCTGTCCCGCTGTCCTCTTCCCGCTCGCCTGGGCCCCGACCCCGCTACACCCCGGGGCACCCGCTGTGCTGAACACCATCGCCGGATCCTCCTCCCTTCTTCCCTGAGCCTCCTCATCCGTCCACCTCCTTCGTCCTCCTTCCCTCGACTGAATCACCACCACCAGCCCCATCGACGAACAGCAGTCCGATGAACTTCCCCTCCGCCTGAACTCAACCATGCACCATCACCGTTCTCCTCCTCCCTCTGTTCTCTTCCCGACCACCCATCTCCTTCTCCTGCCTGAGCTCCTTCGGCAGCCTCGCCTTCACCTTCACCATCATCTCCACCATGATCATCACCAATACCTTCACCCTAATCGCCATCAACACCATCGTCATCATCATCATCGTCATCGTCGTCATCAACGTCATCATCATCAACATCGTCTTCAACGTCATCGTCAACGTCGATCTTGTGCACGTGCACGCCGAAGCCAAGGACTGTTGGATCATTCAGACAATACTTTGGAACCAGGATATTGGTATTGCCAGCTAAGGACCACATGCGAGTACATTCTCTGACAGTTTCCATTATGTTGATTATCTCTATAATTCTAGTTGTATAACATACATAACTCTGACACTGTTGTTTACACGAGTTGGCATCATCGAGACCTATCACGAGGAGTCGTGATTTGGAATCCATCGTGCTAGCTAGGGAAAATGGGGAAATATTAGTAGCTTATGTGATCATACCCAAACTTTACATGCATCATAGCTCACCCACACCTCACGTCGGTGCAGCCTGACCATTACATGCCTCATAGCCTGTTATGTATGATTAGCCTGACTATTGCTTGCATCATAGTTATCCGGATGGTTAGCCTGACCTTACATGAATCATAGCTAGTCATACATATCAAGCCTGATCAGTCCCAAGCCGACCACATGATATGTTGATGTTTCACACACTTAGCTAGATGTTCTTTACATGTATCTCTAGTATATTGATTTAGCATTCCCTATGTTCTAGTCATGGTTCTAGCATTCTCTTATATATACCAGTTTATTGTTCTAGCATGCACTTGTATTCTTTTTATTGCTAGTTGTACCATTGATATGACATATGTGCTCCAGTATTCCTTTATTCCAGTACTTCATTATTCCAGTATTTCTATTTTTAGTATATTCATGCTCACCAGTATTTCTTGTTTCTAGTACATATATCCATCTTGTATTTCTTTACACTGTGTTATAGTTTTTGTCAATATATGTGGAACTGCTGTTAGTGCTTGTACTTCGTTCCAATCCTGACTGGATATTTTTTCCAGAGGACTTGTTTTCGGCATATTTGGAGATTTGGATATTATTGATTGCAGGTTAGACTATTTATTGTTGTTTAGACTTGTCTTGTATTTTATTTATTTTCTTCGATATCTCATCATGCTCTAGTTTATATGATTGAGTTTTCCATATTATATTGTGATATTTGTGTCTCCTTATGGAGTTGGATATTCGTGAGAGAATGATTAGATAGTATCATGACCTAGACAGCGTTCTACCGCCGATGCTGCTGCGTAGGCTAGACGTACCCATGCTCTCGTGCCCCTATACCGGGTGCGGGTCGTGACAATTATCGAGAAAAATATAAGAATCCAGTTATTACATAAGTTATTAATAGTTTTTTTAAACTGAGTATCGTACGAGAGTGTCTGTATGATCCTTGATGCACGCAAAATAAAAAATCTTGAAAACCAGTAAATCCATTAATACCATCATGGTACGATATCAACAGTCGAGGACTCGCATCACAAAAATCTACTATCTTGAACCGTGTTACCAAAATCACAAAAACGAGAAAATACGATACAAAATAAATGTACGTGTATCCGTATATGAATGCTGATACTGTAAGGCAAGCCTCGCAACATAATATGTTGTAGTATTTTTATATTTTTTTGGAAATTAGTGACGTGCAAATAACGTCGCGAACATGTATTTGAACGTCGCTACGCATATCAATACATTACTAAACGTTCTTATACATTACTAAACTTGGAAAGTGTAGTGACGTTTAACCATATATTGGACATCGCTAACCTACAGTACATTGTATCGCTAAATATTGCAGATCATCACAGATATACTGTTAATAGGCGAGTATACCTTGCTCTGTGACGATCTGCAATATACTAACAGTATACTAGCATTATACTGTTTTCCTGCACATCTCAGAATTTTTGCAGACAATATATTGTCTAGGTTGTTTTGAGCCGAAACAATGACCTTATATGTGATTTTGAGCCATTGGATTTTCATCCAACGGCCACGATTAGATCAGAAATAATATAATAATTCAATCTCTCCAGTTTCTCTCATTCTCTAATTTCTTTCTCTCTCTTTTCTTGGTATGTAAGAGAAGGACCTAAGAGCCAAGTCTCTCATTCTCTTCTCTTACTCCTTTACTCTCCTCGTGACCTCCCGAGAGCCTACGAGCAATGAGGAACCGCAGCTTGTGCTTTTGAGTCTGCCTGGTATTGGACACCAGTACCACACTGTATCCTAGGAGTCTGTGTCGGTCGCATCGCTCGTCCGTAGGCGAGTACACCTTGCTCTTTTGACTTCGACTTCAAAATGACGTGATTTGATATAGTTTTGATATGAAACTCTCTGATTTTCTCGTGTTATTGTGTTTGGGTTATCGACAATCGGGAGAACTCGATCTGTGGACACCGCTGCCCTTGACGAGACTCGAATCGAATGAGTATCAGTCAAGTTCCAATCGTTTTCATGATTTGATTAGGTTTTATTGTTATCTCATACAAGGGACATGAGACAACTTGATTCTTGCCACACTGCCCATATGGAGGGTTTATGACATAGTGTACTTGTTAATTTTGGTTTCAGTTGACTATCGGTTGACCGATGCGACATTTTGTGCAAAGCCATGACAGTTGTGTTGTAGAAATTCCCGTACAATATACTTATAATATATTGACAATATACTGGTAGTATACTATTTTCCTTTATTTGTGTGCTTTAGCCTTACATACAGTATACTAATAGTATATTATTTGCCTATTTTTTGAGTTGTAGTCTTGCAAACATTATATTGATAGTATATTGTTTGTGTTATTTTTTCCTAAAACTCTATTTATCTATGCAGACAATATATTGGTAGTATATTATTTTACTGTTTATGCTGAAATATCAAGAAAAGCCTATTTTAGCCCATTTTCTTGATTGATTTGCATGCTGATTTGATCAGCGATTGCCATAAAAATTAACATATACTTTACTGGACTTCTTCTGGGCATGCGAGTCAAGTTTCATGGGTATTGGACGGTCGAATCTCCCATATCGATTGTATCCAGAATTCCTCGAAAATATAGATATTTTGCGATAAAAGAAATTTTTATTTATTCTTGATGATTTCTTGAGTAGTTTTCTTTTCTTTTTGTATGTTATATCATGCTTTCCTGTTACCTCTTGCTTGTACCAGATCTGGTACCCCCGTACACGTCCATTATTTGTTATGTTATTAAAATTGTATCACATATATTTCACGAATGTTTTCAAATATAAAAGTATCCCTTAAGCTGGATAATTATCTCTTGGAGTGAGTCTCATTATGGTAGTGTAATGATACGTGTAGCCTTCTCCTATATTGTATATCAATATTCTTGATTCTAGAATGACAATTCCAGTTTGCTAGTCATGTATCGATATCTCTAGGTGGTTCGTCGCATCGCACTGCTTGTCTTGATTCCAGATACATGGGTTTCTTATGTGATCCAATTTTTGTCTTGTGGTTGTTGTTTAACCTGCCTGTCTTGTCCAGCATTTTTTTTCGAGGGAAAGTATCATCATAGGATGAGTTCTATGGATGCCCACAGCCTGGAACTCTAGATTAAATTATCTGGATAAAACAAGTAGCTTGATTCACCTAGTGCATTATGAAGGAGGATTTCCAAGTTTTATGCAATCCTGCTAGCTAGGACTTTATATGGTTATGGAGCTCTCCATCGCGAGGGGGTACATTTCCAACTTACTGTTGTGTGATGCACATCTTGTACTCTGATTATAAACTCACTGTCGGGTGATGCCATTTATATGTTATTCCTGGACTATCATGGTCTACTTTTGACAGCTTGTAGTGAATATTTTTCTGGATATCAAACTTGTATGTGTTAGTAACCAGGACTTGATAACCTTAGATAGCTAACGATATCAAACCATAGTACATAATTGGTCGACATGAATTGTATTGCTCTATATCATGCTCAGTCTTCTATTACTCCTGTTCAGTTATTTTCTTACTGTACTAATTTTTCGTGCTTCTATCTTTATTTGCTTGCATGCTGGTTTTAGCACACTATAGAGCTTTTCTTGTGGTACTTGTTATATGTGGTTGACCCAATTGGTTTTGTATGATCATATCTCGTAGCGGAGACACATGATCTTCTGTACCTTCGGCTCGATGGTCAGCAACCGGAGGACCGCCAACCGAGCACATAAGTGGGTTTCCTTCTCATCTCCTACTTGTAGATTCTATATATTTTTTGAGACATTTAGCCATCGAGCAAGCACAAATTTTGAATATATGAAGACCTAAACGAGATCTAACAGTAAGTCCAAGTCAACTGTTAAGACGAGACCCAGACCCACTTCTAAACAATAAGGAGACTTAGACGCCAATTCTGAAAATTATACGAGACCGTAAAAGTAAATAGTTAATAAAAAAATTTAAAAAAAGAAATAATGAACTTCAGATAAGTATAGAAGAAACAACACACAAAAAATAAAATAAAAAAAGAAACAATTTACAAAAACAAAAATGATAAAAGCCCAAAAAAATTCTTAAAAATAAATAAAAGAAGATTTTAAAAAACAAAAAAATGGAGAAGAGAAAAAATGTAGAAAAAGAGAGAAAAAAGTTTTAAAAAAAGTATGAAAAATAAATTTAATTTAAAAGAAAATAAAATAAATGAACAAAAATATGAAATGAAAAAACCTATAAAAAGTGTACTGAAAACAAACCCAAAAAAAAAAGTACGAGGGACAAAAAAAATATCCACCTATTTTTAACGGATAAGATTTTCATATTTTTTGCCAAATTATTTATTCTGACATTCACTACCAAAAAATTAATTTGTATAAGCCAAAACAAACATGCAAATAAAAAATTTACTCTAAATTTGTCCGGAAATATAAAAATCCCGCTATTAAACGGCCCCTAAGAATTAAACCATTCTCAGATATTTTGATTGAGCTTATGTGATTCTATGGCTGTAAAGAATAGTTCAAAAAGGTCAAAAAAAATTAATAATAAGAAAGGTTTAAAACAATATGAACTCAATAATAATAATAATAACAGGATGTGAAGAGTAAACTGAAGAAGTGGTAAATGGGGGGGGAGGGGGGGGCGGGTAGGTAGTTTGGTAAAGAAAATACTCTCTTCTAACACGTATTGTACTCCACCTAGAAAGTTTTCTTCTAATTTGTTTACTATTGTTATTATTATTATCTATGGAGTTGGAGAAGAATATATTCCAAACATGATTTCATGATGAAAATTATTGTGGCTCAAACAGCGGACCACGTGTCCCCCTCCCATTGGTCTGATCCAAAGCACCATACGCCAACCCTCCTGTTGACTTCAGCGCCCAAGACACGACCAATGGAAGGACGACACGTGGCCCGCTATCTGTGTGATATCCAATAAACTGTAGTTTCTCACTTCCTTTGACCTTTAACGTTCTCGGCTCCTGGAGAAATGGGGACATAAACAAAAAAAGCAATGACTGGAAACCAACCCACAAAACCTGCATTCTTTGTGATTCATATCCATGTATAACTCAAGAACCCAACTGTCATAAGATTGAAATTGCAGTAATGAAAGTTCAGATAACAAGTATTACATGCAAATTTTCCTCCGACATTGTAGCGTCAAAATTGAATGTTTGCCATTACGCAATTGTTGCAAAATTCCTCAGAAAATTAATGTGAAACTTTTTATTTGCACAGACAATTGTAGGATGTAAGTCAAAATTTCAGAAGGAAGCTTCACTAGGAGCTTCTCATTCAATGTTCCCCACATATACAAGTTTGTAACATCTTAGTCAAGAGTAAGACTCGAGGTATGCGGTAAAAAAAATAGAACGAATAGGGAAGTTTGTTATTCATTTTGTCTTGGCATCCGTGTGCTTGTTGAAAGGCCAGAGATTGACCAAACGTTCTAGTACGCTTTTGGAGAAGTATCCTGAGAATGCTTGGGGTGTTGCCGGAGGTGGAAAATCCTCAGCTGGCATAGCAAATGGCCGAACCATCTTCTCCATTTTGTCTAATGTGAGATACGAGCCCACTTCTTGAAGCCTTTCGGGTCCATTTATTGGAAGCGTGTGTTCTTGATGCAACAAAGAAGCTTCTCCATCATCATTCTGTTTCATAAAAGGTACAACATAGATATCATAAATCGCCATCCTTTCAAGAACTAATATGTAAGATATTGTTGGCCTAAAAATTTATATCAATCTATTGATTACCTCTAGAGGACTTAAATCTGCACCACGACTGAATGTCAACTCAATGCGAAACCTCTTTGGGTCTTCCAGTGGAACCTGCATTATCATTGCACACCGGATAAACGGGAATCAATGCAACAGGAAATTAGAACCATGCATTATGAAACAAGGGAAGGAAAATGGAAATAACAATTATGAAAAGATTGGGATGATATAATAACTAGTGGCAAAAATTACTGGTTTATGGAAAAACAAGGCAAAAATGACTCAAGTATTAATCACCAAATGCTTCAAACTTTCTTACCTCAACATTTTCAAACATCCTTAGAACAATATAGCTCATGTAGTCTAGTTCTCTAGTTTTAAGTAGTCTCTCCAAAGCACTGTTGCAAACAAGGCTTTCCTCTTCTTGTAAGGATTCATCAAGGTTACAGAAGCGCAAAACATTCATTAGCGAGTGTATATGTGATTCCTGACATATAAAAAAAATAAAAAGGTTGAGCTTGTGTATTCTGAAAGAGAATTAAAAAAATAAATTGCTTAAAGAACTTGCATACATGCTTTCAGCTTTATGTTGATGGGTTTCTTGGCATATAAGATAATTGGAATAACAAAGTGAGAGCACACTTCATAAATTTGGTATAAGTAGTGAGTCCCAAAGGCAACCCACACATTGAAAAAGAAAATGATAAACTTTGCAACCATGTCTTCCATTGCAAGGAAGTTTCGCAACCATGTTCCCTATGAGTAGAGAGAAGGTTCCTGGAAATGAGAGTCATATTTGACATGTCATCATTACAGCTGCATTTATGGTACATCAAGGTTTGCTGGTTTTAACTTTTTAGTACTTTTGAGTTGGGTTGGGATCTGCTGTCCCAAATACCCTATTCCTATTTCTGTCCCCTCTCACATACAAGTGTGGGTCCCACTGCATATGAGGGGACCCACACTTGTATGTTAGAGGGAACAGAAATAGAAACAGAATATTTGGGACAGCAGATCCCATCCCTTTTGAGTTGGCCGTGACTAATAAATAAGTTCTTCTATACTTCCTCACATTGTGTTTTTGGTGGCAACAATCATTTCTGATACATCACTCGCCTAATAAGCATGTGACTGCTGAGGACGAAAAACACACACCAACACATAATATTAGGAAGTATAAACCCTTGCATAGTAACAACGCCTAAACATCTTACATCGTTGTGTGATGAATCTGATGATTCTTGTAGATCACTAAAATCAAGAAGTTGATAGATAAGCAGGATAACTTAAATAGTTACGAATTTTCATCTCTAAATGGACAGTCATAATTAACATATTCTCACTCTGAAATGCTACAGTAATTTCAATCTAAAATGGTGACAACTTGGTGGATTATAACAAGTTTTTAGCTGCTTGTTACTTAGAATGTTGCAGATATAGTAAAACCCTGCTATCCATAAGAATTCCCACATCATGAACATCTACAAAATATGCTACAGATTATTAGCAGTTACAAGTGGAAATTATGTGAATAATTAATACTCAAAAAAAGAATATGGACAATCAATGGACTTGCTAAAATGAAAAAAGAGCAATTTATACATACGGAGGTGAAATAAAGCCTGGTACGAACATGCCGCTCGGGTGATTTTACATTGGCATACCTGAAAGGAAATAAGACGTGCTAAATGCTACTAACAGACTTAGTAAAGAACGATATAAGAAAGAAGTAAGATAGAAACTTTGGATCTAAGCGGTATTTGGTTTCTTTATCATCGTCGTCCTCTTGATCCAATGATTTTTCACTAGTAGAACTAGCTCGTCTTTCTTCATTCTTGTTCAAATGCCTTGGGATATCCATCTCTTCTTTCTTTAGCTTAATAAACATCGAAGTCTGGTCTGGACTAGCTTTCAGTTCAGCAACACTGATTGCCTCCTCACGAGTGTTATGGAGGTCAATCAATATCTTACCTAATAGACGCCGGGCAATCTGAAGCAGAGAACATAATTAAGTGAACTTTTAAGGACAATCTGAAGCAGAATAATAAAATAAACTTTTTTAGCACATAAAAGTCATCTTTTTTTTGAAGGTGTTATGTCTCAATGCAGTCACAGGATATATCTCAAAGTTGGTAAACTGTAACTGAATAGTTATAAGTACATAAATGAAACTTACAAGACTTGTGCTTTAGATTATAAAATGTATTCAGCAGATATTGTAACTGAACTAGGCCCAATTTCTTTATTCACTAGATAACAAGCATGAAGTATATATGAGCACATAAGACAGCTGTTTTGTGAAAGAACAAATTGCAAGACTAAAAACAGTGAATTGTTTAAGAAGATTTTAGTAGAATACTTGACTTAATTTTATTGATGGGTGGGACTACATATACATAGGAGAGGCTAACCCCTCTCTCTACTATTCTACCAGATGTGGGACTAAACACCCACTAATACTCTCAACACTCCACCTCAAGATGGGCGATAGATATCAATTATCCCCATCTTGTTACATAGTTTAGAAAAACTCGATAAATTAAGACCCTTAGTCAGACAATCTGCAACTTGTTCTTCTGAACGAACGTGATCGAGCTTTAATATCCCTTTTCTAGCTTCTTTTTCATGAAGAACCGATCGATCTCAATGCACTTAGTTCTGTCATGCTGGACTGGATTGTTAGCTATACTTATTGCAACTTGACTGTCACTCAGAAGACGCAACGGTGTTCCCTGGTCCAGCTTCAACTCAGTCAGCAGTGCTCTTACCCACAGCAACTCTGACACTCCCAGAGCCAAAGCTTTATATTCTGCTTCAACAGTTGATCGTGCTACCACAGACTGTTTCTTGCTTCTCCATGAGATTAGGTTACCCCCCACAAAGATACAGTACCATGAGGTAGACCTTCTGTCATCCATGCAGCTTGTCCAATCTGCAACGCAGTACCCCTAAACACCCAGGTGTCCATTTTCTTTAAACCATAGCCCTCTTCCAGGAGTCCCCTTCAGATATCTCAGGATACGAAAAACTGCATCCATGTGGCCCTTCCTTGGATCATGCATACAGCGACACACTACACTCACAGCAAATAAGATATCAGGACGAGTGTGGCCTAGATAAATCAATCTGCCTACAAGTCTCTGATATCTCTCACGATCAACAAGCTCTCATGCCTCTGCCCCCAACTTATCTTTCTGATCAATCGGAGTGACTGTCGATCGACATCCCAGCATACCAGTATCTGTGAGTAGGTCTAGTACATACTTTCTCTGAGAGAGGACGATCACATCTCTTCCTCGAGCCACCTCGATCCCGAAAAAATACATCATCGTTCCCAAGTCCTTCACTTCAAACTCCTTGGCGAGTTTTGACTTCAGCTGGGTGATCTCCTCCTCATTATCACCTGTGATCACTATATTATCTACATACACTGCAAGTATGGTGATGTGGCCTCTTGCATGCTGGAAGAAGACCGTGTGATCTGCATTGGTCTGGCGGTACCCCATGCCTGTGACAACCTTCCTGAATCTATCAAACCAGCCTCGAGGAGATTGCTTGAGTCCATACAATAATTTCTTCAGCTTGCACACCTTTTCCGTCGACTGCTTTGTGCAGAACCCCGGGGGGTCTCTATGTATACTTCCTCTTGTAGATCCCCATAAAAAATTCGTTCTTTACATCCAATTGATACAGCTGTCACCCATGATTTGCTGCAAGAGAGACCAGTATTCTCACAATGCTCGTCTTTGCCACCAGAGCAAATGTCACATCATAGTCGATGCCATAGGATTGAGTGAATCCCTTTGCAACCAACCTTGCCTTGTACCGCTCAACCTTACCTTCTGGCATCTCCTTTACTGTGAAGACCCATTTGCATCCAACTTCTCTCTTTCCTTTAGGAAATGGAACAAGCTCTCATGTCCCATTTCTTTCGAGTGCCCCAAGTTCCTCTAGCATTGCAGCTTTCCACCTTGGATCTTCCTTTGCTTCCTGCCAACACTTAGGCAAAGAGGTGGTGTCTAACGATGCAATGAATGCTCGATAAGTAGGAGATATATTAGAGTATGATAAAAAAATGGCAATGTCATGTTCATAACCATAACCATAACGATTAGCATTACTGCGAGAATCTCTCCTTAAGGGAGTATGAGGTAGTGGTGGAGAGATCATAATATTCGAATAAGAGGGATCTACATCCGAATCAGAGGGATCCGGTGGGAAGATGCATCTTCAAGAGTTGGGGCAGGGTTAGGCGAGGGACATGGCACAATAGGGACAATAGGCACAGTAGGTAACTGCTACTTTCTCCTTCTGTAGACTTAGAGCTCTATAGATTGTTCCTCCCCCTACACTGGAGCATCACTTTTTTTCCTCCTGATTGTGTGTATCCTCATCACTTTTCTCACCCTCGCTATCTCCCCCTTGTTCCCTTGGACCAGCTTCTATTATTGGGCATGGAACTGACCCGACAATCACGCTTGGGCCTATCTCTCCCTCACTCCTAACACCTCCTGTGTTAGGTGTGTCACCAAATGCGGAGTCTTCACCTGAACCATTGTGGTAGTATGGTTCCATATATCTGAATGTAACATCCATGCTCACAAAGAGCCTTCGTTCCACCGGACTCAATAAGAGTATCTCTTCTGAGTCCCTGAGTAGCCAACAAAGACGTACTTCATTGCCCGAGGGTCCAACTTTTCCACCGCAGGCCTGTTATCTTTCACATAGCATACACATCCAAATACATTTAGGGGAACAATGTACTTATTCTCTCCTGTAAGCATCTCAAACGGTATCTTCTATCCTAACACCTGAGAGGGCATCATGTTGATGAGATGTGCAGCCGTCAACACGGCATGCCCCCACAAGTGTAAAGGAACATTCATGACAAACATCATTGATCGTGCTACTTCCAACATGTGCCTATTCTTCCGCTTTGCCACGCCATTCTGTGCTGGTGTATAGGCACACGAAGTCTGATACTGTATCCCATGGGCTGATAAGTACTCTTCAATAGCCTTGGTGTATTTTGTCCCATTGTCAGATCTCAAAATCTTCACTTTAGCACTGTACTGTGTTGTAACCCTGCGATAAAAATCTTGAAGCATGCAAAGACATCACTCTCACTCTTCATTAGATAAATCCATGTGACACGAGTGTAGCAATCAATAGGTGACGAACAATTTAAAACCATTAACCGTGGTTGAAGAACAAGGTCCCCACACATCAGAGTATATCATATCAAAAGCAGCTAAACTTCTATTTTCAGAACTCACATAAGAGCTTCTGTTATGTTTTCCAAGCTCACAAGCATCACAAACCAACTTTTGTTTATTAGCCTTTTGATACATAGATGGATACATCTGACTCAGTAGACTTAATGACGAGTGTCCCATACGCTGATGTTGAAGTAATAACTCTGCTTCCACAGTTCTTTGCGGCTCCTTCGGTTGTGCTTCTTCCACCAGTGATGCTAGTACTGTGTCCAGTCCACCCATGTCCAAGTACCATAGCCCCTTATGCCAAGTGTCAGTCCCCAACCGTCTTCCCGTTCCCTTCTCCTGAAAAATTACCTTAGGAATGTCAACGGAAATAACACAATTAAGTTAAAGAATAATGGCACTAATGGACAATAGATTAACAGGAAAAGATGGAGCATGCAAGACATCAGTAAGGATTATGGAAGGAGTGTATTCAATTGTGCATTTACCCATAATGGGTCAAGCCGTACCATCAGCAGTCTGAATGCTTTCAGGCGTCGTCAGGTGGGTGTAATCTTGGAACTCAATATGGGCACCCGTGACATGGCGGGATGCCACAGAGTCGATTATCTAACCTGGTATGTGGATAGATTCCAGGACGAGCAAGTATACATGTGCTTGTATGGACATAGTAGGTGATGTTACCCCCGGAGGTGGTTGGAGTTGATGCCCAGAGGTGTTGGCTCAACTGTCGCTGGTTCCAAGCTTCATACTTCTCCATATCTCTAGCATTTTTCTCTCACTAAGGGTTATATCGGATGACTGACACTCACTTCCCTCTTCTACCAGGTTTGTCTTGTGCCCTCCAGAATGATTACTTCTGCCACCCGCATAGCCTACTCTGCTACCCCTACGCCCTCCACGGCTGAGTCCGCGGTCGCTGGACTGGCCTCTCAGGGGTTCCGTACATAATCTGATAAAGTGTCCAGGGTCTCCACAGTTGTAGCACCCTCCCCCTTCGGATGTGTTTTGAGTTAAAAACTACTAGAGCTAATTTTTCCTCCGGAGAGCTAGTGGTGCTAGGCATCAACTTCAGTCGTCTCTTTTTGTGCCATAGCAGCTATGGCCTCCTCCAGTGATGGCAAACTGGGTTGTGCAAGTAGGACATTCCTCCTCTACTCGAATGCTGGGTTAAGTCCCTTCAGAAACTTTATCATTCTTTGTTGCGAGACATACTCCATGAACTTCTGATAATGTTTCGCAAATGCTGGTTCCACTTGCTCATCCTCCATGCCAATAGGATCATAGTGGTCGAGATCTGACCAATACTTCTTCAGCATATTCAGAAATGGTGTGATCTTCTTGGACAAACTTATCAAGTTTATCATGTAATTGGAAGACCCTCATAGGGTTGCCCGTCCCTGAGTATATATCTCTCAGCGTCATCCAAATGTCACTAGCACTCTTCACTGCTTCCACGTTGCCTGACACTTGGTCGGTCAATGATGATGTCAGCCATCCAGCTATAACATTGTTGACGATTTTCCACACAACAAACTCCCGTGAGAAGTGATCTTCATGTGCCTTGGTTTGGCCATTCACATAGCCCACCAAGCCCCTTGCCTTCAGAGTTCGCATCACTTGACGCGACCACTTCAAGTAGTTGGAAGTACCCTCCAACTTTACCTCCAGTTTTTCCAACTTTCCCATTTTGTATAGGGCAGGATCCACATCTGCGTGTGCAGCATGTGAGCTAGTCTCGGTTAGCCTCTTGGAGAAGAGATCGTCCACCAAAGCCTTCATCTCTTGGGCCGTCAGCTTGCCGTAGATCGTCTCCATCGTCTTCTTCTTCTCCTCTTCCATCAGCAAGGCAGTGGCGGATCTAGATCTTGATCGCCGTCCTCTCCACATCTACTCTTCCTTCAGCGGTAACGGTGTCCTTGAGAGCCGCTGCTCATGTCCTGTGCATGGCTGCGACCCATGGCCGCATAGCCCGACGAGAAGAACAAGGCCAACAGAGCTTCTGATAAACTTACAGTCTACCCCCTGTTGGACCAAAAGTTATAATCGAGATTTGGAAGCTTCAGCAAACAGATTTGCCTTCCAGAATCACGATTCCAACGAAGATGAAAGAACAATACCAACAGAGCTTCTGATAAACTTTACAGTCTACCCTATGTCGGCCCAAAAGTTGTAATCGAGATCTAGAAGCTTCAGTAAACAAATGTCTTTCAGAATCTTGATTCCAACAAAGCAGAAGGAGGAGAAGGAGAAGGAGGAGAAGGAGGGGAGGGGAGACAGGCGGCGGCTGTGGGCGGGTGGCTGTTGGGAAGGGGAGGGGGCGGAGATGAGAGGGCAGTGGACGACTATTGAGACGGACGGGTGGGGGAAGGAGGTGAGAGGTCAGCGGTTGGGGGGCTATGGACGGCTAGGGTTAGGAGGAACCTGGCTTTGATACCAAGAAGATTTTAATATAATACTTGACTTAATTTTATTGATGGGTGGGACTACATATATATAGGAGATGCTAACCCCTCTCTCTACTATTCTACAAGATGTGGGACTAAACACCCACTAATACTCTCAACAGTTTGTAGATAAAAAAATTCTCGACATCACCTCTACTCTCATCAACTAGCATAATATCATGAAAGAAACTATAGCGCTATTAAATTCAAAGATGAAAAAGGGAGTTGATTGGTACTTGTTGTTTATACGATGTCTTTGGGTTATGGCTACAGAGTTCCATGTTACCACTGTGGATTATTAATCTTACCACAACTATATAACTAAGGGATGCCCTAAGTTCTCAATAGAATCATACGTATTTGAAGGGTTCAATAAATTAGTTAAGAAACAACATCTATCAGAGAAGTTTAACAGATTCGTACCTTAGAGCCAATTTTGAGTTTCTGCTTTGGATTTATCCCGTACTCATTTGGAATAACACCATCTGCTAGCAACTGTAAAGATGGAAAAGACTGACTGTATGAAACTACAACTTCAAATAGAAAAGCATAAGAACCACTACAATATGCACGGGAAAAAAAGGTATCCAATAAATATGGATGCACTAACTAATAATATCCATATAGAAGCTGGGTGGGAGCTTGAGGGAGGTAGATTGACTTCCTTGGGGAAAAGAAGTCCAGAGTTGAATCCCATTCTTTTCAGTTTTGGTGTGGAAATTTTGATGACTACACGTGCATAGGGGAAAACAGTAATGGGCCTGTTCTTATTTATAAATTTTGTACTGAATGCAAAATCACGCCTAGCGACCACAGATTACAAATCCATTACAATAGGTTAGTTACATGTACATTAATATCTAAAGTTGGTAAATACTTTCACAACTCTAGATCACATAATTAGATCAGCTCAACTTATATTCAGCTTTGAAGAAAAGTGTAAAGATGGACTACCTGAGCAACTTTGAAAAGCTCAGCTAAGCCATCAAGATTGAGATGCGCATTGTGTAGGAGGTCATATCTGTAAGACAATATAACTCAAATTATAACTCATAAAATGTCCAATTTCAAAAGAATTTTAAAGCTAGTATGTGAGAGGGAAAGCAAGTAAAAGCATGGATGGAACTCCCACAATACCATCTACGATGCTTTGCTTAATGATGTATTTTGATGTTTAGCAACTTCAATAAATACATACTAGTGAGAAAGGATATTATCGCAGTGTATTAAGATGGGAAAGAAAGCTAAAGTCAAGGAAAGAAAGTGCAATATTAAGCAAAGCTTCCCACATCAAGTTCAAAGATAGAAACAACAATATTTGAGCAACAAAACTATATAAATAATCAAAAGTATGCTAATAGTTTGAATCTTTCTTTTGGAGAGTATTTGTAAATGCGAGGTAGTAGAATATAGTGGACCACTTTGGAATTGGGGACAAGAAGATAAATGATAGTTTGCATATCTCATATAGCTAAAGAGAAAGTCTTCAAATTGACTCAAGGGTCCGTGAATCCAGTATTTCCAAATACTCCATATAAAATATCTAGACCTAGGCCTAAAAGTCAAGTTTCATTAAATCTAGGGTTTCTAAATCTTTATATTCATTAAATAAATCATCGATCTCTCTAGAATTTATAAATATAGGATATGGTCCAATAGCAATATATCATTATTACAGAAGTTGTTGTACTTCATCGGCAACGTAATTTATACCTAAAACCTAAGAATTCAATCATATGTTTGTATGTAGTTTTGGTTTAGTGACCCATGTTTTTACTTTGTATTATTTACATGAAGGCTTTATAATATAAAACTTCTGAGGCCAAACACATTGAATATCGATATGAAGAATTGAGATCTCATATTTTTATATATCATAGCTTCTCTGATGAATTTATTTATAACATATGAGAAACCATATTCTATTATAGTCTTGAACTACTATTATGTTGCCTATTGATCAAATCTTAACCCCCACCCCACACATTTCACCCCTCTAATTGTTTAGTTCAGTCAGCCTAACACCTCTTCATTTTTTCAGCCATAACTATTAGTATTAGGTGTTCATGTAATACTATGAAAGTAGACTTCTAAGGCTACAATGTATATAGAAAATTTTCTTTAATTCTCATCATATACAGGTGCAATCATGATAGTCAAAATTGACATGCCGGAAAAGTGTAACTGTTCACACCAACAGTTGTTACCTCTCCTGCAATAACGGGCGGTCTGACACAACCCCCTCCAATATTATAATTATGTTGCTACCGCAACATTCATACACCACAGGCGGTGACAATCGTCCCACAGAACAGTTGTCTTTGCTGAAAAGACCTGTTTATTACAAATGAGAGACATCATGGGTTGTAATCACAACCTGAGGTAGCAATGTCATCTCCCAGCTTGACACAGTGAATAACGGCTAGCATTCAGGAGTGATCAATGCTCAAAGAGGCAGCGGCCAACAAAGCCCATGTTCAGTTTGAATTGTTAGGAAAACTATCATTTGCCTATTGTTAGCTTACAACCCTATTCAGCCTGCCTTTTAGGGTGGTATGATTGACTTTTAATGGACAGTCCAAATGTGTGCCTAGACACAACCTGGACAGTCCAAAATGCAATAGGGCAATGCAAATATTGGTAGTGTGTGTCTCCATGTCAGATCATACAGTGTTGTATTTGTGTCCATGTGACAAAAGAAAACATGAAAGAGCATAAATTAAGAATAAGAAAGATTAGTTATAAACATGTTTTCTTTATAGTAATGGAAAAGCTATTTCTTCAAGCTAGATAGTAGCTTTCTTTTCTTTTCTTCTTTATAAAACATGAATTCTTACTGTTTTAGAACACTACATCTACAAAGTTTGAATATTTAGATCAAATCATACAATTGTATCAGGTGTTGGAAATTCGGGATTTACTTTACTTAATAATTCCATTTCTTGGATTCTAAGATTACTGAGACAAGATTCATTGCTGAGATTACAATAGTCAGTTAAAGAGAGAGAATCAACTGAACTGATTAAAAACTAGAATGAGCAAAAGTGACAATAGTGTCAAGTTCTGGTTTTCAAAGATTTTAAATACAAGGGATTTTAAGCTAAGTGATTATGGAGAGTGATCAATGTTTTCTGGTTCATCATCTTGCACGACCCATAATTTCAACCATTGAAGAAAATATTTTATATAGAAGCACTTATCATAAAATCTGTTAGGAAAAAGCACATACCTTTGAAATTTTAACTAATATATGTTAGTATATTGTTATTGCGTTTTAAAACTCCTTAAGTGTCTAACGTATTCTGCACGTTGTGAGCATAGCTCAACAATTGTTTTTTTTACATTTGATGCAAGAATCATTGATTTAGCTTGCGAAATTGTGTTTACTACGGTTTGGGTAAAGAAGGATCCTGATAAGCAGTTCACAGGGTTTAGCATTTTTATTTTTGTAATTTTATTAACTATGCAGTGAAAAGGAGATAACTTTCCAGTAACTTATCCGGTGACAAATTTCATAATTAGTTGCGCCTGACAGTTCACCGTATAATTATGGGCACATTGAGATATCTATAGTTCTGCAATTTTGTTGATAACAGTTTGTATGTCCTTTTTTTTGTTTATGAGGTGGTGTCCAGGGCTATTAAGTTAAAAATACTGATGGGTGGGGTGAATGTAGGGCTAGTGGGTTGGGGTGGGTGGAGTACGTCAGTTGAGATGCCATTCGGATATAGTTCAATGCTGAATGCTGACGAATGTGTGCTATGTTTCTCGTGCCATGAAGACATAACTACACATTAAAATAATTTTTCTAAAGCAATACCAAGCAGTACGTAAGCATTAGCACATTTATTCCACAATATTCAAAGAAATCACATCCCCTATTGACCAATGCTGAAATCATTAACGTCCTTTTCAGCTATTGAGCATTTTCCTTGTAGTGTTATGATTGATACTAAATAGAATTAGCTAAAAAATCATTGAAAAAAATGCTACATAGCAAATAATTTATTTTTAAGGTACTTGACTGACGCCTGCTAATGCATCATTATACCTAGTGATTACTTAGACAATGATCAACTGCAAAAGAAAACTTTTTTAAAACATCTCATCAATTTTATGGTCTACAAAGACTACTCCAATGTTCAAAACTATACTTACAACAAAAGGAAGAAGAAAAAACCTACTACACCTATAACCACCCAATAGTCCAATTTAGTAGATAGGATTATAAGTATAATGCAGAAGATAATTGATGGCTAGTCTCCAGATCTTACTTGCATGAATCGTAGACATCTGGTATTTGTGTGATATCAAACCGGCTGCACAATAAATCAGTCATAAGTTAAACCATAAAAGCTGGCTACATATTTTGAAGGGAGTTATAACAGAATAAAATTTATCTAATGATGAAGAAAGATGCATATAAAATATCTTGGCACCCCTTATGCTTATAGAACAGACATACTCTTTGCGTTCATTATATAGGTCCCTCTCAAGTTTCTTCCACCGAGCAAACATTAAGAGGAAGCCTTCACTACCACAAGGCAATCCAGCAGCAATCCGTGCTACATCAATAGTTGTCTTTCCAAGAGCCCTTGCTTGGTCATATGGAGGCAACACTTCGTATGAGCTTGTCCTTGCGAGTTTCTCATCTTCATCTTTGGCAAGTAGTTTCACTTGTGCAGTTATCTTCTTTGTCAATTTGATCTGTTTATTTATGGATTCTGTTAGTTTTCAAACTACGATAAGCATACCAAAAACCAAATGACGCTCTGCAAAGAAAGTGACTTCTACGGCAATATTCACCCCTTGCTAGGATCATGCGAGTTAGATAAACAAGTATTGTGTACGGATTCATTTCATAGAGATCTAACAATGGTCAAGATTGCTTCAAGCTACCCATGGCAACCCTCCATCTTGAGGTTTGGATGATAATTTGGAGGTTTGGACGATAATTAAGAACACTAGACATTAAGCACAACAAAGGAGTAGTTACATGAGTTAGATGTCTCACGATAGCATTTTCCACAATAGGTTTCGTAAGTCACATAGATAGCTAATTAGCATATGTATGCAACTTAATTTCTCCATGTGATGCGTTCATAGGATATATTATTGATTAGACTTTCCATCTAGTTCTGAAATACTTGGCACATATACACACACCCAACCAATCAAAGGCAACAAATTAAATATTAGGAATTTTATAATTAGTAAACCCTATCCTATCTATTTGATTTATGGGTTTCTAGGTCATTTTCTATACTCATCGAGTCTATATTATGTAGGTTGTACTTGGTTTACCTATTACCTACTTATAATACCTATACTCAAGTCAATACCTTAAGTGGCATTGTGTTAACTTGTGGCTTGAATATCCCAGTTGGATTAGGTTTGTGCAGAAAAATCCTTTCGGTATCTATGTGATGGGGACAAATGAGTTGAGATCATCATCTTTTGATTGGCTTTGGCAGGGCCGACCCTGGCACAGGGCAGCCAGGGCGACCGCCCAGGGCCCCATGGGCCAGGGAGGGCAAAAAAAAATTCAGTTTAAATATATAAATAATTTTGTACCGAAAAAAGAACTAGTATGTACCATCGGCCCTTCTTATTACAAAGAAATTGTAGTGTGTGGTTATTATGTTATACTTGCACACATGAGGTTTCTAGTTCAAATCTTGGTGGAGACATTTTTTCTATTTTGCTTTTATTTCATTCTTTTTTACATTATGTATAGGGGCCTCATTTTGAAAGTTCACCTCAGACCCACATGAGCTCAGGGCCGGCCATGGGCTTTGGTTGAAAACCGAGTTCATATACTTTGAATAGTATCTTGGAGAATAAATGCCATATAAGAGTCCCTTCCCTGTTCTTTCTATCGTTGGCTTTCACTATTGGCTTTTCATTGATGGCTTCTGCAGAAGGCAACTATGGTCATGCATACATATTGTCAGCTTTACGACTAGTGGTCATGTCCTCCTTACCTATGAACCATTAAGTTGTAGCATTCTTCCCTACAAATTGCATGCCTACTCAAGACTTCTTAAGTTGAGTTGTCGTCACTCAAAGAAATTCCTTACTAAAGCAACGACTATAAATGTCTACTTATCTCCAGTGGAGTAATCGTCAAACTCCCCAGCTGATATCTCCTCTGATGGAGCTCTTCCGTCACGTTAAACATGCTGCAGAAACATCTGATCACTGATAACGCCACACTTTATCCACAAAGTCTTCAAACTCATAAAGTTAAAGATTGCCTCTGATGATCTATTCCTAGTGGATTTTCAACTATCACATCATCCATACCTCTAATAGTCTATTCCAATCCCCAATAAGGTTAGGGATATCCATTGACAACCAATCCATTCCCAAGCAAGTTGGGAATAGATATTTAAATTCCCCAACTAGTCGGAAATCTTACTTTCTCTAACAAAGTTTAGTATTATCAGGTCCTCCATGCCTCTTATAGCTATTTTTTGCTTGGAACATTCACATTCATTAAACGTACCTAGCCGCAGGTATGCCATGGATAGTGAGTCCACTTTATAATTTCCTACGGAATTGTCCTCAAGTCCTCTAGAATGCCCCAGTGAGACTAACAAACATACAATTACTACCCATCATAGTTTAGGTTATTGTCACGTCATCGTTACTGTTGACAAATCTCTACACACTATATGAATTTGTACCACTAATCCTCAGCAGGTTTAGAGGTCTCTTAGTTTTCATTGCCAGCAGGGTAAGGAATATCTTGGTTATCCCCATCAAGTTTAAAATAAGGTTTTTTTTCTATCATGTCAATATTAGCTCTGAATATTTAAGGTTCCCAAGTTCTGAACGCATGATCTTAGTCTTGGTATTTCTTAGCTTGTTATGTCCAAGTTGCCTATGAACATGCAGATTCCTTAGGTTAAACCATTAATCTTATGCCATCAAAATCCTCAATTAAAACGGTTCGCATACCGACGTTAGTTGAACCTTTTCTCAGTAAATGTTTTTATCATATCACGTCCATATTACCTATGTTAGTGATCAAACATTGCTATTGCCTACCAAACATCTCTTCGTCTCGGTGTTTCTTAGTTCATCATGTATAGTCTACAGCTCTAACAAACAAGTTCACGGATCAAATCGCCAATTGAAGTCTCTCACGTCCATATTACCTCTAGTAGCCTCCTTTGATCCCATCTCAATCAGATGAGCTATTTCCACATTGGAGCACCATCTCCAACCAACCATCTCAACTACCAACCATCTCAACTACAAGCTAACGCTTTGGATCATTATGTCGTAGAACCTGCTCGTCGTTGACAGAGCAGTGAAGTTCAGAAGTCAATCAACCTGAATTGTTGAGTCGCAAAACAGCTCCAAAATTAAGGCTTGTAGCATTGAACAAACAATGCAATTAAACCTACTCGTTGTTGGAGATGGTCACTGCAGGAGCTATCCTCGATGGATCATAAAGTCGTTGAAGCTCAGCAGACGCACAACTTATGCTCCCCATTAATGAGTTGTCCCATCGATTATGATGGGACATTACGTCTTTCAAAGTACGCGGGTGGCGTCATCAATGCAAACCCACATAGGCGGTTGCATTGATTGAGATGTTACGTCTCATGAGGAGACGTAACCGCCCACGTGGGCACTGCATTGATTGGACTTAATGTCCTGATTCAGTGGGAATTCACGTGGCAAGCATCTCCTGCTTCCCGTGGGAATGCACGCCTTAATGGTAGATGTTACATGATGAACATGTTTTTGCTGAACCTCAACTGCTCCAACAAGGTTCAACGGGAGACCATCAATTTGTACGTTACACGGTTAGCAGCTATAAATAGCTATGTACTGAGGTAAATCTAGGTCTAATCCATGATTATTCCACTCGTGTGAAGGTCTTCTTCCTCCTTGGGTCTATTGCGTCCTCACTACCTCTAGTAGATGTGACGTTGAGGAATTCTGAAATCTATTACTTTGTGTTAGATCGTCAACGTTACATAGCAATCATGTGTCGATCGAGACTCTACTGCTGCACTTCCCAGATCTATTTTCTTGTTTTTTTGTAGAATTTCATATGTATTTACACACTTAGTGAAAAGTTGTAAACAATTCTATACGAAATAAAAAAATTCTTTGAGAGAAATACTTTTCTTTGTAAGAAAACAAATGACGACTATTGTACGGCCGGGTCTTCTTCACTGACGACAAAATTGTGGCACAATCCGACATGAAGTGCATCGGGATAAGTGCCGAAGTTTTGATCTTAAAGTCAACCAACAAGCGTTCGAGCAAACACTCTCAACAGGATATGAAAGCCATGTAGCTGTGTTGTTGCACAAAACGGTCTCTCCTCGGAGATCAAGCAGGCCTCGGTCATAGTCACTTCGGTGACATTTGCTAGCAGCGCTTCTCGCAGCACTGCCATTACTGCCGCTTGCAGCGGTGCTGAACATGCATTCCGCAGTGCTTCTGTGGATGCTGCTCTCTGTGCCGTTGAACATGCGACCTCCAGTGGCACTGATGCCACTGTTGGTGCCTTCTCTGGCGCTGAACGAGTTTACCGCATAATTATGGGGGTTGTCTCTTGCAAAATGAAGGCCAGAGCTTCCTGCAGTGCTGAACATGCTCGCCGCAACACTGCTGTAGGCGCTTCCCTTAGCGCCGCTAAACATGCTCTCTGCAGAACTCTGGGGATTGTTTCCCTAGGAATGAGGACCAAACTTTCCTGCAAAGCTCCCTACGGTGCTAAACTTGTGCCCCGCGGCACTGTTGCTAAACGCGCTGACACGAAGCATGCCTTCTAGCACACTGATGTTGATGCTGCCCCAGGCAGTGCTGAACGTACCCTCCGCGGTACTAATGTTCATGTTGTCTTCTATGTCGCTGCACATGCACCCCAGAACACTACTAATGCTCCTTCCCCAACCATGATTTTCACTAGAAATTTGTGTACTTTTGAAAGTTCACTTGTGCAGCTGTCTAAACGTGTTTCTTCCTACAGCATTGCTGTTGACTTCTATGACGCTGCTCTGTGTGGCTCTGAATGTGCCCTCAGCGGCACTGCCAACGTTGCCCTCTGCGGCTTCGAACTTGTGCTCCGCAGAACTAATGCCGCTAATGCCTCCTATGGTGATGAACGTGCTCCTTACAGCACTATTGCTGATATTGCCTACTACGGTGCTAAACGTGCTCTCAGCAGGACTAGTGTGGCCCTATGTGGCGCCTGGACATGTTCCCCGCAGAACGTTGAAGCCAACTTCCCACGAAACTGCCGGAGGTGATTCTCGTGTCGTTTAACGCTTCCGACGAGATTATTGTAAAGGTGAGTTCCCATAGAACTGATGTTGGTACACTTTCCGCAAAACTGCGAACGGCGTAGAACAACAAGCTCAAGTTGAGCTAGTCAGTAGCCACAGAAAGTTACGTACAATTTTGAATTACGTTTATCAGTGGATATTTACAAAGTTAATTAGTTAATAAATAAGCAGATTAAGAATAATTACGCAAGTATTAGCCTAATGGAAGTGATACATTAGAGTTTAGTCTAAGATAATTTCTAATGGCATCATTAAGGATAATAAGGTCTTCAAGGATAATTAACTAAGATTAGCAATCAAACTAATTGTAATTACGTCAAAAAGGCTAACAAGACCATTAAAGGGACATTAAAGGACCAGTTATCCAACAAGCAAACCCTATCGTAAGGGTCAGTGGATTATTACTAAAAGCACCCTAATCAAGGAAAATTAGTTAGTAAATAATTCAACTATAATGATGCACTTAAGGTTAGTAGGCTGCAAAGCCTTCCTAAGACTAGTTGAAAGCAAATCAGCCATAATTTTACAGACAACTAATGATTCACTAAGAAGCTGTAACCAAAATAGGGATCATAACATATTGAAAACGAAACCAAAATAATTCTGTTTGTTGCTCATTATTGTACTTACACGCATAGCTAGTAAGAGTATTTTTGCTTTGGATTGGGTATCGCAGATAATTGAGCTTCGTACTATGATACTGTTTAGCAACAAAGGGGGATGTACCTCTGATGTAGATGCACGTGTGGGAGGCACATATGAGAAATCCTATAACCCATTAGGATAAGGACGACAGAGTTAGTGCTAAGACTAGCGAAATTGTGTGGATCTCGAACCAAATCTACATTACATAGTATAGGAATTGACAAACTCCACATAGTCCCAAGGGAGGAGCTGGACTCATGTTCAACTGCACAAGTTTAGAATACCATGTCAAACAATCTCTCATAAACAGTGGTCGTGTGTTTGATGGACATTAATAACAAAAAATTAAATAGACTACATGGTTCTGCACCGCCCTTAACATTTTGCTAGTGGAACGTTATTTAATTCCCTACAAATGAGATGTGAAACTCACCCTATCATGGACATTAAGCTTCTTCTAAGTCTCTAGGTATTTCAGGTAATCTGCTTGGTAAGCAAATGTCTTCCATGGCAATCTCCCCGTCAAACAAAACTGATTCTCTGAGATTTGGTTTATTTTCTTGATATTTGCTCAATTACTCTCTCAAAGAGGTTCATGGTATCACTCATAAGTTTCATTTCTCGATCACTAGTATATCACCCATTTTGTATGTGTAGTTACTATTTTGATTCATTGAATAAAATAGTCGGCCACATCAATCCCTCATTTCCTTAAAATTTCCAAATCTCAATAGAAATATCACTTGTTTAAAATTTTATTTAAAACCTCCCTTACAATTGTAATATAACCTATTTGAACTAATATGTTTCAATATTAATCTCTATGATAACATTTTCTTTTACTAACACTTTTTGGTCTTCATTTTTGACATATCATCTAATCTCATCTTGAAGATTCTATGTTGTCGTAACTGCAAGAGATAAGGGCTTAGTACCTTTTCTTGATGTAAGTCCATAGTTACCTGGATCCCTGTTCGGTTCGAAACCCGTACAGGTATGAGCACGAAGTACGCTACATTCCATGGTACACATTACAAGGAGGTATGCTCAACCAGTATTTTGTAGTCATAGTTTGCAATATCGGATACCGATCCGATACAGACGATATCGATACGGTTTGGCATTCCCGATCCGATATCGACAGATACCGATACTTGATCGATACCAACATATGGAATATCTTTTTCAGACAATTTGGCAAAGAAAATTGAACGAAAAGACCAATTAACAAGGGTGTAAAAACATAATAACATTATAAAGGCATGTAAAAGAAGAAAAGTTATCCATTTCAGGTAAACCAATTGACAAGGGTGACTACTATTTCATTAAATTTCAAAACTACTAAGAAACAACACAGGAAATTCTTAAAAGCATGCCTAAATGTATAAAATATTTTTTTCTAAAATTTTAATAATTTATTAATAATTATTTGCTTCCCAACACGAAAAATCGGACATTCCTATCCGAAATCGTCGATACTGCCTATACCGCGGATACCAATACTCATAGGAAGGGTCTGATACCAATATTGCGAACCTTGGTTGTGGTTCACTTAAGAGCAGTTGTTAGTGTATGAGTTTATTAGGGAAAAATCATAGTGAATCATATAACTACTACTCTTGTATGCTTCGTTTTGATAATTAATTTTATTATCTGCCATACAATCAGTTGATTGATATCTTTGTTGAGCTTCATCTTGTAAAATAATACGGATCACCCAGGTCACCGCTTTTGGCTAAATGAATTGGAACCTGCCAAATTTGGGATTGTTGGATCCGGAACACAGTTCCTAGGGGTTTGGGGATCTTGGTAACTATGTGTAAGCACATGGTTATGGAAAATAGAGATCCATTTCCTTCAATTGTCCTATATATATATATATATATATATATATATATATATATATATATATTACTTTTTTTATATAAGCAAAGTATGGTAGACAAATTGAGTACTTAGGAGGGAAATAAATGTCACAATGGGAAGAGAGAGAGAAACATTGCAACTACCACTTTGGGAAGAAGCTCAGAAGCATTATCAGGCAGGCCAGCACCATCAACCATCCAGGGATACTCTTCATTACTATTATTTTGTATTGCCTTAGCTTCAGAGGTGATCATCTCATGCAACCTAGCCTGCTTAAGATAACCAATAGAAATCAGAGAAATAATGTAGGTAATAAATGTGAAACTAGTCCATAGAGGATCCAAACATTTTTACACTGATCAAATATATGAGATGTAGATTCTACATCTACGCAGGAAAATACTTGGCAGTGGCATTGATACAACCAGCAGAAATTATTTTACATATTCTACTAAAGGTTTATAAGAAGAATCCATCATAATACCAATTTATTAAAATATTATAGCTAACTCGTTTGTAATTTGTACAAGGAAAACAAAGTTATCTGAAATGGAGGTATTTCAAGGGAAAAAATGGCGAATATTAGTGCACCGGCAAAAAAATGACTTACACATTAAAAGTGAAAAAGATATAAATGATGCCCACATCCTATGCATGCATTGTAACATACATGTAAACCTCCTACCATCTAACTAGAAAAGAGAATTTTGAAATAAGTATTAACTGAGCAAGGGTATCTTCATGTCTTATATTTGCACTGCCAGACATATCGATATACATTGGGTAGCTGATAGCTAGCATAAAAAATTGTCAGACCTCTACCAAAGAACCCTTGCAGAATACAAGTTGTGGTGTCCCTAGGTAGAAATGTGCTTCATCATTCCCAACCCAAAGCAAGGGTGGACTACGGAGTTCAGGAGAAGTGACACGATGGAGGAGACTTAAATGTTAATGTTAAAAAAGGATTACATGGAAGTGAAAGGAGACAGGATATGCTAGAAACGTTTGTATATAAGAAAGTTATTAATATTATTGGTGGATATGAACACAAAAAAAAAAATGATGGATACGAACCTTATGCAGGATTACATGGAAGTATTAACAAATAATTTAGGAATATATGAATGATGCAGTTCAAGGATAACATATATGATAAAGTTGCAAAATGGAGGAGACTTAAATGGTCATGATAGAAAAGGGACTAGACAATATACATGAAGGTTAAGGATATGAAATTAAAAATAGGAGTGAAGTGACCAAGAGTGGGAAAAGGATGAGTAAATGTGGTCAATATCAAATGTATCATGATTCAGGAGCAGACAAAAAAATATTAATAAAAGAAGATGATATTAAGGAGAGGTGAAAGGAATTATTTTGACTAGTTATTTAACGAGAACTTAGATTAATATAGAAACATATTGAAGAAGAAGAAAAATCACTAGTAACATATTTCAATTATAAAAGAATATTTACCATGTAGTTACACTATCATCCAGATAATTGGATAAGATATCTCATTATTTCCCATCAGTATTGAGACTTAGGTCTAGAATCAACATTAACTTCTTAACTTTTGCGCTAGTTATGGATGGGATTACTAGGGACATTCCATGATGTACAATGACTAGTGATGATAATATGCTTAAATTGGAGTAGAGAAGCTTAAACTTAAAATTTAAGTATGGGGGATATTTCGATAGAAGAAACAAAGTACATTAAATGTAAATTTAATCAATAGTAAAAAAAAAAAGAGTGTAGTCCATATTGACGGCCAAGAGATACCTATAAGTGGGAGATTTCGTTATTTATCATTCATCATCACGGAGAGATTGAGAAGGATGCTACTCAGTAATTAAAACGGATTGGTTGTGGTAAACGCCATGCCCACTACACCAAAACTCTAGCGTTATGGTGAGGGGAGAGAGTTAAATATTTATAGTTTTTCAACAAGCCTTGTTGGTCCAACGTCCATTATAGACAGAGAGCTGGATTCACGTGGCTATATGAAGATTCGAACCTAGGTTCCTCTAATACCAAAAGTCCCTACCACTACACTAAAACTCTAGATTTATGGTACAGGTTGAGGATTAAATATGCTTATTACTTCAACAGGACTTGAGATGTAGTAGACTGGAGAGTTTTCTGATTGAAGTGAATAAAAAAATGTAATCCAACCCACAAAATCGACTCAAATAAGCTATTTTCATCTATATGTGTGAGAGATTGAAATTGTGTATGATTGAATTTAAAAAACTCTGTGGTGATCCTTCAATATAGTGAACACCCCAATCTATCAATATCCTTGACTTTGAAAGAAAACTTCTATAACACAACTATAAGAGGACTAGAATGTTGTGCAATTAACTAAGATGTCTGGAAAATGAGCTATAATGCTAAAAGATAGATGAGTGGCAATATGTTGAAATGATTATATCCATGGAAGCTAAGGTGACAATTGACTATATGTCGAGAGAGAGTTATCTAAGGTGGTTTGTCTATGTACAACCTAAACTAATAGATGCAGTGGTTAGAATGATGAAGATCTTAGTAAAGTATCTAGTAGAACTAGGAGTAGACCAAGCGAACATGGATTCAGGATGCAAAGAAGGATATATTTTTTGTTAGAAAATTACTTAAAGGAGCTAGAAAAAAGGTTATCTTAACAAACATGGATACAAGCTATAAGAAGGATACAGTTTTTGTTGATATTATTGAGAACCAGGCCAGCAGAGCTAAATGGAAGGAAAGGATTCAAAAAGGGTGACCAAATATATAAAGCGTTTGTTGTTATCATAGGAAATGGATACCAATATACAATACCATATTATTTAGAAGTTCTAAAATAAGTTCTTAAAAAACATATAAGCTAGGTTGCACCACCAAAGGAACTGCGCTAAAATTAAAATTGCTATATCAGCCATGGTGAAGCAGTCATCTAACCCCAGAAAACCTCTTGTGCCACTAATTGCCTTCCCATTACTAGAGTTTATGTTCATTCACAGCCTAATGATCCTTATATTTATTGCTCAATCCAATGTTATCTTTTACTACTGTTAAAGTCCACGTCAGAATGAAGGTATATATTTGCATTATTCAGAGCAGGCCTCCGTAGGTCAAAGATCCATTTTTATGTGTTGAGAGATGGATTCAAGTAAGCTTTATAATTTCTTTTCTACACTCCGCTTAAAATGTGCACTAGAGAGATTGAACCTCGGTTCATTATATACCATGTTGAAGTCATTGCCACTGTACCAAAACTCTATACTGTCGGTGAGGAATCAGGGTTACTAATCTAGTTAAATTATTCAACAAAAATATTATTCTACTCCGCTAGTGAGCACACTCATTTTCCTCTCCAAGGTTTGGATTCTCAGTGCTTCCCAATTCACAAGGCCAACAGAACTTATTTGTGTAGCTCGGATACAAGATAAAGACTAGACAATAAGAATTACCTCACGAGTCTAGGATCTTGTCTCACACATTTTTTCATATCAAGGACATAAAAATAACTTGAAGAACGCAATACACTCATTTTCCTCTCCGAGGTTTGGATTCTCAGTGCTTCCCAATTCACAAGGCCAACGGAACTTTTCTTATACATGATAAAGACTAGACAATAAGAATTACCTCACGAGTCGAGGATCTGGTCTCAGACATTTATTCATATCAAGGACATAAAAATAACTTGAACGCAATACCACGAAAGGAGACCAAATTCGGAAGTTGGTTCAGTTCATGCAGTGCACTCACAAATTGAATCTTCAATCTCTTACAGTCTTACCTAGGAAGAATATCCTATTTGCTGCAAGAATGTCAGGAAGGTCAACACTAGATCAAAAGATACTGCTACCAATTCATTAGGGTCAAGACTTGGGCTTGGTTTGGTTAGGTGGATAGTGAGGGAAAGGAAAAGAGAATGGAAGTGTCTCGTTTAAACTTGACCTCATTTACAAAGGTTCATGTTTCATTTTTCTTTCCTTTCCCACACATTTTTAGAAACCAAACACAGCCTTAGGGAACATGGAGTTCATTACTATGAGACTTTTGCCCATATAGACAAGATGACTATCTGCTTCAAGTTCCATTTTCAACTGCACATTGTCCCTACAAATGAACATGAAGGATGCATTCTTGATGATTATCTCATTAACTAGTTTATGTACGAAGTCCCCCAAATATCTTGATTCATATTACCTTTTGTGATCACTTGAGTCATGGTAGTTGTTGTCGCAGGCAGAAAATTGAGCTTGCTTAGAGACCCTTGTCGTTTGGCACAAGAATATTTGAATAATAAATGCCCCATTACATGTTGTTCCTCCCCGAGTATAGACATTCTTCAAATCTATATGAATCAAATGGATCGTACTACAACTTCCATTACCAAGCTATACCCCCAACTTCAATTAATTTAATTGAGCACCCAGTCAATCATTGACCTGGATCATGTAGCCAATTACCCTCGATGGATGTAGCTTAATAGTCTTGAAAATTTTATCTTCCTCTGACCATCTTTTTTTCTTTATTCTTTTTTATATTTCTTCAGGTATTATATAGTCTTACAGCAACGTAATCCTGATTCAATTTATTGGGAGTAATGCAGCAATGCCACAAACTGGCACCATGATGGTACCAGTAAAAGCTATGATATAGTACATAACGATGAATCGCAAAAAGACAAGCAACTAATATCAGTATTCCCATGTTTATCATGCTGTCACATGTTTAGTTCTTCACTAACGATGAAGAAACCAACCTCCATATAAACTAATATTTATGTGGCATACCACTGGAACCCGCTTTGACCTGTCCCCCCCCCCCCCCCCCCCCCCCCCTCTCTCTCTCTCTCTCTCTCTCTCTCTTCAACCGACTCTTTGGTCTCTTCAATACACAAGAAGCAAGACAGCGCGGCTAATAGAAGTAATAATGTTAGCTAGGTCGCCCAGACTCGAATATGACATGACCCTAGAGGGACATTGACAACAATTATTCCTTTCTTCGAGAAAAATGAGTGAGAACCTTATAATGGCCAAGTCGTTCTCCAAACCAACTATTGACACACTATGGTCATCATTGGATCTGTACAGCATCAATGTCATATGGCCTGAACAGCTCCAACCATGTATCTAGTTGCTCCAATCTAATTTTAAGACAACTAAAAACAATCCATTGAGTGAAAATATATGACTATGAAATGCGTCCTCAAACCAAAGACTTTGATCCATACAGGTTCAATAACTTACAGACCAAGAAACATGTCATCAGTTTGGACAACCAAATAGTCTGTCTACAATATCACAAAAGGGATATCAAACCATATTATCTTATCATTACTTATATATCTGCACTAGAAACTGAAAGACTTGCATTCCATTTTAATGGATGAGAAGGGGCCCTAACATATCCCTTCCCTCATGAGTAAACACTTGTAAATACTGGCTCAGCATGCAGATTCCTTTGTCCTGTTGAGCTTACAGTTCAGCTTCTGGTGTTTCTTTAAGTATTACTGAAAAAACCCCAACTATGTGAACTAATGTATTGTTTTTACGAATCATGACCAACAATGCATACTATTTTCTTGTGGAAATCTCCTCACTTGGATAAGTCCAGACACAAGTTAAGATAAAAGCTTGCTTTCAAGTCAGTCTTCAATTTATGATATGAGAAACAACTGCCAAAGTAAATATTTATCTCTGCAGAGTTGTAGCTGAGCTTGTTGCCCAAAGCCACTTCAACCTCACCTTGCAGCACTCGTAGACCAACCTACCCCAGAGCTGATCTATAAATAAAAATATATTATCGTAGTGCTTCCAAGCATATATAACACTAACACAGACCATAACCTGTAGAGAGCATGCACACAGGTGTTCAAGCATTGAGATAACTTGTTTCCATTTTCATATAGGCTGAAATTCCTGTGTATGTGTTGTGTATTCAAAATTTCGAATGCATGCGCATGTTCCTTCGCAGAATGTTCAAGAAGTTTCCTTTTGAAGTTCTTTGCCACTCTTATAATGCATTATATGCTTCAATGATCACGATAATTGCCAAATTGAACACTAAAACTAAACATAACTGGAGTAGATGCTCTTCTTTGGCAAAGATTGCTGGCACAATAAGCAAATTTCATAGTTCATAGTTCATACAAAGAGCTCACTGCTATATTTAACTGATGTAGACATGACACGACGTGAACATGGCAATAAGAACCATGGTTCGCAGTATAGGAATCAGACCCTTCTTAATTAGAAGTTTCAGAGGGTTTCAGTGGTTTTGAATCAGTTGGTTTTGGCAGTTTCGGCAGTTTTAGGTGGTTTTGGTATCAGCCGATACCGCAAACTACGATAAAAAGCACAAGAAGGCGAATGTGTGACACATATATGGAACCACCTTTAGAGTTTAGAGTGCAAATGATTATTTGTGTTGGTGTCAAAAACATGAACCACTGAACAAATAAATGTCTTGAACTACAGTTAATCGATAATACTAAATTAAGAAATAGATAGCAGTTAATGGAAAACAAACCTTTGCTTCTTCCATCTCAATACTTGCATTTTCCAATCCGTCCAACATAGAAGAATCCTTACTAACAAGAGAAACCTGGAAATGTACATTGGTAAACTTAGCATCAGAAACATCTAAGAAAAAGACCAAAAGACATGTTGGACTTACCAGGATTGGAGTTAGTTGCCCCTCCAAATCAAGAAGGCCTTTGGCAAATGCTGCTGCCGACATCTGAAGATTACAAAAACATCAAATCATTGTTGTTCCTTTTGGATGTGCTATAGTGAAAAGTGATTTCCAAGACTTAACATGAGTATGCCTGATAAGGGAGACTAAACACTAAAAGAGCATACTAATCTACAAACTTTAAACACAAACTTCGTTGGTCACACCTGAACACGTCCCTCATCTGAACTGTATATCTTCAAATCATGCCGGTAAGTACTATGAAGCCGAAGCAAGCCAGTTCCTTCACCTAAAGATTGAGACAGAAATTTTAAGAAAGCATTTATTAACAAAATCATGCTTAACAAAATCAGTATGGTAACAATTGCTTGAAACCATTAAACATATATTTAGTATACAAATTCTTTATGTTTCCTTATCCTACTCTACCATTTATGACAACTTGTGAATTTATCCTCGCAGCAAGAAACTCCAAGCTACTACATATATTCTTCAATGGTATACAAGTCTCCTTATCTTAATTTCGAGTAAGAGAAAACATCTATAGTAATGGTTAAAAGTTGTCCATCCTTAGTTCGTTACACCTAAAAGAACAATTGCTTCATCCTGTAAAAGACTAAAACCAATTTTGGGAACTTGGTGAACAGAAATTGAAACATCACCGGTTAGTGATAGTGCCAGGAGTACAACAGACTTCATGAAACTCAAAGTTGGAAGGTAAAACAACACCAAGAACAAAGCCCTTTGTCCTAAAATTTCAGGGTTGGCTATTTGAAACATTTTCTTCCATTCAACACTGTCAAGGGCCATGTCCTAGGTGAAACAAACACATAAATAAAATACAAAAGTAAATGCAACAGTCCATAGGGAAAGAACTATTTATCATTGTGAAAAAGTTTTAGGTTATATTTCTTTATTGTAGGCAACAGTGTGAACCCAACATAGAGGGTTGACGTCATGAGCTTAAACTATGTATCCAAACGGTAGGTCTGGCCACCTGCCCAACTGATCAACTAGGTTTTATGACATAACCCTCTCATGCTCATATAGCTAACTTGGCTAGGAAGTTAGCACCAACATATATAGTTGATGGCATGTCGTCAGTCAGTCATAGAAACTGTCAAATCTCTTATGGAGCTGCTTATGCTTTATAGTCGAACACATTCTGATGGGAGAATGTTTGGATGATGATGATGATGATGATTGCAGACAACGGCACAAATTCTAGAAAAGGCAACTCTAGAGCTATTTTACCAAACCATGTATGTATCAATGTGGGAATGTCACTCCTGTCTTTTCCTTGTGTCATAGAAATGAATGCATTTGTGTAGAAATCAGATCATCTTAACTCCTTCTCTCGACTCTTTTCCAGTGTGGGAAAATGGAGGGTGCTCGTTGGTTGTGTGAGCTTAAACAGCATAACCAAAGATTTAGGACAACTAACTGCAACCTAACCTTCTATGTTTTATGGCAATCTCCTATCTTCCTTTGAGGAAATTAGCACCAGCACAGAAACATGACTTGATTTTGTTGTCCTACCTTATACCATTTCTAGGTAAATTTCATGGTTGAATACCAGCTTAGTAAACCTTCAGTGATCTGCAGAGCCATAAAAGTCAGCTGTCATGTCGTTTGTTGGAGGAAGACGACACAACAATGCATCTTTCAGCATTTATGTCATTTTGGAATATGTTGCTAGGATTTCGAGCTCCAGCCACAATATAAGCTGATATTTGATATAGTAACAAGAAGAACGACAACGACAACAAAGCCGGTATCCAAACTTTTGGGGTCGGCCGCTTAAATCATTTTCTTCCATTCAGCTCTGTTAAGGGCCATATCTTGATATAGGAAAAACTAATTGATTTTTACCAATGTTATAAATTGCGCTAGGCGGATTCGGTGCGCCAAAGGGGCGCCTAGCGCCTAGGCGGCAGCACAGGGGAAAAAAATAAAAAAATTTAAATTTGAATTTTTAGTTTTAAATTTTTTTAAAAATTTTGAAATTTTTTTAAAAATTTTGAATTTTTTTTAATATTTAGACTTTTTTTCCTGATATTTTGAATTTTTATTACATTTCTTTTCAATTTTTTTGAAATTTGAATTTTTTTTTGGAAATTGAACTTGTTTTTGAATATTTTTTGCAATTTCAAATCTGAAATTTCAAATTTCAAAATTTTTAAATTTTAAATTTTAAATTTTTGCCTTAACCGAACAGACCGAACAGGGTGAACTGGCCGAACTAGCCCGCCTAGGCGCCGAACAGGCCCGCCTAGGCGCCGAACAGGCCCGCCTAGGCCCGAACAGGTGCCTAGGAGGCCGAATTGGGGGTTTTAGGTGCGGCGGGCGGCCGCCTGGCGCCTAGGCGCCGCCTAGCCCGATTTTTAGAACACTGATTTTTACAAAAGTCAGCTCATGGGTTCATTAACCATAATATGTCAGCACAGTAAGGCTTGTATGTGGTTAACCATTATCTAACCCCTGAATCCCTAAACTAAAGAACAGATGGCCTAGAATCTCCATTCCTCCTCTCGTGCCTTCTTTTCTCTCCCGTAAACTCCAGAAAGCGACCAACTAACTGATGCCACCACTAACGGAACCACCTCAGACTCAGACTTTTAAAGATATATTGTTTTGGCATCATATCATAGTAAACTATATAATAGTACTTCAACAACATGCTAGTACATTCTTAAATTGCACCATAAAGAGATTGCTAGTTTAGTACATCGTTAAAGAGACCTGAACAATCTTATTATAAAAGCAAAAAAGCCATTATATCAATTTTGGGTTGGCTATTTGAGTCATTTTCTCCCATTGTATTACGGACATGTCTTCCATAACATGAACAAAAACCATACCTTCGAAATAGCCACAATACAAGTAGGTTTAAGCCTACACCAAGTTCTAAAAGCTCCTTTGACTAATAAATATCTTAGCACTCCTGACCCCAGTGCATCTATAGGGCTATTTTTCACTTGTCCAAACCACAATAGACGACTTTCTTTCATCTAATCCTCAATTAGTGTCACCTCCAACTTCCACAAATATTATCATTTATTATCCCATATTTCAATGTGTTGCCATCCATCAACCTTAGCATTCTCATCTTAGCTACACTCATTTTCTAGACATGATGTTTTTAATTGTCCAACATTCCAATCCATAAAGCTTGGCTGGCATCTTGCGATCAAAAAACAGTCCAGAAACACTCTTCCATTTCAACCATCCATTTTAATTCTATGAACATCCTTCTCCATCTCTCAAATTCTATGTTGTCCTGGGTGCTAGGCGAGACGAGGCGACAGGACACCCGCCTCGCCTAGGCTTGCCTAGGCGCCACCTAGGCACCCGTCCAGGATCCACTGCTCTTGAATCAAAAAATTATGCAATTATGTATACAACAAATATGTAGTATAACTAATAAGCAATAAGCATTAAACAATAAGCATAAAAGTAATATAAGAAGTAACAAATATGAAATAACCAATATTCAACATCAAGTAAGGATAGTAAGCATAATTGGGCGACCCTAGACGACCCTAGGAACTTTTTTTTCTTGGACGACTCTAGGCGGACGCCTAGGCGAGCAAAACCTCACCCAGGAGAATTTTTCCCAGATCGAGGCTAGACCACCCCAACATGCACGCCTAGGCCGACTGGGCAGGCCTAGGCGTCGCTTGTGACAACATAGCTCTCAATCACGATGAATGATCGTAAATACCGAACACTATCTGTCCTAGGTCTCTCTTGTCCATCAATATGTGTTTTCTTCTTTTTTCTTTGTTTTTTTTTACCTTTGGTTAAAGTTACATTCATAGACTATGTTTTCGTTCTACTAACTTTAAAACCCTTGGATTCCATAGTTTCTCTCCACAATTCTATTTTAGATTCTAATGTTTTCTACTCTCCTCAAATATATAATATCATCAACAAACAATATACAAATCAATCAGAGTGACTACCTTACTTTCAACTAACTAATACCATAATTTAATTCAATTGAGTAGCTATTGGAGGAATATTAAGAAATAAAATAACACAGCATGACCAGCAGAGGTATCTCGAGAGCAAGGGAAATAATACAATATTAATTCTATAATGACGGGGAAATGGCTTAGAGAAAACCTGGATACATATTGTTCCGAAAGTATCTTCCCAGCTCCTCTGCCTAAGAAAGCATGAATAAGAACAAAATGTAAGAAAATCAGCAGGGCATGAACATTAATCATCATGAAATCGAGATCATGTTCTAGCAAGACATACAGCTAGGACAACATATATGATCTCATCCAAATGACTATCAGAGGGTTTAGATGATAATTAGCAAAAGACAGGCAGCTGATACTAAATCAATTGCTAAAGTAATTATATATTTCGCAGAATCTGTTTGATCCATAAATTGCAAATCAACATATCTGCATTCTACAGAGTAACTAAATAAAGATCTTCAATCAAAAGACAAATGAAAAGAAAACTAGAACCTGATTGAAACTACCTGCTTTCTTCCGGCATGTGTAAGCACACCACCGTATTTAAGAACCATCAAAGCTTCACTAGGCCGTTCTTCCTCACCCTCTCCATTGCTTTTTGGAACTTTAACCCATTTCAAAGGCTTCAGTTGTACTTTCCTATAAATTCCTGAAAAGTGCCCACCCTGGGTACAATAACATCATGATCAGATAAGAGAAACATGAAACAATAGTAATTTCGTAGAACATACCATCAAAACTAATGCTAATACAAGCCAAACGACTAGCCAAACGACCAAGAAGATGGATATGTTATCGAAGAAAAAGTACTTTGACCAAGAGCTAAATACAAAAGAAAAGTTTTCACTCTATTTCAGCAATATCACTCATTGCTCTATGAACATATCTCCATAATTGGAGATAGCCTAAGCAATACACTTCATATATAACAGCAATCTAATTTTACTCTAATTAATATAAGTTGCATCACCAATACCATTGTAGGATGATTGAATTAATAGTTTTTACCCAGTTGCTCATATTGTGTGTTTTGTTCCTTGAACAAATGTGAGTACAGATAAAACTGACAAACTAACTAGGAGATAAATTATGACCTTTACATTTTTTTTCCCCCACCACAGCTTGCACTCCAACACACCCCGCCCCCCACCCCCCCCCACCCCCACCTCTTTTCTCTCCCTCACCACACATGGAGATGTTAATGGCCGGGGCTTCAAGTCTAGCAAACCACCAGCATTCACAAACAATGAGATAAAACATGCAATCTTTCACCCTTTGATATGTACGACAATTTCTAACAAACTCATATCTGTCCAGGTCCGACACAATAAACATGTCCATCTATGTTCAAACATTCAATTGTAGAAAGAAAAAAAAACTAATATCGTCAGCCTCTGCATACTTAAATTCTAAAATATACACAACGTTAAAATTGTTATAGTCCTGATCATAAATACTGTAATATTTCAGTTTGATATTAAGAAACAAACACAACCATATATAAACATTCATGTTATCTATTTGTACATGTACTATATATACATTTGTAGGTACGTCCTCTTGTTGAGATTTGAGGAATTTCATGCCAGGCTGTAGGCTGTAACCTTCATTTAAATTAATTAAAGTAGGAAGACAAATTCAATTTGGATTGCTCTTCATAAGAAGAGAAATCCAAATTGAATTGGTTAAGGGCACAATGGTAAATTCATTATAAAAATATCTTGACAACCTCTAACCCCCTCATTCCCTATATAATGACACCACCACCTCCTTCACTCACCATCCCTCATCTTTCCTCAACCCCATATTAGCAAGGTAACCCTTGATCCTCTTCAATTTCGTTTTATAACTCTAATAGGATAAGTGTGTATATATATATGTGTGTGTGTGTCAAAAAAAAGGGAGAGTAGCAGCTGCAACGGAGCAGTAGCAGCAGCTGCAGGCGTTGCAGCAGCAGTAGCAGATGCAGCAGCAGCGAGCAGTAGCAGCTGCTGCAGGAGCAGTGTTGTAACAGCAGAAAAAAATCTACTAAAAATTGCAAAAAAAATTGCATAAAACCCCATAACATAGATAATTAGGCGTCGAAGGGTGGGAGGGGGGGGACTAGGTAGGCGCCTAGGCGGGCATCAAGCTGGCACCAGGCATCGCCTAGGCGGGCATAGGGCAAGCACCAGGCATCGCCTAGGCCACTACTTTTAGAATAGTGGTCTAACCCATGCTTGGTAATTCATTAGCGAGCGATTCTAAAAAAAAATTAAAAGAATAAAATTACCTATATATCTATGTATAAACAAAAGCCCTCCCAAAGCAAAATTATAGCATTATCTATTGTCAGATCACAGCAAAAAAAAATATTGTCACTCTTAGTTTGGAGTGTGATTAGGAATTCATGACCAAAGCAAAGACGAGAAACAAAAAATCGCTATTTTAGGTAGTAGTTGTAATTAAATTGTGTTTGTTGAGAGTATAAATGGAAGAAACTAATAGAAACTCTCAAAATCCACCGATTTTTGGTGTTTATAAAGATATCCAAATTACACTGCAATGAGTTTTGGGGATTTTTGATCCGACCAAAATCAGTCGCTCAAAAAAAATTTGAAGCATGGATTTTTTAAGCACTTCATAAATGACCGGCTCAAAAACCCTCCAAAACAGGTGAAAACATCATTGCCAAGCATATCCTTAGTAACTTAGTGTTAAAACTTAAAAAAGGCTTTATTGGAGCCTTAAAATTTAAACATGCTACATTAAAAACCAATAAAGCCAAACAAGCCCATACAACTTATAAAACAACTCAAACAAAGCCCAAAAAGTTGCATAAAACACCCAACACACCTAAGATTGTACCTAGGCTTACCTAATTACCCATTAGCCTAATCTTACCTTTGGCACCTTTCTCGCCTAGACATTGCCTGGAGAAGATATCCCGTCTGCCTTTGGATTAGGCAGTGAAACATCGCCTCTCGCTGTTTGGGCGCCTGGACAACACCTTTAACAACACTAATACATATTAAATGTGTATTTGTGGGATTAAAAAAACTGATGGTACAAGTTTAATTGTCAATGGATGTGGCAGAAATGCGATGTAATAAAAGATAGTGATATTTTTCAAATTCAAGATCGTACTTTACGGGTTTACAAGGGTTGGGTTCGGCACTATCTGCTTAGGTTCTTCAGTCTCATATCTGCACTAAACAATAGTATATGAGAGTCAATCCTGATATTTTGGGAGAATTGTTTTGTCAGCAGGTTTTGGATTAGGGCATCTTTGATGAACAACTAAACTAAAACAGCCTAACGTGCAAGATTTCTTACCCAATCTAATATTATCCAATGTAATCCTACAGGTGAGCATCCCTTGTTTTAAGGTAAACATGAAAAAAAATGATGCAGGAAAAAGAGCATGGTTTCGTATTTCTCTCATGTTGTCTTTCAGTAACTGGTAATAAAATAAAAGACTAGGCACTGGGTATGTCACGACCCGCACCCGGGTATTTGGGTACGAGTGTGTGGGTACGTCCAGCCTACGCCGCAATTTCGGCGGTAGAACGCTGTCTGGAACTAGTACTGTATAACCAACATCTCATAGTATAAATGGAACAAATATTATACTCAATCACAAAACTAAGATAGGTGAAAACATGCTCTAGTATATATATGTATATAAAGGTTACAGTACAAAATATTGTATTTCATAAATCATACAACTATAGTAAGTCTGCAACTTTAACTATTGTTATAACTAGGTCTCCCGTTTGCGGCCTTCCTCGAACCTCCAGGAGGTAAAATCAGGCTCAAAGCTATTTTCCAAAAATCCATAATAGATAAGACAGGTCCTTCTAAGTGCTACCTGAAATATTATCCAATCAGGATTGAACGAGTACAATTCTAATAGCAGTTTCAATACATGATAAGGACTATAAAACAATGATATAAAAGTAGTATATGATGGATAAATAAACTGACATCAAGGCATAGAAAGAAATGAACAGGAAAAATGAATAAACAGAGAATATGTCATGTATCAACAAGGAATTCTATAGTCACTAAGTGTTTTGAAATACTAGTTTGATTATGTGATCGGCTTAGGATTGCACAATAGGAGTCGGTTAATCATACGTGAAGTGTACGGTTAACCTTTGCACAGGAATTATATTTGCAAAGGATTAGGGTATGATCACATATAAACTAGCATTTTTTTGCCCCGACTAGCATACAAGAATCACACGAATATCAGGTATTATACAAGATCAAAGTCTAAAAACACAAGATATGCTAGTCCGTGTTTCTTTGTGTCAGGAATCAAATACAACAATACTACATGTGTTATAAAAATTATCAATAAGAAAACCATCAGAGACTGTACTCGCCTGGGATCCAAAGCGGGTGAAACAAGTCAGAGTGTGACGGGGTCCAGATAACCTATATCATGAATAATTCACATTAATTGGTAAAAATATAATTAAGTAGATTTAACCCACTAGATTTCTAGGTTAATTTTATGCTATTTCTGGTTTATAGATGGGACAAATATCTATATAAAAACTTAAGTATAAAAATAATGTATATATAAGATATATTTATATATTATTTATAGATATATATATAGATACATACATATATAGTAAATATATATATATATATATATATATAAATACACATATACACATATACATATATAGATACATATATATGCATATGATATATTCACATATATATAGATACGTATGTAATACATAGATATTCATATATATATATAAGATATATATATGTATATAGATATACATATATATATATATACATATATAGTATACATATAAACATAAATATATAGATAATATATAGTATACATATATAGATACATATATATGTATATGATATATATAGATATATATAGATATAATATGTATATGATATATATAGATAATATATAGATATATAGATATAATATGAAATGATATATATATAGATTACATATATATATACATATATAGTATACATATATACATAGATATATATACTACATATATAGATACATATATATTTATATGATATATATAGATATATATATATATATATATAGATATATAGATATATAGATAATATATAGTATACATATATAGATACATATATATGTATATATATATATATATATATATATGTATATGATATATATAGATATCTATTCTACTATATAATGCCAAAACTAGGCTTCACCGTGAAAGTTTTTCGTTCCAAAAATACCCTTCGTTACATTTCAATCTATTCTACTATATAATGCCAAAACTAGGCTTCACCGTGAAAGTTTTTCGTTCCAAAAATACCCTTCGTTACATTTCAATATGTATTAATGTTGATAAGGATATCTAAGTAATTAAAAATAGTAATTAAATGCATATTAAATGTATGTATGCATGCATGAGACAACTTGGGGAATGATAGTTAATAAAACAAAGATATGCATGCATGCAAAGTAGGTAGTTTGGAGAATAAAACAAAAGTTAATAAAGCATGCATGCAAAGTAGACACATGAACCCAAGAGATAAGAGAAATATTTCATATTTTCGTCATTTAATTTCTCCCAACTTTTCCTATTATATTTCCACCTATAATAAAATTAAGAAATTGTCGGTTGCTCTTTTAATAAACTATTTTTTTAAGTAATATAAAATACGTGCAACGCACGTGCGTATATACTAGTATATATAGATATAAATGTATGTGATATATATAGATATATATAGATATAATATGATATATATATATTACATATATATATATACATATATAGTATACATATATACATAGATATATAGATAATATATAGTATACATATATAGATACATATATATATATAATATATATAGATACGTATATAGATACAATATAGTATACGTATATAGATACATATATATATATAGATACATAGATATATATAATATACATAGATAGTATATAGTATACATAGGTACATATATAGATAATACATATAGTATATATATACATAGATATATATAATATACATAGATAGATAGTTATAGTATACATAGATACTTAGATACATAGATATATAGATATATATAAATACATATATATACATATATATAATATATATAGCTGTTGCGGGTGCTACTGCTGCTGCGCGCTGCTACTGCTGCAGCGACTGCTGTGCGCTGCTGCTGCTGCTGCGACTGCTACACTGTTGCTGCTGCAGCGACTGCTGCGCGCTGCTGCTGCTACTGCTGCAAGCTGCTGCGCTGCTGCTGCAGCTACTGCGTTGCTGCTGCAGCTACTGCTGCTGGCACTGCTCGCTGCTGCTGCAGCCACTGCTGCATACTGCTGCTGCTCTGCTGCAGGCAGTGCTCCCCCCTTCTTGCACACACACACACACACACACATATATATATATATATACACTTATCCTATTAGAGTTATAAAACAAAATGAAGAGGAACAAGGGTTACCTTGCTAATATATGATTGAGGGGAGAGGGATAGTGAGTGAAAGAGGGTGGGGTGGTGTTTATATAGGAAAATGAGGGAGTTAGATATTTTTATATTAAAGTTACCATTTTGCCCTTAACCAATTCAATTTGGATTTCTCTTCTTATGAAGAGGAGTCCAAATTGAAATTGACTTCCTAATTAGCCTAATTTAATGAAGGTTACAGGGAAGGAAAGAGTGGGAGGAACAGAGTACTACCGGACTGCATCTGTTGCCATTGGTTCTCTTTCTGGCAGAGTATCTTAAGAGACCACCACCTTCTACAGCTGCTTCAGTATATATTTAAGCACAGCCCTAGTTCGTTTTTTACACAGGGCCTAGTCTAACAAACAACTTTAACAACATATCAATCCATAAAAAACATATTAACAGTTAAGCAAAGGAGAAAGAAGAGAAGATTAATCCATAATTAAGTTACTAACAAATAACATAAAGTTGGTTGATTACAACGAACAGAACAAGGAAACAGGAGGGGAAGGAAGGAGATGGGCTGGTAGGTTGAAAGAGGGAGTGGATGTAAGTTTAGGAATTTAGATATGTAACAGGGTTAACGGGGTAAAAATGACATTTTCTTACAGAAAACAAAAAAGAGCATGGTTTCATATTTCTCTCATGGTTTGAATCTCGCAAAAAGCAAGAGGGTTATTTGTTCGAAAACAAAGATGCGGGAGTTCCTTTTACCCTGGAGAGGGGTATATATGTATAATTACCCTAAATGTTTGCTTATAAGATAGTATAGCCAGATGTGCAAAACAAAAAAGACAAAGGAGATGCCTTTTAATACTAGTAGATTATCACAAACTGTAGCTGCAACATAAACATATAATAAGTGAGCACCTACTTCTTTAAGTCAAACAATATACCTCCTCGAGAACTGCTTTAACTTGGCGAAGTTTTTCAGCATGTTCAATATCTTCTGCATCACTATCACTTTCACGGGCCGACCTAATACATACACAACCAATATTATGCTATAGACATCATTATGATACAAAATATATTATTACTCGCAACAAATAAGAAGGAAATCCAAATATCATCATCATCATCATCCAAGCCTTCTCCCATCCAAATGGGGTCGGCTATGGAGCATAGCAAAGCTCCATAAAAAAATTTGACAAACTTTTTATGACCCTGACGTCGACCTTCTATGATCTAGAAATTCCTACCGGTCAAAGGTGTCATCACAAACAACCACATTATATTTGAACTTTGCATGGTTTGATATTGTTTCAGCATGAATTTTCTCCTAACTTTGCTTGCTGCATATATATAGTATGTCCTAACGGGGTCCTTGTATGGTGCATTGGCCTGGCAGTAAATGGCCTTTCTGTCCTCTGCAAATTGGAGAACTATATGCATTCTTTTTCTATAAATATCCATTTACACGTTATTTTGGAAGTTTTGATAAGTGAGATTAGAAGCTTGCTGGACGAATGGGCCCTCTAATTAGGTGGTAGAGTAATCAGAATTTGGACAGCTTATGCAACGAGTAATAAAGTAAAATATTTGATGTCATCAACTTAGGGCTGCTGTGGAGACAAAGCTGAGTATACAATTGCAAGAAGACTGAAATTGTAAAACTGGAAATATCGTCTCTTATGCCTCTTTCTTAAAATAGCATTTGTATTATTGTATCCATGTAATATACATGGAACCCAAAAGAACTTATAGAAGTAGAATATTCTGGAAGCAATTACCAGCGTCAGGTTTGAGAACAGTAATCATGTGAATTTACTTTACTCATGAAATCAAGATATACTTGAGGTTCAAACTACCAACAAAAAAAACAACTGTTTGCAACATGATTGCACAGACCAATTCAAGAAATGCAATAATCTACCTAGTTAGAGTGGTAGGTAAATGATCAATAGTTCACATAAGCATGTATGTTCGTCCGTGGAGTCGTGGCCTGTCAATTACGATGGGAGGCTCCCGTGGAGATGGGCACGGTTCGAATCCTCCCTTGGGAACTTAGTTCCTAACCCGGTGGAAAGGACATATCAAAAAAAAAAAAAACATAAGCATGTATTTTCTAGTAAGCATGCTTGTCCCGGTGCTTGGTCACGACTGTTAAAGATTATGATAAAATCATAAAAGATCAACATGAGATTATGAGTACATCTTATAAAGTAAAAAAAAAATGCAAAGGATACCTAGAACGAGGCACTAGCATTCGGGTAGCATCTAACAGATCTTGTAACTGTACAGCACTTTTGAGCTTGGTCTGCAGCAGAGATAAGATAAAACTAAATCAGAGGGTATCATCAACGAAATAATTCATTTTGAAAACAAAACACGATTGATGACATAATGTCAGTTTAAGATGAAAGAAGCACCTCAGCTCTAGCCCTCCCACCATTATATTTTAATATTAAGTTCAATAGCTTCTCTTCTGTAACTTTCAACTTCACTTTCTGCTTGGGTGTCCGATCGCCACTAGAAAGTAATAACAAATATTAATATAAGGATATACTTGCAAAATAAATCATACATATAGATACAATATTTATTGTGAGCTTATGCACATAATTTGAGTAGCTAAACGTCTTCAAAACCTATGGTTTGCACCATCCATCATGACCACATCTTAAAGCCCTAGTGGTACTAAAGAAATAAACTTTTAGAACCTCCAACCTATCATGAAGTAAACACAACTTTAAATGCTTAATAGACCTTAAAAATCATTCATCAAATTTTAGAACCTCCAACTTACTCAAAAGTTGTCATAATATTAAATTTTTACACAACAAAACCTTAATCCTTAAATTGGAGTAGGCAGTTCAATTATTCTTCCTTTCAGCTTTATTAAGGGTCATATCTCTATTAAACAATAAAATATCATCTTCTTTACAATTCGAACCCAAGTTCATTTAGGCTTTCCCCTACTAGTAGTTACTCTTTTAACAACTATGAAGCATAGGTACCAGTACGAGTACCCAGTACAGTACATACCCAGTTCGTCGACACAATAATTTATAAAAATCCATGGGACGGAAAGGGCTAGTAATACATCTTCATGACTTCATACGAATAAATACTAGGAGTCTTAACTTTCTTCATTATAGTCGTCAAATGAAAATAGTCTAAAAACTATGTAGTCCACGTTTAAAAGTAAAGAAAGTTTGATTTTTGAAACAAAAGTACCAAGGCTATTTTTTTTTTTTTTTTAATATCTAATGACTGTACTGGAAAATCCCAGAAGTGCCCAAAACTAAAATTGAAAATATAAATAAATACAAATATAATTTTGGGTACACCTGTGGTGACTACCCAGGAGTTCTCAAGGAGTTACCAATACCCGGTAAGTACCTGGAAAGGGCTAGTAATAGATCTTCATGACTTCATACGAGTAAATACTAGGAGTCTTAACTTTCTTCATTATAGTCGTCAAATGAAAAATAGTCTAAAAACTATGTAGTCCACGTTTAAAAGTAAAGAAAGTTTGATTTTTGAAACAAAAGTACCAAGGCTATTTTATTTTATTTTTAAATATCTAATGACTGTACTGGAAAATCCCAGAAGTGCCCAAAACTAAAATTGAAAAAATAAATATAATTTTGGGTACACCTGTGGTGACTACCCAGGAGTTCTCAAGGAGTTACCAATACCCGGTAAGTACCTGGTTAGGGTACGCCTCCGTAGATGGAGTACCCTTGCTCCATAGGTAGTTAGATATTACCAGCAAAACCATTTGTTTTAAGGTCCTCATAAGTTTGAAGCAGTTCAGTTCACTATATGAATTTTGCATAAGCGATTTGGAGGAGGAACCATTGTATTCAGATGATGTGAGCTAATATTTCTGATATAACTTTCATAGCCACCCCCATGTCACTCACTACAACCAAATAGACACACATGCAAACACCAGAGGAAAAGAAAAACATTGGACTTACTGGCGAATAACAGCTATAACACAACGCAATTCCTCGGACTGTCCAAATGTGCCAATAATTCCACTTCCCTGGCGTGTTATCCCCTCACAAATTTGGGTTGGTTCATTTTCTTTCCAAGGAAGATTTGGTGGTATTGTTGATGAGAGATGAGGAGCTTTGGCATCAAGGAACATTTTTCTCAATACACAAGCTGCATCATCATAATACCTGTATTGAGAGAGTAAATTTAGAAACACAAACATGACATGTACGAAATGTAACTGATATTTTCCATGAAAAAAGCAAGTGCATTACAATCATCAAATGCTTAAGTAACGACAATAAACACAATTACTTGTGAGAGTTCTTCACAAAACTCCATCCATTGACATCACACACATAAGATCTTCTCTCACACCTTAACAGATCAAATCCGCAGACCTGCAAAGAACATTATATTTGAGAGAGGATGCCACTTAGCAAGGACTACCACAAATAGACAGTGCACAAACTTAACAATGATCCCTATATAAAAGACACAGAATTCAGAATACTGACATGCTACAAGTATGTTACAAGAAATAATGATATTTATGTGTTACAGGAAGATAATTAAGGTCATATAGCCCCATAGCATATGGAAGTTAAATTAAACAATAAGTTTCCAATGAATATCTTGCCATAATGACACTTCTCAAGTTAAACAGAAACGATGTTCCTTTTCGATCAGAGTTGACCAGAACTTGTAAAGGAAGATATTATTTGCAGTATTACTCAATAAGTGGCATTTAGTCATGAGGCTTGTGAGACTCAAAGCCCATATTAAGCACATACTGTGTTAGATATGTGTTAGATACAAGATATCAGAATCAGATCAAGATCACCTAAACTTCTAAGATTCACAGGTTGGTTAGTTGAATCACTTGGTAGTACCAACTTGAAGGATTAAAGAATCTCAAGCAGAAGATACATGTGGATGATTTTACGTACCCCCTGACTGAAGGCAATACAGACATCCCTTGCCATTTGTTTCTCGGCAGGAGTCAACAGTACAGGATACCTAACCTGCAACAAACACCAACTTTTGAGAAGACACATAAAAATGAAAGAAAGGGGGGCTACTAAATCAAGCTCATTCTTGCATAAATCTGACAACTTGTAAACACCAGGAAATATGAATGCTGCAAGGTGTAACATCCACGTACCAAGGAGGATAAAATATGACTCGTTCAAGCTCATCCTTGCAAGATATATACGAAAATAACAAGGTTATGAACATTTTATACCAGTTTCCTACAGATATTACAAATAAAAGAATAGTTATTTATACAAGTCCCCTAAATCCTGTTGATATGTAATTAGGTCCCCAAAAATCTCATTACTTGCTATGATGCAACCCAATGATAAATTGTATATTATTGTGCTGTTGTTGTAGTTATGAGAACATTGTTTGCCTCCATATATAGAAAAATAGGCTTAATGGGTAAGTACTAACCAGAGATGGTAAAAGACTAAAATGTCCTCAGATTAGTGCTAATGTATGCCACATGGACACCAATACGACATCACATAATATGGACCCTTCCACCAGGAAAAATGACTGATTTTAGCGTCCTTGAGCATTTTGGAGTGTCCCATCAGACACGACGAGACATGGACACAAGTCCAATTTTTAAAGCTCATGTGCTTCCTAGGTCCTAACCATATCACGATGATGATGCAAGGAGATGTCGGTCGTGAGGAGGATGGGTGATGGTGGATCTTAGACCGCAGAGGAAGTGAAGGGGGAGGAAGGCAATGAGGGTCATGGAGATGTCACTGGCAACAGCAGCAGTGGCCTTGCTCGTGGCAGCGGAGGGAAGAAAAGGAGGCTATGAGAGGAAAATATGGGTTATGCAATGGAAACGAGTGATTTTTGTGAATGAATAAGACACCACCTCGGTAAATGGGGAATAAAGTGGAAAAGAGGAATAAAGAAGTCAGGAAGTATCACTATTGCCACTGGGTGATATACAAAGTTCTATTCATGCATTTAACCTATAGTTTGCAGTATCGGCCGATACCGATCCGATACGGCCAATACCGATACGGTTTGACATGTCCCGATACCCGATACCGACATTGGAGGCCTCTTTTCGGTCAATTCGACAGAGAAAATTGAATGAAAAGGACCAATTAGCAAGGTGTAAAAGTATAGTAAGGTTGTAAAAAACATGTAAAAGAGAAAAACTTATCTATCGTATGTAAATCAATCGGCAAGGGTGACTACTATTTCATTCAATTTCTAAACTATTAAGAAACAACACTGAAAATATTTAAAATTATGCCTAAATGTATAAAATATATTTTCTAAAATATTAATAATTTACTAATAGTTATTTGCTTTCGATACCAAAAAATCCGATACTCCAATCCGAAATTGTCGATGCTACCGATAACGCAAGTATCGATACTCGTAGGAATGGTCCGATACCGATATTTTGAACCTTGATTTAACCATAGATTTTCGTAACAGATGAGGAAGTCTAAGCAACAACAACAAAAATTGTTTTAATTTGAGTTCAGAAACTACCCCAATCAGCAGCTAAGAATGTACAGTAGTTTGTTGTACATTAATATGCTGCAGACTGTCACCTTCCTTGTTTTATTTACCACCACACCCCCCCTCCCCCGGTGCGTAATTTAGGAGGAAGCTAAATCTAGTCCACAACCTTGAGGATCCCAAAATAATAACATCAATAAACAAAAATGCTGATGAGAATGAAAAAAATAAAATTATAAGTAAATCAATTTATATTGAAAGACCAACATTTTCAGCAAAGAAAAAAAGTAAAGCTTTTCAAGTGTATATGAAGGAGAGATTACCTCTTTGCCATCAGGATTCCTCATAACAACACCATCAACAACAGGAGATTTCCGTGCTTCAGCATGCGCATATTCTGGGCCAACAGTATATACCTGTCATATAAGTTCTCTGGTTTTAACAATAATGTGCAAGAGAAATGGAAAGCATATAACTATTAATAAGTCATAATCCACAAAATCAATGGCTAAGGATTTCAAAGTTCTGCCTAAACAACCGGTAGTAACCAAGAAATGAAACAACTTACAATGTTTTCACAATTTATACCCATTTTCTCTATGTCAAAGATGAATGCAGCCTTATACGCACATGTCAAATGGTCTTGCTATTTATGAGACAGAATCATTTATTTACAAATGTTTTGAAGACATAGATATCAGTTTGAACAATGTGGAACATGAAGTCTGATAGCCTAGGAACAACCTATGTTAACCGGACTCTCCACTTTAAGGAGAAGTACACATGTCCAAGGTAGTCAAAGACGCAAGGCGCACTTGAGGTGCAAATGGTTCAAATCGTCCGAGGCGCAAGGCGCACTTAAGACGGACGCCCGAGCAACACGAGGCACAAAAATTATATATATATATATATATCGGATTTCTACATTGATAAACATGTGTGCTTCAAATTCTTCCATGTTTAGGTTGCAATCACTATGAATTGAGTAAGAGAGAAAACAGTAAAAAAAAAAAAATTACAACAGTTCAAAAAATAGTCTAAACATGTTTTTTAACAATATTTTCAAGGGACGTCTTAGCTATTCCAAGGCGCTCGGAAAGGCGTGCCTAGGCCCGCTTTAGGTGCGCCTTAAGAATTGTGTCCTGCTTAGAGTGTTCTGCTTGGAGTGCCCTGAGGCGCTGCCCCTACGCCTAGGAGCAAGGCGGGTCTGAGGCACGCCTTTGACTACACTGCACGTCCAACTGATAGGACATGGGTATGGGTATGGATATGGAATCCGTATCTGATCCTCCATGGTGACAATCGGGAGACTGGTAATAAAGTAGATAGTTTATTTTAATGTGATAATGAATTTGATAGTTTATTTTAGGGTTATTTACACTAACTATCCCTATATTTTTTGTTTATAACACGGGTTACCCCTGCTTTTAAAAAAGTTACATTGACCACCCATATTTTTTGATTTATTACACGGGGTACCCTTATTTTAAGATAAAAGTAAAAAATTATAACACAAACTACCTCTATTTTTAATTTTTTTTTCTAAAGGGAGGGATGGTCAGTGTAATTTGTTCATAAGCAGGGGTACCCCGTGTTATAAACCGAAAACATAGGGATAGTTAGTGTAAATAACCCTTTATTTTAATATGGTAGACTAGTAGTAAAGTAGTAGAGGAGCATAAGAGACGGTCCCTTAGGAACCTATTCAACTAGTTCAGTAAAGTTTACTAGTAGTTTATAATCACATGTTATCTTTTTATGAAATCGTACAAATTTAATTATAGAATGTGTCTTTTTATAACCATGCAAACTTAATTACAGATGTGTCTTTTTATGAAATCATGCAAATTTAATTAGAGGCTATATTTTTTATGAAACCGTGCAAATTGCAAATTTAATTACATATCTTTTATGAAGCCATACAAATTTAACTATATGATGATGTCTTTTTATGAAACAATGTTCAAATATATTTATTTTAATAGTCACATCCCCGTACTCGTACCCCAAATTTGGATCATTTTTAGCCGAGTCTGTATATCCTTCAATTATAAGTTTAAAGGATCCGACTCTTGGATATATACCCGTACATGACACCCGTACCCGAGTCCAGGTAACATAGGGAGCAACAACATCAGCATTGCTTTGGAGGACGATTTATAAATGTAGAAACTTTAAATAACATATTTTTAACCCCAGATATTTTAAGACCTGTATATCACTTTGAGAAGGGTGGACCCTAATATTCAGCCTACGGGTTGTCACATAGACCATCAATTAATATGCATATGCCAAATGATCTCGCTATTTATGAGCTAGAATCATTTATTTACAAATGTTTTATATATCATTTTGAACAACGTGGAACATGAACTGTGATAGCCTAGGAACAGCAACATTAGCATTGCCTTGGAGGACGAATTATAAATGTAGAAACTTTAAATAATATATTTTTAACTCCATATATTTTAAGACCTATATATCACTTTGAGAAGGGTGGAACCTAATATTCAGCCTATCGGTTGTCACATAGACCAGCAATTAATAGCTTGTTTCCTCAAAAATACATACACACACATGAACACATAGTGGCTATCCATTGAGCAAAGTCATTCGTTGAGCACAGTGAGAAAGGTCCATTTGGATCATCCAATTGATGATCGACATTGTTCATCGTGATCTACACATCCTTGATTGATTATAAACCAAAAATTAAGTTAAATGGACATTGTAACCCATGCATTAAATGGAACCAAATTGAGAAGTTTTACGGTAAGTTACAATGAGTGAAATCCATCCATTTCACTTGATGCATGAGTTGGAACTAACAAATCCAAGTGCCTTTATCTATAGTCAATCAAGGATGTAGAAACTAAAAACTTAGTTAGAAGGCCAGGAAGCATTCCTGGCCTTCTAACTACCCATTATCCAATCCATGCATTCCAGATCTTCTGTCTTCTATGGGATGTAAAAATTTCGCAACCACCATCTATGGCCAGCAATTAAGTGAATCAAAAACGATAAAGATTTCTAAATCCATAAACTATTATTTGCTCATTAAGGTTTGTCTCATAAATAGCTCTATGACCATTTTGAAAATTCACTTCCGATCACCATTCCTATGCCACAATTTCCTCATACTCTTTTCTCATTGACAAGTCAAGATGTGTTTACACTATTATAAGAGGCATTTGTAATCCCTTACACAGTACTTGTTCATATACATCCGAGGTTTACCACCATTTTTCTAGAGCCATCTAAAACAGCACATAGATCCAAAACTCAAGAGCTTAGTATATCCAAAGTACAAAGTCTGAATAAGATAATTGTTACAGCACTACCGCAAACTAGAGAATCGGCAATCTTTTCATGAATTATATCCGAAACCTTATAATCCATACGTGTTCATGTAATTTCACTTCAACTATTTTCATTATTTGTCATTACTACATGAATACCAGTGAACTTGCTTATGTCTTCACAAATCCTTTATTCAATTCACAAGTTAAGCTTGTTCACTTTGTTTGAATACCAGTAAACTTGCCTCTGTCTTCACAAATCCTTTATTCAATTCACAAGTTAAGCTTGATCACTTAAGTGTGTGATCTTTTACTCTATAATCATAAGGTTGATTATAATTTATACGTTTTCAGGTGAATTTTCCTGAGAATTTCATTCATTATCCATCCGAGTTTATCCAAATCAATGGAGTAAGTTATAGCCACGATGTGCCCTCAATTAAGGTTACATCGGTTCCTAAAAAGGGCTCCTTGCTAAAATAGCAATACAGCAAACAAGAGAATCGGCAATCTTTTCATGAACTACATCCAAAACCTTATAATCCATGTGTTCATTAATTTCACTTTTATTTTCTTTGCTAGTCAATTGCTACATGAATACCAGTGAACTTGCTTCTGTCTTTACTAATCTTTTATTCAATTCACAAGTTGAGCTTGTCCACTTAAGTGTGTGATCTTTTACTATGCAATCATAAGGTTGATTATAATTGATACCTTTGCAGATGAATTCTCCTGAGAATTTCATTCATTATCCATCCGAGTTTATCCAAATCAATGGAATAAGTTATAGTCACGGTGTCGTCTCAATTACGGTTAACTACATAGGTTCTTAAACAGGGCTCCTTATGCAAACAGAACTCGGTGATTTTTCCTACTTATATCATTCAGTGTGATGTTTCTCATATCATGCCCAAACATAGTGTTCCATTTTCTTATGAAAGCACCTCACTTACACATTTTGATGGCTTATTAAAAGCATGGCTATTCTATATGCCTTGCATACTATGCTCACTTATTCTAACAATGAGTGCAAAGAAGTAAACTGGGCTCTCGTGACTGGACAGGATAAGTTCTACAAGTCAAATACATAGATTACCTTAAAGAACAATTATTGCTCACTCGTCAAGCATAATTTCCTACAAGATATTCTTAACAAGGGTAAACAGTTATGCTGGATTTGAAATTAACATGAACAGATATTTTGAATGAACCCATCACATATGAGTAATAATGAATATATAGGTGAGAATTAAATTCTGAATATGATGAGTTCTTGTGTATAGTGGCCAAAGTTGAGATGGATAACTTAACAAGACTATGAGGAAAAGGAAATCCAACACTATAATTGTCACAATCAACTGTGAGCAAAGAAAACCATAAAAAGTTTTGAGGGACAAATTAAATGGAGTAATGGGTAAGGAATTCAATAACTACATTTTCAACTTTGGAACCAGGGATCTAAACAATGTGCACAAAGACTAGAAGATCAGATACCTAGCTAAGATCAGAATAATGAACATTTGGAAAACCACTTATATGAAACAGACATCAGTTTCAAGATACTAGAGACAACACAAGGTGAAAGACAGTATAGTGCAGCAGAAGCTCATAATTTAGGGTTCAAACATTGGATCAACACATGAAATATGTCGGGAGTTCTGTCAAAAAAATGTCAAACCTACTCTCAATTATTATCATGCTGCAGTATGTATCCCCTGATATCCCTTGGCCAGAAAAAGCATGACAGCTACACCTCAACACATGATATCTACAAACGACGCTTGGACAATAACTTGCCTTGGTGATTATTAATGATTAAATACATAGTATGTGTAATAGGTTAGTTGCATCATAGTTTGACAAGAATATTCATGTGTGCAGCATAACTCTCAAGTTTAGATCAAATCTCAACTCTTAAATACAGGGAACTAGTGCCACAAGACTCCCACAAATTCAGGGTCAGGGAGGGTCAAGAATCAAGATAACTTAGAGGAACATGAGACAAATCCAAGAAACTATTTTTCAGCATAAATCAAAAAATAAGAAAACCTTAACATCTGTTCCTCCTGTAGACATAAACTCTTCATATATGTAAGAGCCTTCACGCCTCACTCTTCTGACATCAGGATGAAATTCACTAGAGCGATTCCCAACCTGTTAACATGATACCAAGAATCTCAGAAATGTGTATATATATTAGACAACATGGATAAGCATAGCATTAAAAGACAGAATGGGTATAGCTAAAGCATTCTTATCTTTTTTGTAAGTCAGAAAGGTGGCAAGTTACAAAGCAAACGAGCTCGAACGCAATTCACTATTAATAAGGTATCCTATTAACTCCAGGTGACTAGATTGACTACAAACTATGAAACCTTACTCTAAAATTACTAAAGAAGGCCCACTGACAGTAAGACCTCAATTTATAACTGGTAAATAGATTCTCATTCAACTTTCAAGTTCAGTGAAACCCTAATATTAGAACAAATAAACCATGTTCATAAGAAGTTACTATCCACAGCATGCTAGATCCTTTCCCAGGAATAAAGATATCATTGGCAATGTTCAATTATTCTAAAGCCACAAACGAAATATTGTTATTGCATTCATATCGCAAGGTTGCCACCTTTATTATCAGCAAAACTTGAATGCACAACAGGAACAGTAGTATTACTTGCATTAGATTGTATAGCCCAAATAAGTAATACATGTAATGACAAAAGCCCAAGCTAATATGAACCGACATGCCTATTAATATAACGGCCAAAAACTGATTTCTAATCTATCATAGTTTAGAGTTTGAGACTGGCAAGATTGTGTTCAATTAAACGCCATTTGTCATCCTTAGATGACTCGTAATTAAGGCACCATCTTAAATGCCTCTACAATATGTTTAGACAATCTCAAGATGCATCTGCTTATCTTTTAGATATCATAAGTATCAAGAATTTCTTATTTAAGATGAAGTACTTAGGGTGGTAATATATCATAAGTATAAACACTGACCAAAAATTACAGACTTTGGGTCAACCACTCATTCCTCTCCTGCTGATCCCAGTACGGAAGCATCTGCTCTGGGTAATGGGTCCCCTACCAAGTAAGGAAAAAGACTTCCTTTGAGACTACTCATTCTCAGAGTAGCAAATGAAAGAAAGTTGAGTTGAGAAAGAGTACTCGAAAGGAGTCCCACAGTTGCCGAAGAAACAAAAATTAAATATCAGCCCAGCCAAAGAGGAAAGGATTTTCAGAAGCAACAACTTCAGGGGTTAATTTTGACGTATCTTGAAAACAATCAACAAGATACAAAACTGCATTTCTGGACTCAATCTTCTGATCTAATGTGAATCTGACATTGTGCATCCACACAAAATTATGTTATTTCCATCAAAACTGTATGAAAAGAGATAATTGGAGGTCTGGAGCTGAATGCAGTGTTATTAAATTTGTTTTACAAGGCCGATTAATCATCCAATTACAAGTTTTTGGCCCTGACCCGTTTAATTTTCTACTATTAGGGCCGATTAATTGGCCAAGCCAGAAAATGAGTAATTGGGCCAAGTTGTGTTAATCAGCATGATTAATCACTGTTCAAGTTGGTCATAATCAAATACCCAAAATCCATAACTTTCATTTTCATGGATAAATCCCAATCGAAAACCCCGAATTCCCAATCGTCAACCCTAAATCCTTCTTCCAAAATTCATGATCCCTAACTTCCTCCTTCACTTTCTCCCAAACTTCGACTTCTCTCTCATGACAGTCAAAGGAGAAAAGGACAGTGCACCAGCAATCTGGGGTTGCACATGAACGACATTTTAGTAAATGTACTTTTCCCTTCAATATCTATGTTTCTACTCTGTTTTTCACTAGCTATTATCCTTCGCTTACAAAGTCTTTTTTCTTATTGTTTTTCTTAACATTTATTCGTAGTAGTGATAGAGACATGATACTTATTCCTAGATTCATACTACTCTGTTATTTGTTTATGTTTAACATGGCTGTTGGTTTTAATTTATGTTTGTGATAGGCGTCTCACAGTTATTATTTTTATTTAAAGTCTAACATGTATATAACTCCGTCTGTGATATGCTTAATGTTCTATATTTTCATTGTGCTTAATGTCCTATATTTTCATTGCCGGTCCCAAGTCCGGAGATAAAGGAGGAATGCTTTAGGTCCTCGACGGCCAGCGTAAAACATTGTTAGATATCTATGAAATGACCCCAGAAATTAGGAACAATGGCTTTGTTGTTGTAGACACACACACACACACACACACACACACACATATATATATATATATATATATATATATATATAAGAAGAAGAAGAAATTATCACGAACATAATTTTAAATAAATAGGGGAGAAAGAAAGAAGTTTGTGAAAAACCAAAATCCCAACAAATTCCACTAGTCTGACTAGCGGAAATCAAGCATCGTAATTTTTGTTTGATTTGTTTGGTTGTTTTTTTTGTTGGTTTGATTATAATCAAAATAGTTATTTTGTTATCATCAAAATTATCTATTTATTTGATTTCTACTTAAATAATCAATTATCTATAAAATTCAAATAACAAATTATCTATAAAATTATCTAAGTTATTTAAATCAAATTATATATATATATATATATATATATATATATATATATATATAAGAAAAAGAAGAAGAAGAAATTATCCAATAATCAATGTCGGTGATTTACACTATTTGCCAATAGTCCTTGATCACATATCTAGCTAGCACTTCCCCACCCCGACTAGTACGATGGATCCAACCATGACACGTCACTATCCAATGATCAATGTCAAATGTCAATACAATGAATAATATCCAATATCAATATGATGAATCAAGGTAACATCTCATGACTGAAGATTCAATATATGTACCAATCTGTGTACCATAGTGTCAGGAATCAGGTATAACATTTCTAAATACTTGAATCATAGTAATTATCAAATAATGAAAACTACCAGAGAATGTACTCGTTTGAGGTCCAGAGCAATAAATATCAAACATTGTATGTACTGGAGTCCAAGTGACCTATATATGGTATTATAAGTTCGTGTACCAATACCTTGGCCTATATGCAAATACCTTAGTATCTTAGCCTATTACCTTAGCCGTATCCAATACCTTAACTATAAGTCAATACCTTAGCTCTAGGGTCAAAGACCTTGGCTTTGAGCCAAAACCTTACCTCGTACCACAATATCTAGCCCAAATCACGATACACATTCCGTATCGTGATATCTAACTCGTATCCTATTATTTACCCAAAATTCTATAACACCTTAGTATCACAACTACCTATTACCTTGGTATCTTGAATATCTCACTACCTTAACTATGAACTTGGTACCTCACCCAATATCTTAATACCTTGCTACAACTAGGTTTCTAGGCCTAACTAGCTAATATAGATACTAAGTATCATATATATATACTATATAGACTCGTAGATAGTAATATATTACATTACTTACACCCATAACCATTACCTTAACCTTGTACTCTAATACCCAACTTACCTTGATACTACCTCAAGATAATATATAATACCTAATCCAATACTAATACCTAATGCAAGTATCACATTGATACCTTGCCATGGTACCAAGGTATCACCTCCCCTCACTAACACTCTATTGATACCCTATACCAAGATACCTCATGTATACTCCTGTACTTAGATGCCTATCTAAATCACTACACACTCAAAATGAACACTTTAGCACAACACTAAACACTCACATTCACCAAGTCACACCCTCATCTAGTACACCCTTAACACCCACTTGACGCAAACTCTGATACTCACAGGTATCCACACACACACTGGCAACACACTAGACATAGACACATAGCTACTGATACTAGATGCACGATTGCATCTAACACATCTGGGCACTCATACTGGTATAGACACACTTGGTACTCCTAATACCTACTCACTAGTGCACAATGAATGAACTTAAGAGGAATTTAGTTCCTGCACCTAGATACTCACTCCCTGCTACACAAACTGCGCACAGTAATCCTCTCTCACTATTGCTTGTCGAGCAATACACTGCCGTTGTGGAGAGACTGCACACTTGCTCCTCTCCCAGGTCTGAACACAGACCACTCATCCGATCATTTCTCACTGCTGTACAAGCAGTGCACCCAGTGCACAAGCTTGCAGTGGCAACTGGAGATGTTGCAGCTGCTCTAATCCTCGGGTTCACTCCTACTGCACAGCACTCCCTTCACATATACAAGTGTATAACCAATCCCAATGCCAAATACCCATGCACACACAACACCTGCTACAGACATTCCTCACCTTGCAACACGAGCTCTACCTACTGCTGTGGAAAAATCCCTGCATCACAGAACTCAGTTCCAAAGCAATGCAACACAGGAACTCACTCAAGTATCACTCATGATACTCCACACCAACATCACCCATGACATGATACTCACTCCCAACACCAAGGAAACCAATAAACACCTAAATTATGATATATACATATATATAATAACTAAATACAATACAATTAAAGAGAATTAACACCTATTTGCTCAAACCCCTAATTCTATCGATACGTACCATGGCGTACCATAATACGGCCTACACGTATCCAATTGTGGACATGTACACCCCCAATATCCATGAATTAAAGCCTCTAATAACCAATAGACCTACTCTCAAACACTTGGTGCATCAAATTTGGGTTTCTCCCAATTTGACCACAAAACTCAATATAACTTTCACAATATGACTTATTAGAACCTAATTCTTTTTCCTATATATAGTCCTTAGCCATGGACGGGTTCCTATAGGTCTAATATGACAATTAAAATAGAAATTGATAGGAAAATAGGGATTATATCTATTGGGAGATGGATTCCCAATATATCACAACCAAATGGACACAAATGCAATTGTGGACACACTCCTTAGCCACGCTTCCCTCCAATGCTTCCTCTAGCCACACCAAGCTCCTTAGCCTCCTTGGGAATGATTTGGAATGGGAATCGGAGTGGAATGATTAGGGTTTACTTTCAATTTGGGAAAAAATGGAGATGAACTAATTAGGGAAGAGAATGGAGGCTATTAAGGAATAAATGAAACTTACATATAGGGCCGGCCAATCCTCTTAGGGTTAGGTTTAGTTAATAGCTAAATGACTCAAAAGCCCTTCTCCAATCTCTCATGAATAGGATCTAATTAACCATAGGAAAGAATATTCTATTCTTGAGTCTAATTGGGTTTAATGGACTTAATCTAGTTATGAAATAACTAATGACTCAAATTGGCTCAAACCAAGCTAGTCTAAACTTGTTAGCTAACCTATTAGCCACATAATTAATATACAATATTCTAATATTTAAAATACTAGTAAAATGACAAAAATATCCTTATAATGGAGTAGTAGTTACAACAATCGCTCAAACAAATTCTCGCTCTCTTTATCTCTCTCTCAATACATGAATCGTGTCAAACGGCTTACAACTTTGAAGATGAGTACAGAGGATGCTGATGTTCCAATATATTATGTCCCATATATGTGAGCTTGAAGGTCCGACCGTCGCGTACATCTAAGACGCCAGAATGAGCTCCAACGCCTCGGCGCGCCCAAGCGAACTCCGCACCGAACGAGTTACTCTCGCACCCTGCAAGCAATCTGGTGGGTTATTAGTACATTGGATGCACGGCACCATACATTTAGGAGATGGATGCACGACACAATATATATCGTTCGAACACATCATATCTGCGACAGAGACACGTTCAAGACACTCAAGAGTTTACATATTATTTCTTTTGTTTCATCAAATGTGCTTGATTAACTTGATGTATCTTTGGATAGGGAAGGACGAATGGTAAGTGAAGGTAAAGCAAACTCGGTTACTTCTTTCTTGATACTTATTCTATACCAGTGACACGAGTACTTTATATTTACTACATGCCATGAAACTGATCCTAAGGCAAGATTAGAAAGACAACCTAATAAGTCGGTGCACGAAACATATTGAACGTGATTGGTTTTGTTGAGTGGGCGAGAGGCCTCCCCACCAGTGCATTTAATGTACTGATAACCCACCAGATTGCTTGAAGGGTGCGGGAGTAACTCGTTAGGTGCGGAGTTCGCTTGGGCGCGCCGAGGCGTTGGAGCTCATTCTGGCGTCTTTGGGTGTACGCGACGGCCGAATCTTCAAGCTCACATATACGGGACATAATGTATTGGAACATTAGCATCCTTTGTATCATCTTTAAAGTTGCAAGCCGTTTAGCATAAGTCATGTATTGAAAGAGAGTTTGAGCGATTGTAATAATTGGTATAACGCCGTTGTAGTCTCTATCTCAATATCAATAAAGAGCATCATTTTCATGTACACTTGTGTTTGTTTCAACTTTACTGCTTAGGGACTATCTGTGCGACTCTGTAGCTTGGCATTTTCATTCGGTTTTTTCGGTCCTTGCCTTGCGCGCGCACAACTTAGGCTCGTGCGGCATCACGTCCAGCGAGAACGTTCGATTCTGCAAAACCGGAGCATGACATTTTGGTAATATATATATATATATATATATATATATATATATATATATATATGGAAACAATAATATTATTCATGCTCAAATTAAACAATCATGTACACCCATCATATCCTATAATTGACATTATTTTCTATACTATGTAGGATCCCAGCTGGAGATATACTCAGCCCTTCAAAGATGTGCCTATCCCGCTCTCGCCATATGTGCTAAACAATGGCCGCCAACCTTATACGGGCTGCTCAAAACCACGTTCCTCCTCGCTCCTCGCCTCTGCTCATTGGATATAGTGTCTATATGTGTCCAGAAATCCTTTGTAATTGCAGGAACAAGCTTCAAAATAATGCATTGTATGAACCAAATAAACCATGTAACTTTGCACTGAAAAAATAAATGGATATTTGTTTTCGGCTCTTTCTGGCATAGGACACACCCTTGCCCATTCCCATTCTAACAAGCCTCTCCATAGTAAGCAGCCTCCCTCTAGTAGCTTTATACATGTTTAGTTTCATTTTGTTGGCCAATCCCTACACCCAAACAAACTCCACATGGTAGGCTGGAGGGTGAGCGATATATATATATATATATATATATATATATATATATATATATATATATATATATATATATATATATATAAGATTTTTTTTATAACGAAATAATTTTAAATAAATAGTAGAGACGAAAGAAGTTTGTGAAAAACAGAAATCCTAATAGATTCCGCTAGACTAACTCGCCGGTCTAACCGGCGGAAATCAAGCATGGTGGATTTTTTGGGATTGTTTGCTCGGTTATAATCAAAATAGTTATTTTGTTATCATCAAAATTATTTCGTTATAAAAAAAAATCTTACATATATATATATATAGCCTAGTGGTTAGTGGAGAGGCATGCGGGGCCCGAATGGTCGGATGTTCGAGTCCTTAGGATCGTGCACGGGTTTAATTACCAAGGGCCTTTGTGCGCCGTTCCAATATATATATATATATATATATATATATTGGAAATGGTAATTATGTCGAATGTCTCTACTGGGAATTGATCTCCAGACCACTCGGGCTCCATGCCTCACCACTACCACTTTGAATGTGATGCACAAAGGGGATATATTTCTTGCAAATTGGCCAACGGGCTTGGAGGAATTGGGAGGATAGCAAACCAGCTTATAAGTATTGGTAAGCTTATAAGTATTGGTACAGGGATCAGAAACGCAAAGGTCTCTCGAAAGTCCAAGGAGCATACTTAAATTGCAGCAGATGGGTGGAGATCAATCTCCCTAAAAGACTCTTGAATGCTACTTCAGATCCCTTTATGTATAGTGCATTGTGTCGAGAGAGCAACGTATGTATGTAAAGAATAACATATATATTAGGTAACTAACTATGGTTTACTTCTACCTTATATTAACAATAGATTAATTTGAACCACACATGAAGCAGAAAGGACTAAGAAAGGGACACAAGAACTTAGATTTTACCTTTTAGAAGCAAGTAGGAGATGCAACCATACAAGAAAAGAGACAAGGTAAAAGACATGCAAATAAACCATTTAGACAAAGGTCCAAATTATTTTAAACATTGAACTCAAATAGACTATTTAAATCAAATGCTCCTAGCAATATCAATAGTCCTATCCTTAAGCTTGCTGAAAAATTATACATGTTAAACTGCACAAAAATTTGTAATGTTATTGTTTAGTTTTGATAACAAACTGAGAGTTAGAATAATGTGTTTAAGAATGTAAATTAGCTAGATCAATATAAAACTATGGGTACTGATAACTGTAGAAGGCAAGTTCCCATATTTATTAGAATTTCTTCATGAAAATATAAAATATACATTAAGAAATCGAAGGTAGATTCGCATGCTATATATAATGTGTGAATCATCGTGCTATAAGTGTGTATACACACAAAAAAGTGACTAGACCTAATGTTCAGAATGCAATTATAAAATCACGTCTACCACTACTCGACCATCAAACCCCCACCCCACACACTCAGTCACACCCCTGAAGATCCTATCCTGATCCACCTCAACATTAAACTTGTGTCCATGGTGTAACCTTCATTTAATATTAAACTAGGAAATCAAATCCAATTTGGATTCCTCTTCATAAGAAGAGAAATCCAAATTGAATTAGTCAAGGGCACATTGGTCAATGCACATAAAAAAATATCTAACCCCCTCATTCCCTATATAAACAACCACCCCACCCTCTTCACTCAGCCATCCATCATCTCTCAACCCTATACAAGCAAGGTAACCCTTGTTCCTCTTCAATTTTGTTTTATAACTTTAGCTATTTGTGCGTAAAGCAACTGCAGGCAGCAACAGCTGCAGTCGCAGCAAGCGCGCAGCAGCAGCAATGGCAGAATGCAGCAGTAGCAGCAGCAAGCAACAGCTGCAGCGAGCAGTGGCAGATGCAGCAGCGCACAGAAGCAGCATATATATATATATATATATATATATATATATATATAATCTATATATGTATCTATGTATACTATATACTATCTATGTATACTATATCTATGTATATATATACTATATATATATTATCTATATATGTATCTATGTATACTATATACTATCTATCTATGTATATACTATCTATCTATGTATATTATATATATATCTATATATCTATATATCATATTATATTATATCTATATATATATATATCTATATATATCATATACATATTATATCTATATATATCATATACATATATATGTATCTATATATTATCTATATATCTATGTATATATGTATATATGTATACTATATATGTATATATATATATGCAATCTATATATATATATATATATATATATATATATATAAATATATATAGTATATTGTATCTATATATATATCATATACATATATATGTATCTATATGTGTATCTATATATGTATCTATTTATATATCTATATATCTATGTATATATGTATATATATAAACTATATATTATCTATATATACTTATCTATATATCTATCTATATATCTATGTATATATGAATATATATAAACTATATATTATCTATATATACTATATATTAGCTATGTATACTATATATCATATACATATATATGTATCTATATGTGTATCTATATATGTATCTATTTATATATCTATATATCTATGTATATATGTATATATATAACTATATATTATCTATATATACTTATCTATATATCTATCTATATATCTATGTATATATGAATATATATAAACTATATATTATCTATATATACTATATATTAGCTATGTATACTATATATCATATACATATATATGTATCTATATGTGTATCTATATATGTATCTATTTATATATCTATATATCTATGTATATATGTATATATATAAACTATATATTATCTATATATACTTATCTATATATCTATCTATATATCTATGTATATATGAATATATATAAACTATATATTATCTATATATACTATATATTAGCTATGTATACTATATATCTATGTATACTATATATATGTATATATGTATACTGTATATATCTATGTATCTATATATAATATATTGTATCTATATATACCTATATATATCATATACATATATAAGTATATACATATGTATATATGTATACTATATATTATCTATATATGTATACTATATTGTATCTATATATCTTATATATACATTATTTTATATAGATATTTGTCCCATCTATAAACCAGAAATAGCATAAAATTAACCTAGAAATCTAGTGGGGTAAGTCTATTTAATTATATTTCATCAATTATCTGACTTGTTTCACCCGCTTTGGACCCCAGGCGAGTACAGTCTCTGATGGTTTTCTTACTGATAATTTCTATAACACATGTAGTATTGTTGTATTTGATTCCTGACACAAAGAAACACGGACTAGCATATCTTGTGTTTTTAGAATTTGATCTTGTATAATACCTGATATTCGTGTGATTCTTGTATGCTAGTCGGGACGAAAAAATGCTAGTTTATATGTGATCATATCCTACTGTGCAAATATAACTCCTGTGCAAAAGCTAACCATACACTTCACGTATGATTAACCGGCTCCCATTGTGCAATCCTAAGCCGATCACATAATCAAACTAGTATTTCAAAACACTTAGTGACTATAAAATTCCTTGTTGATATATGACATATTCTCAGTTTATTCATTTTTTCTGTTCATTTCTTACTATGCCTTGATGTCAGTTTATTTATCCATCATGTACTACTTTTCTATTACAGTTTTATAGTCCTTATCATGTATTGAAACTGCTATTAGAATTGTACTCGTTCAATCCTGATTGGATAATATTTCAGGTAGCACTTAGAAGGACATGTGTCTCATCTATTATGGATTTTTGGAAAATAGCTTCGAGCCTAATTTTATCTCCTGAAGGATCGAGGAAGGCCGCAAGCGGGAGACCTAGTTATAACAATAGTTAAAGTTGCAGACTTACTATAGTTGTATGATTTATGAAATACAAGATTTTGTATTGTAACCTTTATATACATATATATACTACAGCATGTTTTCACCTACCTTAGTTTTGTGATTGAGTATAATATTTGTTTTCTTTATACTATTGGGTGTTGGTTATACAGTGCTAGTTCCAGACAGCGTTCTACCGCCGACACTGCGGCGTAGGCTGGACGTACCCACGCACTCGTACCCGAATACCCGGGTGCGGGTCGTGACACGTTTTTATGGTGGCCCATGCAAGTCAGACTTCACAAGAAATGCGATATCGTAGTAGTACTTTGGACTAGAGTACTATTACGAGCCTGCAATAGGATATAGGATATTAGGAATAGGAAATACTCAATCACAACTAGGAATTCCATTCCTGAATTAAATTTACTGATCTTGATTACTCTAACTGATTTGACATCTTCCTTAATTCTTGTCCTTCTCGAATAATACCCTATCTTGTGCCTTAATGATGTCTCCTTATTGTTTTCATCATATTTCAGTATGGCACGCTAGATTAGGACATGACATAGTTTCATATTTATATCCTTTGTGCTTAAGCATAGCTTATTAATAGAACCCTTGGGTAGGAGTTGCAAGCATCACTGACTAGGATAGAGATTTGTGTTTGATGTTTGCAAGGGGTATCATATTATATTGGAAGACCGTATTTTGTCTGCTAGCTTACTCGTAATGCCACTTCCAAGTTTTGACATTTTCCTTGGAATGGATTGGTTTGGTATGCATTTCGCTAGCATTGACTGCCGCAGAGGTCGTATGCTGTTTCGACCTCCAGGAGAGCCGGAGTTCGAGTTTGCTAGAAAGACAGAGAAACCAGATCGTAGAATTCTTTGCAAAGCTATAATAGAGAAGAAAGAACTATTGCATCCTATTATTGCTGAGTTCTTAGATGTGTTTTCCGAGGAGTTACCAGGATTGCCGCTAGATAGAGATATTGAATTCTCTATTGATCTAATACCGGGAGCAGAACCAATATCGCAGCATGTCTACCGGATCAACAACAATGAGCTGGCATAGCTAAAGAAACAGATCGATGAATTAGACGACAAGGGATTCATCAGATCAAGTTCGTCACCTTGGGGAGCCCCGGTACTTTTTGTGCCAAAGAAGGATGGATCGGTGCGGATGTGTATCGATTACAGAGCCCTGAACAACCTCACAATCAAGAATAAATATCTGTTGCCGAGAATAGATGATTTCTTCGATCAGTTGAGTGGCGCGAAGATATTTTCAAAGATTGACTTGAGATCCGGATATCATCAGGTAAAGGTGAAAAATGAAGATATTCCGAAGACTGCATTCAGGACTCGATATGGCTAGTACGAGTTCTTGGTGATGTCGTTCGGTTAACTAATGCCCCGACAGTCTTCATGAACTTGATGAACAAGGTATTCCATCATTACCTGGACAAGTTCGTGGTAGTGTTTATAGATGATATCCTTGTATACTCAAAGACGCTAGAAGAACACGAGAAGCATTTAAGAATAGTGCTTGAAACTCTCAGGAAGGAGAAGCTCTATGGAAAACTTTATAAATGTGAGTTTTTCTTAAACAAAGTGGAGTTTTTCGAACATGTAGTGACTCGAGATGGAATATCAATTGATCCAAAGAAGATTGCTGCCGTAGAATCTTGGGCCACTCCAAGCTCTGTTACAAAAATTAGAAGCTTCTTAGGATTGGCTGGATATTACAGAAAGTTCGTGAAAGCTTTCTCTCGAGTTGCAGAGCCTTTGACTAAACTCACTCGGAAAGATGTAGAGTTTGTTTGGATAGAGGAGTGCCAGGTTGCTTTTGAAGAATTGAAGAAGAGGTTGACGTCTGCTCCTATTTTGACGTTGCCATCAGGGTCTGGAGGTTTCACTATTTATAGTGATGCATCGGAAAAATGTTTGGGTTGTGTTCTTCAGCAGAATGGAAAAGTGATTGCCTATGCATCCAGGCAATTACGTCCTCATGAGAAGAACTATCTTACCCACGATTTGGAGTTAGCAGCAGTCATCTTTTTCTTGAAATTGTGGAAACACTATTTATACGGAGAGCGTGTGGAGATCTTCACAGACCACAAGAGCTTGAAGTACGTTTTCACTCAGAAGGAGTTGAACATGAGGCAACGTCGGTGGTTGGAACTGATGAAAGATTTTGACATATCTTTGCAGTATCATCCTGGAAAAACCAATGTAGTTGCCGATGCCTTAAGCAGGTATCCGGTAGCTATGTTGTTGATACAGGATCGGTATTTGTTGGAGGACTTGGAGAGCTTGGGCATGGAGGTAATAGTTCCTGGTTTTGCTATGCAGATGTGGGGGTTGCAGATACACTCAGAGTTGATGGACAGGATCAAGGCAGCCCAGTATGAAGATGTATCTCTGAGGAGAATCAGAGCTCAGGTGAGAGCAGGATTGGAAGATGATTTCACCATTGCTGAGGATGGTTCTTTGCGGCATGGTGTTAGATTGTGTGTGCCTAGTGGGGAGCTGCGTGAAGAGGTGTTACAGGAAGCGCATCGCTCGCAGTATTCAATACATCCAAGTGCCAACAAGATGTATCGGGATATGCGCGAGAGTGTGTGGTGGTATGGCATGAAGAGGGAAGTGGCACAGTTTGTATCCAGATGCTTAGTGTGCCAGCAAGTAAAAGCCGAGAGGCAGAGGCAAGGAGGTTTACTTCAGCCACTACCTATTCCAGAGTGGAAGTGGGAGCACATTACTATGGATTTTGTGTCCGGACTTACACGATCTCCAGGAGGAAAAGACGCGATTTGAGTCATCGTTGATAGGTTGACCAAGTCGGCCCACTTTTTGCCCTTCAAGGTGGGTTTGTCTACGGAGAAGCTGGCAGAGATGTATGTGAGGCAGATCGTCAGGATACATGGGTTTTCCGTCAGCATAGTCTCGAATCGGGATAGTCGTTTCACTTCTCATTTCTGGAGGAGTTTGCAGGCGAGTTTGGGCACTCAGCTCAAGTTCAGTACTGCATATCATCCCCAGACAGATGGGCAGTCAGAGACGACTATTCAGACTCTCGAGGATATGCTACGCACTTGTGTACTAGATTTCGAATGATCCTGGGAGGATCATCTGGTGGAGTTTGCATACAACAATAGTTACCAGGCAAGCATCGAGATGTCTCCTTTCGAGGCTCTGTACGGCCGAAGATGTCGTACCCCATTATCTTGGGACGACACAGGCGAGCGAGCATTGTTGGGACCAGAAATGGTAGTAGATGCTGCGGAGAAGGTAAAGCAGATTAGAGAAAGACTTCGTGTGGCTCAGGACAGACAGAAGCACTGGTCCGATAGTCGCCGGAGACCGTTAGAATTCGAGGTTGGCAAGTTGGTGTTCTTGCGAATTTCTCCAACACGTGGCACGATTCGTTTCGGGAGAAGCGGAAAGCTCAGTCCAAGGTTTATCGGGCCCTTCAGTATTACCAAAAGGGTCGGTGTCGTAGCCTACCGGCTAGCTTTGCCATCTACATTAGAGGGAGTACATAACGTGTTTCATGTATCCCAGCTGAGACGATACGTGGTTGATCCTAACGACGTCTTAGATCACTCAGAGATTGAAGTAGGACCGAGCCTCAGCTACCAAGAGCAGCCCGTGGAGATACTAGATCACAGAGAAAAGGTGTTGCGTAACCGGATGATTTTATTTGTTCGTGTCGCTTGGAGTCATCACTCCCCGGGTGAATCTACTTGGGAGAGAGGACGAGATGCGTGAACGATATCCACACCTCTTTGAATTTTGAGGTATTTTTTCTTTCTTTCTGTATGATCTACTTTAAATTTCGAGGACAAAATTTTTCTAAGGAGGGTAGATTTGTAACCTTCATTTAATATTAAACTAGGAAATCAAATCCAATTTGGATTCCTCTTCATAAGAAGAGAAATCCAAATTGAATTAGTCAAGAGCACATTGGTCAATGCACATAAAAAATATCTAGCCCCCTCATTCCCTATATAAACAACCACCCCACCCTCTTCACTCTCCATCCATCATCTCTCAACCCTATACTAGCAAGGTAACCCTTGTTCCTCTTTAATTTTGTTTTATAACTTTAACTATATGTGTGTGTATAAAGGAACTGTAGGCAGCAGCAGATGCAGTCGCAGCAAGCGCGCAGCAGCAGTAGCAGATGCAGCAGCCGTAGCAGTACCAGTAGCAGCATGCAGCAGCCGCAGCAGTAGCAGCATGCAGTAGCAGCAGCAGCGAGCAACAGCTGCAGCGAGCAGTGGCAGATGCAGCAGAAGCAGCATATATATATATATATATATATATATATATATATACTATCTATCTATGTATATATATACTATATATATTATCTATATATGTATCTATGTATACTATATATACTATATATATTATCTATATATATATCTATGTATACTATATATAATATATTATATATATATGTATCTATGTATACTATATACTATCTATCTATGTATACTATATATATCTATGTATCTATATATAATATATTATATATATATGTATCTATATATACTATATAATATCTATCTATGTATATTATATATATCTATGTATCTATATATAATATTATATATATATATATATATATATATATATATCTATGTATATATGTATACTATATATATATATATGTAATCTATATATATCTATATATATATATCATATTATATCTATATATATATATATATATCTATATATATCATATACATATTATATCTATATATATCTATATATATCATATACATATATATGTATCTATATATGTATACATATGTATATATATAAACTATATAATATATTATATATATATGTATCTATGTATACTATATACTATCTATCTATGTATACTATATATATCTATGTATCTATATATAATATATTATATATATATGTATCTATGTATACTATATAATATCTATCTATGTATATTATATATATCTATGTATCTATATATAATATTATATATATATATATATCTATGTATATATGTATACTATATATATATATATATATGTAATCTATATATATCTATATATATATATCATATTATATCTATATATATATATATCTATATATATCATATACATATTATATCTATATATATCTATATATATCATATACATATATATGTATCTATATATGTATACATATGTATATATATAAACTATATATTATCAATATATACTATATATTATCTATGTATACTATATATTATCTATGTATAATATATATATGTATCTATGTATACTATATATATCTATGTATCTATATATAATATATTGTATCTATATATACCTATATATATCATATACATATATAAGTATCTATATATGTATATATGTATACTATATATTATCTATATATGTATACTATATTGTATCTATATACGAATCTATATATCTTATATATACATTATTTTATATAGATATTTGTCCCATCTATAAACCAGAAATAGCATAAAATTAACCTAGAAATCTAGTGGATTAAGTCTATTTAATTATATTTCATCAATTAATGTGAATTATTCATGATATAGGTTATCTGGACCCCGTCACACTCTGACTTGTTTCACCCGCTTTGGACCCCAGGCGAGTATAGTCTCTGATGGTTTTTTACTGATAATTTCTATAACACATGTAGTATTGTTGTATTTGATTCCTGACACAAAGAAACACGGACTAGCATATCTTGTGTTTTTAGACTTTGATCTTATATAATACCTGATATTCGTATGATTCTTATATGCTATTCAGGGCGGGAAAATGCTAGTTTATATGTGATCATACCCTACTGTGCAAATATAATTCCTGTGCAAAGGCTAACCATACACTTCGCGTATGATTAACCGGCTCCCATTGTGCAATCCTAAGCCGATCACATAATCAAACTAGTATTTCAAAACACTTTGTGACTATAAAATTCCTTGTTGATATATGACATATTCTCTGTTTATTCATTTTTTCTGTTCATTTCTTACTATGCCTTGATGTCAGTTTATTTATCCATCATATACTACTTTTCTATTACAGTTTTATAGTCCTTATCATGTATTGAAGCTGCTATTAGAATTGTACTCGTTCAATCCTGATTGGATAATATTTCAGGTAGCACTAAGAAGGACCTGTCTCTCATCTATTTGGATTTTTGGAAAATAGCTTCGAGCCTGATTTTACCTCCTGAAGGATCGAGGAAGGCCGCAAGCGGGAGACCTAGTTATAACAATAGTTAAATTGCAGACTTACTATAGTTGTATGATTTATGAAATACAAGATTTTGTACTGTAACTTTTATATACATATATTTCACCTACCTTAGTTTTGTGATTGAGTATAATATTTGTTTCCTTTATACTATGGGGTGTTGGTTACACAGTACTAGTTCCAGACAGCGTTCTACCGCCGACACTGCGGCGTAGGCTGGACGTACCCACGCACTCGTACCCGAATACCCGGGTGCGGGTCGTGACACATGGCGTTAGAGGGTTTCCACATCTGATTGGTATATCATATGGTGGAAATAAAATTTATAAAAACATGTCATCAGGGTGTTAGCCCATCTTGACTCCACTTACTAGGTTTGCACCCTCCTGGATCACATGAAATACCTTCTCCCTATTCTTTTTCCATTGTATATATAGAAGCCTCTGCTCCATATACCCCTTCCCCATTGGAATTCCCTTCTACTATAAAACTATGCACGGATCCTAGGTTTTTCCTTCAAGAAGATCACAGGTGGTAAGGATTTAAGGATAACCCCAACCACTCCACCCCCTTGGAAAAGTGTGTGCTTCATTGATATACCAATTTGAATCCCTGAGATGTCCTATCAAGGATTGTGATCATTTCAATAAGTCTTATCCGCATGCGGCTTTAATGTGGTAGGATCAGGATGTAGTTTTCCTCTTCTTCAAGCAAGGAGGAATAGGTGGAGGTTCCTTGGGTTTATAGACACTATGGGAGAGAGTCATTTGGTCAACAGCCCTTCACAAGGGCCTCTTTATTCCCGAGTTACCTTCACCCTAAAAGACAATGGTGTCAATAGCATTATACCTATCTATCTTATTGGTTCAAGATTCACACCATTAACGTGTCGATCAAGTCAACAAGTTTCAACTTAACATGTGACGCAGACCAAAGCATTCAGTTTCAGTCTTCTTCAAGCATAACAAGTAATAATTTTGATTCCATGTATGTGAGATGGAGGATGTCGGGTAGTTGGTAGTAAGGGTAGCACCCACCCCTAACGTGTGTGCATGTTTCTGTTGAGTTAGCATGACCTTCACCAAATCAATAACATGAAGGAAAGATGGGGCAGGGAAGGAGAAGAGATTGTTCTGGCGAAGGAAAACTGCAAAAGAAGGGCAAAAAGGAAACATTCCAGTTAATAATCCAACCAGTAAGGGACTAAGTGGACAATGCAGATTGAATTAACTTAACTTCACACCCGCAACACCTTACATTGTTAGAATTTTCAACTTCAATGAAATAACACGTTGTCCTCTTATACTATAAAAGATATGGTCTCATGCATGTGAACTCGGCGTCCCCATTTCAGAGCCGTGTTTGGGACATAACCATGGGACAACAGATGTTACTATCCATAAGGAGGATGAGTTATCCACAAGAAATTACCATCTTGATACAGTGACAAGAGTGACACTCTAGTGGTGGTTATCGTCCATTTTAGGAAACCAGTATTAGATAAACAACATATATTTTCCATTTCTTAGTGAAATTAACCAAAGCTCAAATGCTAATTATTATACTCTGTTTTTACAGTTTAATTTTGTAGTGTAACATATTACAAGCATCATAAATGAGGGCAAAGATTTGCCGTACTTTTTCTTTCTCAATTCCCCTTTAATTTTACTGAAAACCTATCAATTTTGAGGCTGTATTGGCTTGAATTTTGGAAACTGCCTAAACCATTCTGGCATAAAATTGAGTGTCTGAGGCTCAACAACAATTGTAAAAGCCTGTAACTTAATTTGCTTATATCTTTAAACACTGAAACACACAAGGGTTTGGCTACCAATTTTTGACATTCAATCCTACCCCCAAATATCTGGACTTGGATCAGTGTTTAAAAGTTAAACTTGACTTGGCCTTCAAAGATTGTGAAGGTCTGGAAGCCTCATTTCGATACTAAGAATCCCTAAATTCACTTAACTGGGAATGTAAACCCATGTCCATAGACCTAGAATAGAAAGCAAATCTTACTAGATGATGCTTAACAAGATTTTTCCAGAGATAATAATGTACATGATAGAAATTTTCTTTGAAGACATAATATTGCTCAAAAATCTTTTTTTTAAATCATAGAGATAAAAGCTTACCTTTCGGAACAATTCTTTCATTCCCCCGCCAGCTGAACTTGGGTAGTATATCATGATACTGTGATTGTCCCCTTTTAACATATAATTTTGCAAGTTAGACTAAAACTGGATAAACCTGAATTGTAGTAACTTGCATAATACTTTAACAGCTGTAGGAAAAAAAATCTGGAAGTGCCAAAGTCAATAAATCTATCAATCACAGCAAAAGTTGAGAACACCAAAATGCACCATAGGTGGTGCAGATAGAATATTGCTCAACATTCAGTTGATATGCAACCATTAAGCAGCATGAGCTGGTAGTTAAGTATTTTATTTCAGCTTAACATTACAACCTCAAGAAAAATCTACTGCAACTAATCCTCTCCTTACAAAGCAACTGCAAATTTCTGATTACACTAAAATCTCATGGTAGGATGACACTTTAGATGGCTTAGTCTTGGCGACATCCATTTCTACTGTTCATTCTTGAAGGTAAATATCTAGTACAAACAAATGCAAGATTCAAAAATAACAAACGTTACTTAAATTTTTAAAGCGCAAATTCTTCCAATTATTTGTCGATGTTGAAATTGCAGCTAGTGCCTTACCCCCTGAACAAGAGCGTGTAACATGCAGTTTAATCATTTATCATCCTGGTTTCATGATTATCATGACAAGAAAAAGACTAAAAAGAATTGTACTTGGAGTCTTTTCCCTAAGTAACTATGCAACATCAAAATAAATCATTTATCATAATGGTCTAAGGCATGGGTGTTAAAGACATAAGGGGAAATGGAGGGCTGCATATCTAGTGATGGATGTGATATGAAGGTAACATAGATAATGCATCTGATGATGTTGAAAAAAAATACAGAACATCATATAGCTCACACGATTTTGTATTTGGAGAAACTTGAGCATGATATCTACATGAGCCTTTGGTTCTTTCTTTTTGCATTGCAGCATTCGATTTTGAGACATTATATGAGACTACATTTATTAGTCATGTCATGATTATCTTCGAACTTAGTTGGCTGCATTGCACTTATAATGATATGCAATGTGTTTCTTGTTTTTGATTTCTTGATGATTCTAACTGATTTAAGTTACGATTATCTTGAACGGTTTACTATGTTTTTCAAGATGCCGACTCACATGATTCGGGCAAGCGCCAACCAAAGGCACTAGAAGAAGTTAGAATCATAAGGCTTCCCTGACAGCTTCAAACACTTTTTTCACACACACATATAGGGGATACAAATGTATTCTATTTCAGTGTTAGGAAAGTATTTTGCATAGTTATCAAAACCAGATACAAATGTCGGGGATACCAATGTATTATATTTCAGTTTAGGAAAATATTTTGCATAGTTATCAAAAGTGCACCAGACCGACAGTTGGACCGGAAAATTGGTGACCCAATAGCTTAGCCAGTCCAGGTCCTCTTTTGAACAGCTTTTAAATCTGGCCCGGTTAAGAACCGATTAAACCACATGGTTTTTGTAAACCCATTAAACCTGTTGAGTCATCAAACCTGCCGGGTTGCTTAAGCAAGCAATTGCTTCTTGGACTGGACCTTTTTAGACTATCCAAAGGCCAGTCCATTTAGAGAAAAGTATGATCTCCATCCCTATTAATAGTAGCAGCTCTTACATTGGTTTGGTTTTCCAACCGATGTGGGACTAAAATAGTCCAACTATGTTGAAATGTTGCATGAGTTGGTAGAGTTAGGTTTGCAATTGCATGTGAATTTTGGAAGAAAGAATGTGATTAATACCAAAGAAAAGAAGTATGTGATTAACAGTGTATATATAAACACATTGTTTGGTTAATCGCATAATGTTTGGGCGTGATTGACTTCTCCACCGGTTGGACCGCTGACCTAAAGTCTTGACTGGGTCGATGTCCGGTCCGGGTCTGATAACTATGGCATTTTGTAACGGAAATAAATAGTTCTGACATGGAGAAAAAAAATAACTTTAAACATAATGAAACCCGAAAAAACAACAATAAGTTATATGTTTCCACTAGTTGGAACTCTCACCATCAATAGGTTTCTCTACAAAAGGCTTCCAAAAGCGCTTCCCGTGTACCTCAACAAAATCTTCTTGCTCAACAAAGTAGTCCAGCTCTTGGTAAGGAAATTCCCTATTCACAAGTGCATAATTTGGAACAGGAACTCCGAACGTTTCCAGACGCTTCAGCATATAGATCAGGTGTTATGATTGAATAATGAACCAATGAAATTTCTTGGTGCTTGAAAAGGAGAAAGTTACCAATATTTGATTTCAAGAATAATCTAATACTATGAATAAAAACAAAGCAATTATAATTTATGAAACAGTACTACAACTGCTATGCCAAGTCACTACTAACCAAGTGAAAAATGTTGGTCACATCTTTTACTTCCCTTTCTCACTCTACCTGCACAACAGGAGATAAGAATCACACCGATCCTATTAGGGTTCCAGGGCCCCTTCCTTTCAGTGCGCCTGCTTGAATGTTATATCATTATAATAATGTTGGAAACAGTTAACTGCTGTGTGGTCTATTCTGAAATATGCATTACTAGCGACCAAGAATCACGTGTATGAACGATCTTATTGGTCTAAAGCAAAAGTCAGAAGCATGGCAACATGGGTACAAGCTGTATATCCCAAAACATATCTCTATAGTCTATATATAGGAAATAATAAACAAGGCCAGCGAAAGGTTGATATGTTCTTAGACACAATTCTCTTCTCGACGTATTAGGCATAAACTGTATCGATAGTCTTGTGCTACAATTTCCATTTTTTATATTAAGATGATATTGCCATAGTCACCATTCCACCTGCAGCATCAACAAGGCTATTGTTGCACATGCACTGGAATAAAAGCATACTTCTAACATCATGAAGAAACTCCATTAATCATGTATGTCATTAAATTCATTACAAGTAATTACAAAGTTAACCAAATAATTTTTGCATGATAAGCTTGTAACACTATAAGAAGCATATAGTAGGAAGGGCCTAAAAGCATGTTACCTCATAGACCTTCCTCCTATCATGGAGAAGGTATTGTGGTTCCAATTCATTTACTAAGAAGGGCCTACACAGCATTCATTAACAAAAATTAGGCAATTGAACAATAAATTAAACACATAAATTTTACAAACTCTAATCTACTAAAAAGTAAAAAAGGAAAGTAACTCATGGAGGCTTTTTATAATTTAGTGAAAGAAAATCATGAATATGAAACCGTTATTTTGAAGTTGAGGATTGTATCATCAACCACCTTGATATACTGAGCTTCATAAACTAGTGTTTTCGGGAGGAATAATTTGAGGTTCATGCAATTCAATGCATTATTGAATATTACCAACAGATAAATCAGTTCCTGAAGAAACATGGTAGAGTATAGATGAAATAGCAAGAGAACCTTTGGGTAGAAATGATCCTCTATCTGTAAACAAGTGTAGATAATATTTCCTATAGAATTTTATTTATTGGTTTATGTAATTTTGTGTACAAAACTGCAAGCATGAAATGTAATAACTAGGTTGTTAAGATGGTCGCACCATGTGACTCACAAGAATTTTTTTGTTCCATGGAGACGACGTTGCACAGCCTATCAAGCCAGAGGGACTTAAGGGAAGACTTTGGAATACTCTAAAATTGCATTGAGTCTTTGGGAAGATTTCTTGGATATTCTTCGAACGATTCTTTGGATATTCTTCCATCTAGAAACTTCATGAGTATTCCTACCATTTCCAGATGGCTAGATCTTTTCTTGGTTGTAAATATTTTATTGTAAATATCTAGGTTGTAGATGGTTCCAACCATTATATGGTAGACACATGGCATAATCTTAGTCATTCATGTAGACCCTTTGAGGATATATAATGAGGGGAGGCCTCATTTTTTCCTCACCACCCAGCCCAGAAGTTGTAACATCTCTCTAGTATAATAAAGTTTTCAACATTCCAATCTCTTTTTATTTTGCTCCACATTTTCTCACTCTCGCCTTAGCGATATAGCTAAGCATTTGGGGAAGTCTTACACGGGTCTTCAAGGAGGAAGTTTGTGCACCGCATAAAGCGAGGTGTAGGCAAAGACACTAAGTCAGTGACAACCCGTTCTAGAACATATTTGAAATAAGACGTAATATGTGAGACTAAAATGCATTAAGCCAAGTAGTTAATTAATGCCTAAAGGCATGGACAAGAAGCATGCATTCTTATCTCCCTGCTTGTAGTTCTAAGATCATCATCGTCCAAGCCTTCTACTATCAGAACTGGATTGGCTATGCAACATAAGGAAGTTATTGGCATTTTTATGAATGATTGTCAACCTAACGATAACCCAAGTTGGTGCCATATGTTCTAGCAAAGGTATCTATTAGCACGAGAGGAACCATAAAACCTAGACCTCATGTTGGCATGTAAGTTTACCTACCTTTTAGCTATGCAGGTTAAGCTCATGAAACAAAAAAGCTCCCTCCTAGAGTCAAAGTTCCCTAACTATTAAGAATCTAGATGAAAATGTAGGATTATACACAACAAGCCAAAAGATTGACAAGGAATCGCATTGCATACTCGCAGTTTTAAGATATTCAACCAAAATGGGGGTGTAACCAGGGAGCACGAGTAGACACATCCAGGCATAAAGGTAGGTGCCTCATATCCCGTAATGTGAGTCCACTTGCATGCCTTGTAAGCAATTAAAGCCTATGTTACCTGGACTTTGGTACGGGTGTCAGGTACGGATATATATCCAAGAGTCGGATCCTTCAAACTCATAATTGAAGGACACACAGACTCGGCTAAAAATGATCCAAATTTGGGATACGAGTACGGGAATATGACTATTAAAATAAATATATTTGAACATAGTTTCATAAAAAGATACATCATGTAATTAAATTTGCATGGCTTCATAAAAGACATGTAAATAAATTTGCAATTTGCACGGTTTCATAAAAATGCACGGTTTCATAAAAAAGAGAGCCTCTAATTAAATTTGTACGATTTTATAAAAAGACACATCTGTAATTAAGTTCGCATGGTTATAAAAAGACACATTCTATAATTAAATTTGTAAGGTTTCATAAAAAGACGTGATTATAAACTACTAGTAAATTTTACTGAACGAGTTGAATAAGTCCCTAAGGGACCGTCCCTTCTGCTCCTCTACTACTTTACTACTAGTCTACCATATTAAAATAAACTATTTACTTCATTACCACATTAAAATAAACTATCTACTTTATTACAAGTCTCCTGATTGTCATCATGGAGGATCGGATACGAATTTCATACACATATACATGTCCTATCGGGTGGGCACGGGTACTTCTCCTTAAAGTGGAGAGTCCGGGTAACATAGATTAAAGCACAATAAATCTATAGATGAACAAAATGTAGGCTTGTAGTGACTCATATTTAAGTACAACTTTATGACTTCCCAATTTTTGTATGACTTTATAACTTCTCGAATGTTGTACTTAAGTGAGATCGTACGACTACTCAATTCTGCTTTTTGGTAAGCTGTTATCACTCATCAAATTCTGGTTTTTAAGTCGACTACTATGAGTTGCTAGATTTATATTTTAACTTGACAAAAGAGAGAAAACCAATGTTATATATATATATATATATATATATATATATATATATATATATATATATTTGGTAAACGGGATATGAGCCATAGTGCTGGATATGAGCCATAGTGCTCATTTTTCTACATGAGCCATGCACATATAGACCAATAGGAATAGAGTGTACTAGTGCACATGGATGCACATGGGATGTAGAAATTCATATTGGTCCACATGTGCATGGCTCATTTAGGAAAATGAGCACTATAGCTCATATCCCGTTTACCCATATATATATATTATTTTTTATTTTTTTGCAATTCTGATCGAGTTTTGAAATTATTTGTTTTGGAGAGACAATTAAAAATAATTTATTATTAAAAATAGAAAATACTTAATTTATTTAGGCATAGTTTTATGTATTATCTTGTTATTTCATGTTAACGTTGAATGGAATAATATTAAGATTGATGGATGTTGTGAAGTTAAAGATATACAACTTCGAGAAATGGAATGGTATTGTGAAATGGAATGGTATTGTGTCAATAAAGAATCCTATCGAGAAGTTGTAGCATGTAGATCTTCGATACATCACAGCATTGTGTTGACACCACTTTCCCATATTTCTCTCTTTTCCATGTAATTTTTCTCTACTTAATTGACATGGAAAGAGTCTCGTTGCGGGTATCGGCCACTATCATATTGAGACATACCTGTAGAATGTGAATGATAGATTAATTCATTAAGAGGAGAGGAGAGGAGAGTACATTATATAGGAGATGCTAACCCCTCTCTCTATTAGTCTACCCGATGTGGAACTAAACTCAACTTAACACATAACTCAACATCCTCTCTCAAGCTAGAGCATAGATGTCAATCATGCCCAGGTTGTTACAGAGAAATTGAACCCGAGGACCTAGAATAAATTTTTTAAATATATCAATTATCTGATCATCGGTCCACACATGGTGAAACTTTATCATCCCTTTCTGATCTCATCACGGACAAAGTGAATGTCAATTTCAATGTGCTTTGTCCTTTCATGAAATACAGGGTTAGTAGCAATATGAATAGCAGACGGGTTATCACACCACATATCTGCTGCTTTGTATCCTGCTTCTTCCAGTTCTTGTAGAAGATGCTGCAGATATAGCACATCTGTTGTGCCATGAGCAATTGTCCGATATTTCGCTTTCGAGCTTGATCGTGCGATCACACTCTGCTTCTTGCTCTTCCATGATACCAAGTTCCTGCCAATGAAGACCAAGAAGCCAGATGTAGACTGTCTATCCGTAAGACTGACACCACAGTCAGCATCAGTAAAGCACTCAACGTAAGTATGTCCCTTATTTTTTATCCTAATTTCTTTTTCCGGATTCTAAACTAGATAGAGCAGAATTCTGAGAACTGCCTCCCAATGTGGAACTCGTAGTAAAGACGTGAATCTACTTGTAACACTGACGGCAAAAAAAAATGTCTGGACGAGTCATAACGGCCAAGTAGTTGAGTTTCCCAACTACTCGACGATATTGATCCGGATCGGTTGTCACGACCCGCACCCGGGTGTTTGGGTACGAGTGCGTATGTACGCTGTCTGAAACTAGTACTGTATAACCAACACTTCATAATATAAAGAAAACAGATATTATACTAAATCACAAAATTAAGGTAGGTGAAAACATGTTATATATATATATATATATATATATATATATATATATATGTGTGTGTGTGTGTATAAAGGTTACAGTACAAAATATTATATTCATAACTCATACAACTATAGTAAGTCTGCAAACTTTAATTATTGTCATAACTAGGTCTCCCGCTTGCGGCCTTCCTCGATCCTCCAGGAGGTAAAATCAGGCTCGAAGCTATTTCCCAAAAATCCATAATAGATGAGACACGGGTCCTTCTAAGTACTACCTGAAATATTATCCAATCAGGATTGAACGAGTATAATTCTAATAGCAGTTTCAATACATGATAAGGACTATAAAACAGTGATAGAAAAGTAGTATATGATGGATAAATAAACTGACATCAAGGCATAGTAAGAATAAATAGGAAAAAATGAATAAACAGAAAATATGTCATGTATCAACAAGGAAATCTATAGTCACTAAGTGTTTTGAAATACTAGTTTGATTATGTGATCGGCTTAGGATTGCACAATGGGAGCCGGTTAATTATACGTGAAGTGTATGGTTAGTCTTTGCACAGGAATTATATTTGCACAGGATTAAGGGTATGATCACATATAAACTAGTATTTTTTCGCCCCGACTAGCATACATGAATCACACGAATATCAAGTATTATACAAGATCAAGGTCAAAAAACACAATATGTGCTAGTCCGTGTTTCTTCGTGTCAGGAATCAAGTACAACAATACTAGATGCGTTATAGAAATTATCAGTAAGAAAATCATCAGAGACTGTACTCGCCGGGGGTCCAAAGCGGGTGAAACAAGTCAGAGTGTGTAACGGGGTCCAGATAACCTATATCATGAATAATTTACATTAATTGGTGAAATATAATTAAGTAGATTTAACCTACTAGATTTCTAGGTCAATTTTATGCTATTTCTGGTTTATAGATGGGACAAATATCTATATAAAAACTTAAATATAAAATATTGTATATATAAGATATATTTATAGATACTTATGTATAGATACATACATATATAGTTTATATATATAGAGAGATACACATAATAGTATACATAGATATATAGTATACATATATATATATATATATATATATATATATATATATAGTATACATAGTATTACAATATATTATATATAGATACATAGATATATATATAAATACATATGTAGATACACATATAATATATATATATATATATATATATATATATATATGATATATATAGGTATATATAGATACAATATATTATATATAGATACATAGATATATAGTATACATATATAGATAATATATAGTATACATATATATATATATGTATAGAATATATATATAGAGAATAAGGGAGGTGAGATGACACCTCACTCTAAAAACAAGGGTGGCGGTGACGTGGCATAATCCCAACCACACATTTCATAATTGTCAATTTGCACTTAACCCCCTCCCCTCGTTTGTGTGGTTGAGATTGTGCCACATCACTGCCACCTTTGTTTTTAGAGTGAGGTGCCATCTCACCTCCCTTATTCTCTCTATATATATATATATATATATATATATATATAGATAGATAGATATATAGTATACATATATAGATAATATATAGTATATATATATACATATATAGATACATAGATATATAGTATACATATATAGATAATATATAGTATACATAGATACATAGATATATAGATATATATATAAATATGCTGCTCTACTGCTGCAGCCACTCCTTATGCTGCTGTTGCGTGCTACAGCCGCTGCTGCAGGTGCTACTGCTCTGCTGCTCTTCACTGCAGCTGCTACTGCTGCTGCATCACCTGCTCTGCTGCTGCAGGTGCTACTACTACTTGCTACTGCTGCTCTTCTTCCTTTTCTTGACACACACACACACACACATATATATATATACACACACGTATCCTAGTTAAGAGTTATAAAACATATTTGAAGAGGATCAAGGGTTACCTTCCTAATATAGGATTGAGGGGAGATGAAGGATGGTGAGTGATGGAGGTGGGGATGTCCTTATATAGGGTTGGAGGTTGTCAAGATATTTATTATGGTGCATTGACCATTGTGCCCTTTACCAATTCAATTTGGATTTCTCCTCTTATGAAGAGCAATCCAAATTGAATTTGACTTCCTACTTTAATTTTTTGACATGAAGGTTACATCGGTCATCAGTGTCCCCTCATCGAGAAGTAACTTTATCCCGGGGTCCATGAGCGAGGTTGCTCCCTTAGCTTGCATCATTCCTGCATTATTTAGGATGTCAAGCACATATTTTTTCTGAGACATTACAATGTCCCGCTTACCCCGTGTGACTTCTATGCCCAAAAAATAGCTCAACGATTCCAAATCCTTGGTTTGAAATTGTTCTCCTAGAAACTTATTTAGTTCTGCAATGCCCTGAGTGTCATCTCATATGATCACAATATCATCCACATTGACAACAAGTAGTATCCTTCCAGCTAATGTCTGACAGTAAAATACTAAATGATCCTTCTTTGATTGGCACATGCCAAATTGAGAAACCACATTTGTGAAACGATCAAACCATGCACGAGGAGATTATTTGAGACCATAAAGGGCCTTCCGCAAATGACACACTTTACCCTCCATTGCAACAAACTCGGGAGGTTGCACCACATATACTTCTTCGTCAAGATCTCCATGAAGAAATGCATTCTTGATATCCAGCTGTAGTAACGGCCAATCATAGCGAACAGCTGAGGCCAAGAGGACGCGCACAGAGGTCATTCGAGCAACTGGAGAGAATGTCTCAAAATAATCCTCACCATAGGTCTGAAAATAATCTTTTGCCACCAGACGAGCCTTCAGGCGATCAAGAGTGCCATCTGGTTTTACCTTAATATTGAATACCTATCTGCAACCCACTGCCTTCTTACCATGAAGTAAATCAACCAAGTTTCATGTATGGTTCTCCCGAAGTGCTTTCATTTTCTCTTCCATAGCAGCAAGCCAGTCGGAATGTTTAAGACCCTCCTCTGCAGAATTGGAAATCTGAATCCCATCAATAGTCGTCACTAATGATTGTGTGTGGCTCGCAAGCCCTTTGTAATTGTGAACGTACAATGGATGATCACGACATGTACGACGAGGTCGAACTGGCAGATCAGGCGAAAGCAAATCAGTGGAGCTAGAGGAGGATGAAGGCGCTGTGTCCACACACACTATCGGCGAAACTCGTTTCGACGATGCTGGTACCGACGGAGCCGGTGTGTGGAGACCATCGGACCGGGAGACTGGCTCGGTAGGGGAGGGCACCCTGACGGAAGACAGATGTGTTTGAACAGAAAACAACAAGAAATCATCTTCTGGTAAACTTGTGGAACCGGATCAGTAGTTTGTAGAAGTGGAGGAAACTCAGTTTCAACAAAGGTAACATCCCGAGAGAAAAAATACCGCTTCAAGACTGGAAAAAAACACCGATACCCTTTCTGATCCTTAGGATACCCAAGAAAAATACATTGGATAGCCTTTGGATCTAGTTTAGAAAGTTGGTCGAGTATCCCTAAGATAACACAAGCAACCAAAGATTCGGAGAGAAAAGAAACGGCTCTCGTTTGGGATATAATCGAGAGAAGGGAGTATCGACATTGAGAACAGACGACATGCGATTAATTAGATAACAAACCATAAGAACGGTATCCGATCAAAATCTTTTTGGAGTACGTGCTTGGAACATAAGAGCACGCGTTGTTTCTAAGAGTGACGATTCTTGCGTTCAGCCACATCATTCTGTTGTGTAAGGACATGAAGTTTGGTGGATGATGCTATTCCGAGACAGATGTGAAACAAACTCACGAGACATATACTCACGACCATTGTCACTGCAAATACATTGAATCATAACACAAAATTGTGTTTTGATTTCCGCATAAAAATGGCACCAAATGTTAAATAATTCGGAACGATTTTTTACGAGATAAACAAAAGTGACATGCGAGTAGTCATCAAAAAAGGTAATAAAATACTTGAATCCCACCACAGATTCAACCGGACAATATTCCCATATATCGAAATACACCAACTCGAAAGGAGCGAAAACAACTTTATTTTGACTGACTGGATAGAAAATCCGGTGATGCTTAGCCAAACTACAGGACTCACAATGAAAAGAACATGAAACATCTAAAGATGGATACATTTTATGGAGTGCTTGGACAGAAGGATGTCCTAACTGGCAGTGTAACTCAAAAAGATCAAGTTTCACACCAACACAGACAATAGAGGAAGGTTTGTCAAACAGGTACAAGCCTCCAGCCACATGCCCCTTACCGATAGTCTTTCGGTCTTTAGGTACTGAAAAACACAACCATCAGGAAAGAATGTTACCGAGCAATGCATATCACGAGTAATCTGACTAATTGAGAGTAAGCTGAATGGGTTTCCAGGTGTATGTAATACAAAATGTAGTAACAGTCTCGAAGAAAGACGGGCAAATCATTTTCCACGGACTGTCAGCGAACCATCGTTGACACATGTAATATTAGACATACGACCAACCGGTATATAATTTCGTATCATACTTGCGTCGCCTGTCAAGTGAGGAGATGCACCAGAATCAAGGATCCACTACTTCGACTGTACCACACATGACGCTGAGTACCCTGCGGTGGACCCAGAAGTAGAAGCTCCACCTCGACGTTGAGCTTGAAACTCAACAAAGTCTGCATATGCTTCATCAGTCATTTGTACGGATCGGCCGCCAAGATCAGGAATATCTGAGGTGACATTGGCGGCAGGAGTTTTAGTACACTGCTATTGGAAATGACCATGTAGACTACAGTTGAAGTAGGTGCGCAGTCGACCTCCATCACGACCGTCAATGCATCGTCTGCCATCAATGCCAACATTCCGGCCACCACGTCGTCCACTACGACCACCACGATCGATCAGCGGGAGCATCACTTGGAGAGGTCTCGACGACCTTCGCTGTCCGTAGGACACAAAAATAAGCTTCCATTAGAGATAGAACCTCAGCTCCAGCAATGATCTGAGAGCGAGATGAGTCTGCATCAGGACGGAGAGAGGCAAGATATGCCATAACATGAAAGTGCTCCCGTTGAGCCCTTGCTTCATTGATATCCATCGTTAGAGGTAATACACGGTCAACTTTATCGACCATAACCTTAAAGGCCCGGAAGTGATCCTTATGAGACTTGTCGTCCTGTTCCGCCCGGTAGACGCTGACAACTGAGTCCTAGATACGAGACAAGTCGTGTTTTCCATCAAACGTCGTCGATAGGACCTCCCATAACTCTTTTACCGTGTCCTTGTTCTGAACCATGTCCTCCACCGATGGTTCCATTGAGGTTCATCAACTATGTAAACAGTCGACTATCATTTCTCCTACTGCTCAGATGTGGGATCAATCATCTCTGGAGGGTTGTCAAGCAGATGCTTGGACAATCGCATTCCCCGAAGTATTTTTTCAACCTTCTTCTGCCATGTTGAGTAGCTAACTGGTCCGTCCAACCGTCGATCGACGAGTCGAATCGAAAAAATTGTCGTGCCAGTGCCCATTGGTCCCGCCAATGCGTTCCCGACACCGGTAGTAGCACTGCTAGTTGCATCAGTGTTAGTCATCCTGCACTTGATTCGACTGTCGCTGGATCTTTCCAACCCCAATAATCACATCAATTTTACCGATGCGCTATCAACGTGGCCAGAACCTGCACGCGCATGGAAAGTAGAGATCATATGGGGATCACATAAGCCAAGTCACAGAGGTAACCCAGGTCACTTTCTGTATAGATCCTGATGTGGATATCGGGGTAGGACGAAAACAAAGATCCACGTAAAGAAGCAACTTGTCTACTCTTTGTTAACTCCTGGAGCCGTAATCTAGGAACGAAAGTTGTGCAAAAAAATTATTGTTTACCCTTTGGCTTCGATATACGCTCCTGAAGTCGTAATCTAGGACCAGAGATTGTGCAAACAAATTATTGTCTACCCTCTGGCTTCGATATACAATTTTTTTTTTGAAAATAGGATTCAGACAGGAAGGAGGGACGGCGGCTGAGGGTTAGGACTGGTAGCAAGGAGGCGGGGGGGTGATTGGCGGCAAGGAGGCAGGAGATGCCAGGGAAGCGGGCAAGGGGGGGCGGGAGGCGGGGGGGCTGAAGGGGGGTTGGGGTTGATGGCTAGGGTTTGGGGTAGAGTGAGAGAGGTGGATGGGTTATGGCTTTGATACCATATAGAATGTGAATGATAGATTAATTCATTAAGATGAGAGGGGAGTACATTATTTAGGAGAGGCTAACCTCTCCCCCTATTAGTCTACCCGATGTGGGACTAAACTCAACTTAACACATAACTCAACAATACCAAAAACAGACAAGAAACAAGGGGGAGAGAGGAGGGTTTGTGTTTTGAAGCCCTACGAGTGTTTCCAAGTTCCATCGTCGTCATGGGGTCATTAGCACCATCATCGTCGTCTTCGGCTACGGGGTCAATTGTTGCTATTCCAAAGAGTTTTCGGTGTTGTTCCTCCAACATGGCAAACCATAATGGTTTCACTCGATGCTTCCAAGAGATTCTATGTCACCACCTCCACCAATACCTTCCACCCCGTGGCCATCTTGGAGAACACGTACTACCTGGTGCGTTGGCAAGGCTGTCCAGATGCAAAGTTCATGGATTTGACGATTGAACAATCATCCCAGGCTTCTCAGATCATCACCTTATTCACCAGGAGATTAACTTCTCAAAGCTGGGGAGATCGATGGAGGATCATTATATCATTGTGTCCATTTCGAGTTCATGTTCGAGTTTTTGTCCAGTTGAGACAGATTTGACACATTCAATTATTTTGGTGTACTTCAGATTGATTGATTATTAGGCATGGTTTATTTGATGTGGTTGGTGAAGGATGATGGCTAAGCACAAAAATGCAACAACGTAAGCGTGACTTCGACATTCATTACTCCTTGGATCGAACCTTATTAACAACTCAAGAAAACCATGCTTATAACAGAAGAGAACAATTGTATGGGGCAGGACGCCGCTGCTAGTGCACCTAGAATTAGGCAATACCAATTGGTTCAAAGCTAAACTTCCCCTTGTAAAGGCCTCCTTGTGTCTCTCCTCTCTTCAAAAGAAAGAAGCAAAGAGGAAGAGGAAGATGAGAGGGAGAGAGATGTAGAGTTGCGTAGAACACTTAATAATGCTTTCTCTCTCCTCTCCTCTCCTCTCCTCTCCTCTCCTCTCTTCTTTTTATAAACACATCTTCCTTCTGGACTTTGAGCCATAAGGTAAGGTTCCCATAAGTCCATCCCCTATAGGCTTGAGCCATAGGGATATGGAATACATTAAGTACAAGTAAAGACACAATTAGGATATGATTTATTTACTGCTAAAGAGTAATTGCTCATCATCTCCTCAATTAACTTCTATATAGGAGTACATTTCTAATTTTTCCTCAAAGTACTAAGTTCCATTGGTTTCTAACGCATTGAATTCTCATTGGATTGAGCCACAGTCAGGAAAATGGAACCAATATGATTAACCCCTCAGGGACTTCATTTAATACTTACTGAATACGTTTGGGTCATCAATAAGTCATAAATAGGACCTAGCAATATATTGTGACTCCCCCACCGACTCGAAATAGAAGTCGATTTTAAAGAATCTTCATCATAATTATTTGCGTAACATATTCTCATGTCCTTTAACATCTTGTATTAGTAATGTATCAAGAGCCTTTTTTATTGTCAAGATTCAAAGTATTAATCATTTTCATCCTGGACAATTAAGTGATATCTTGATGAACTTAAGAAATTTTCTTTTGTAATCTTTTATCTTGTCCTGACTGACGGATTCAACTTAAATGGTCTAGTGGAACAACCAAAGATATTCAACTCCTTTTACTAGAGTGGCAGGTCTTATATTTTGTTACTCCCTTGCCTACATACACTGGCCACTATCCAATAACCACCTATCCTTAATTTATGTTATTAGACTAATTAAGTGGGATCAAGACAGAAGCAAGTGGAGAAGACAACACTGGTATCTCGAAGTCAAAGAAAATTTCAAATATTGCAGCTATAAAAGACCTATAGATGATTAAGCAAAGTACAAAGTAGCATTATATGGTAAGTTTCTTCGATCATCTCTCATCGGTACCTAAAAAACCTGATATAACATTTCATATTATAATAGCGACCATTACAAGTCATTGTAGTCTTACAAGAATAAATTAATGCCCAATTGAATACTCTTGCAAGTAAGAACATTTTAATCTAGACACTAATAACGTGTTGTCAAATATCATATAGTGCAATCATACAATAAATATTAATCGTACCCTTGCAACTAAACTTGATTGTATCATAATTAATCAAGAATATTGATCATATGATAAATATCATAAAGATGTGAAACATCCATTAATATTATGAGCGAAAAATATAAGCATGATCCATATTTGTAGATGTGGTGGCTTCTGAGCATAACACTAACAGTTGCCTTATTTATTTCATTTAGATGGGATTAGTTATGAGTTGGTTAGATAGCTAAGAGTTGACTATCGTTTATCTTCTTCTTATTTTTATTAATTGATATCTCAACCATTTTTCATACATTTACAGGAGTTGCAATCTTGTATCATCAAACTATCACTCATCTAATAACACAACATTATATGATTCCAAATGTAGAGCAATGCCTATTATACCCTCTACAATTAGCAAAAATATATAAATGATTAGACAATATAGTATGAAGTGATTAATTAATTGTATCTACATAAAGAATGAAAATCAACTAAAAGCATACTTTGATCAATAAAAAGATATAATATGAACTATAGTCATAAGAGGTAACTCAACTTGAAACATCTTAGATCATACAATAAAATCAAAATATTTCACAAAATATCACTAATTAAGGGAATATTGATGCATCACAAGACCAAGCTGCTTACTTTCTTAATGTAGCATACGCCTGAGCCTTTTGGAGTGGATAACCCGTGGAATAGAAGGCAATCAGGCAATCACAAATTGGCCAACTGAAATGTCCAAAAAATATTCCAATGTCATAATAAGCAAGAACCAAAGTCTTCCCATAATGCGTAGAAATTGACAGAATTGCGCATAATAATTGAAATCTTCAAAGTAATGGAATTTTAATTTATTTGGAATAGAACATCTTCAAATCAAGATTAAATCATGCATTGAATCCTAGAAATATAAATTCTACATTGTACACCAAATACATTCATAATGGCTAAAATAAAGTTGTTGAATGACTTGAATCTCATCATCATCATCCAAGCCTTCTCCCATGAGAATGGGGTTAGCTAAGAAGCATAAGAAAGTCCCATACAAGATTTCACATAGTTTTATGACCGATTGTCGACGACCTGATGTTAACTCTACATGTTCATATCAAATTCCTGACGAAGGTAACTATGAGTATGATAGGGTCATGTCATAAAACCTAGGTGGTCAATTGGCAAGTAGATAGACCTACATTTTGGGTTGCAGTTTAAGCTCATGCAACCAAGAAACACTCTCCAAGTTCTCCTAGATTATAAAGAGCCTAGACGAATAGGCAAGATGATACAATTCGCTACAGAAAATTGCATTCATCTCCATGAACATTACCCCAAAGAGTGGATGAATGGCAATATGATTTAATATTTAGAAAGCAAATTAAGAGCACTCCAAAAAAACATATGAAAAGATGAATCGATGAAACAATGACTATAATGGGGGGAAAATCTGCATATCGTGGATAAAGCATACTTCTCTACTGGATCCTCAAGAATAACCTTGTCCCCAAAATATATAACCTGCATGAAGAGAACAAGCATTTGATGATATAACTAGAGATGATAACAAAACAAGGAGAAACGGAGTACAGTAAAATCAAGACAAATTTAGGGCTGTGTTTGGTTTGGCAGAAACCAGAAAGTGCAAAAGAATTGAAAAGTTAAGCAGGATAATGAATAAAAAGTTGAGCATTGAATATCCTTTCCTCGCTTTCATTTTATACGAACCAAAAAGAGCCTAAATGGATACCCAACCAAGGATTGTAATTAGTAGTGTTCCTATCATACATATATGCCATGTGCAGACAAACATACTACACGTTGACGAGCCATGAATTGACTACCAAATACCCTTAACTTTAGACAATAGTCACAATATTAGATCTTATATACAGCAATCTGTATCAAGGTTATGAATACAACCCTGTCAAAAATGAGTACATAAACTATAATTTTGGAAAAGAACTCAACACAATAATACAGTATTTTAACAGAATTATAATATTACAAAATTATTATCACCTATAATTTAAAATGTCTTCTTCGTTGAAGGCATCACTCCATACAGTGGTATGATTGCATGCTTACATCCACGAGTATAACATCCACGAGTATATGAATTCGAGTCCCGAGAATGTTTTCATATATGGGGTTACATCAGCATACATCTACAGCCTCCCTCAAAAGCAGCAAGTCAGCATTGTGACACGGAGACACCCTTTTCTGTCTTCCTTAATGTGATCTATTTGGAAGTTGCCTATTGTTTTCTCCCATTAGCTATGATTCAATAGTGATAAGGTCCTTACTTAGTTCCCATGTGCCTTACATGCCACTAGATTAGTAAACATAAGCAGTTAAGCACTTAGGACATTCATCCAACCACATACAGGTACACATCACACAGGTATAAAGAGAGTGCCTGCAAATGTGTGCGCATTGCACATTTGTAGAGAGAGAGAGAACTAACTAATTTGATAGGACCATCATACTGCACGAGGAACCACGCAAAATACTGATAGACTTGGTAACACCATCAATCATTTGACTTAAAAGATATACAAAAAGAAAAAGGACCAATATAAAAAGAAAAAGGACCAATTTGGACACCTGGAAGCTATTGATCTCATAACTGCATATAAGTCATTATAAGTAGTTAATAGAAACTTGGTTTAATACTTGGCTGAATTTTATTGATGGATGGGACTACATATATATATGAAAGGCTAACCCCTCTCTCTACTATTCTACTAGATGTGGGACTAAACACCCACTAATACTCTCAACACTCTCGCTCAAAATTGGCGATATATATCAATTATCCCAATCTTGTCACAGAGTTTAGAAAGACTCGATGAAGGCCCTTAGTCAGACAATCAGTAACTTGTTCTTCTGAGCGAACATGATCGAGCTTTAATATCCATTTTTCTAGCTTCTCTTTGATGAAGAACCGATCAATCTCGATGTGCTTAGTTCTGTCATGCTAGTCTGGATTGTTAGCTATACTTATTGCAGCTTGACTATCACTCAGAAGACGCAACGATGTTTCCTGGTCCAGCTTCAACTCCGTCAGCAGTGCTCTTACCCACAGTAACTCTGACACTCCCAGAGCCATAGCTCTATACTCTACTTCAGCAGTCGATCGTGCTACCACAGACTGTTTCTTGCTTCTCCATGAGATTATGTTACCCCCCACAAAGACACAGTACCCTGAGGTAGACCTGCTGTCGTCCATGCAGCTTGTCCAATCTGCATCGCAGTACCCCTCTGTCACGACCCGCACCCGGGTGTTCGGATAAGAGTGCGTGGGTACGCCCAGCCTACACCACAGTGTCGGCGGTAGAACACTGTCTCGAACTAGTATTGTATAACTAACACTTCATAATATAAAGAAAACAGATATTATACTCAATCACAAAACTAAGGTAGGTGAAAACATGTTGTATATATATATATATATATATATATGTGTGTGTGTGTGTGTGTATAAAGGTTACAGTACAAAATCTTATATTCATAACTCATACAAATATAGTAAGGCTGCAAACTTTAACTATTGCCATAACTAGGTCTCATGTTTGCGGCCTTCCTCGATCCTCCAGGAGGTAAAATCAGGCTCGAACCTATTTCCCAAAAATCCATAATAGATGGGACACATGTCCTTCTAAGTGCTACATGAAATATTATCCACTCAGGATTGAACGAGTGCAATTCTAATAGCAATTTCAATACATGATAAGGGCTATAAAACAGTGATAGAAAAATAGTACATGAAGGATAAATAAACGGACATCAAGACATGGTAAGAAATGAACAGGAAAAATGAATAAACAGAAAATATGTCATGTATCAACAAGAAAATCTATAGTCACTAAGTGTTTTGAAATACTAGTTTGATTATGTGATCGGCTTAGGATTGCACAATGGGAGCCGGTTAATCATACGTGAAGTGTATGGTTAGCCTTTGCACAGGAATTATATTTGCACAGGATTAAGGGTATAATCACATATAAACTAGCATTAAGGGTGTTAGCTCGACTGTCACCGGTTCCAAGCTTCATGCATCTCCATATATCTAGCATTTCCCTCTCACTAGGGGTAATATCGGGTGACCGACTCTCACTTCCCTCTTCTGCCAGGTTTGCCTTGTGTTCTCCGGAATGATTACTTCTGCCACCAGCATAGTCTCCTCTGCCACCCCTACGCCCTCCACGGCTGCGTTCGTGGCCGCTGAACTGGCCTCTCAGGAATTTTGTACAGAATCTGATGAAGTGTCCAGGGTCTCCACAGTTATAGCACCCTCCCCCTCCGGAAGGATTTGGATTAAAATCTGCTAGAGCTGATTTTTTTCCAGAGCTAGTGGTGCTAGGCATCAGCTTCAGTCATATCTCTTCTTGTGCCATAGCAGCTATGACCTCCTCTAGTGATGGCGGCCTGGGTTGAGCAAGTAGGATATTCCTCCTCTGCTCGAATGCTGGGTTGAGCCCCTTCAGGAACTTCATCATCCTCTGTCGCGAAACATACTCCATGAACTTCTTATAATGTTTCACAAATGCCGGTTCCACTTGCTCATCTTTCACGCCAATGGGGTCATAGTGGTCGAGATCTGACCAATACTTCTTCAGCAGAGCCGCATACTCAGAGATGGTGTGATCTTGTTGGACCACATTATCAAGTTCATCTTGTAGTTGAAAAATTCTCATAGGGTTGTCTGACCCTGAGTACATATCTCTCAGCGTCATCCAAATATCACCAGCACTCTTTATTGCTTCCATGTTGTCCGACACTTGGTCGATCAATGAGGTTGTCAACCATCCAGCAACAACATTATTGACGATCTCCCACACAGCAAATTCTATGAGGAGTGGTCTTCAAGTGCCTTGGTTTGGCCATTCACATAGCCCACCAAGCCTCTTGCCTTCAGAGTCCGCATTGCCTGAAACGACCACTTACAAGTAGTTGGAAGTACCCTCCAACTTTATCTCCAGTTCCTCCAACTTCTCCATTTTGTATAGTAAAGGATTCACATCTACGTGTGCACCACGGGGGCTAGTCTCGGTCAGCCTCTTGGAGAAGAGATCATCCACCAAAACCTTCATCTCTTGGGCCATCAGCTTACCGTAGATCGTCTCCACCTTTGATCGTCGTCTTCTCCACGTCTATTGTTCCTCCTTCAGCGGCAGCGGTGTCCCTGAGAGTCGCTGCTTACGTCCCGTGTACAGCTTCGACCCGAGATCGCATGGCCTGACGAGAAGGAGGAACCGACAGTTGTAGTCGAGATCAGGAGTTCACACAAGAGTTCTCTCACTGATATATCTTGATCCAACAAACAACTATATAATTAATATCCCGATTACAACGTACTACTACAAAACAATAATCAGAAAATTAAATTTGTCGGTCTTCCGTGCAATCGCAATTGCATATGGACAGAACCGAGTTACAACTTGCAGGAGAGAAGACGAAGAAGAAGATAGTCGGGGTCGGGGGTCGCCGGGATCGTGGCGGCAACAGCAGCTGTCGCGACAACAGCAGTAACAGTAGCAGCCGCGACAGCAACAGCAACAGCAGCCGCAGCGGCGGGGCAGGACGGCGGCGCTGCAGCGTGCGGCCAGGCTGTCGCAAGTGGCAGGCAGGGGCTGCTGGCCGACGGCACTGCGACGCGTGGCCAGGCGGTCCCCGGGGCCGGCGGGGAAAGAAGGGAGGGGGGGAGACTGTGAGAGGGTTAGGGTTAGGGTTTGGAGAATGGTGGGAAGATTTGGCTCTGATACCAAATAGAAACTCGGTTTAATACTTGGCTTAATTTTATAATTTTATTGATGGATGGGACTACATATGTATAGGAGAGGCTAACCCCTCTCTCTACTATTCTACTACATGTGAGACTAAACACCCATTAATACTCCCAACATAGTTCACTTTGGATAATTACAACTAACACTCTCCAAGTGACTTGTGTCGCACTCCATAATTGTATGTCTAGTAATATAAGTTTTAGAATGAATGTGCCAACTAATCTTATTCATATAGTGGCAAGCAAATGTTGGAGACCAACAACCACTCGTAAGGTTGGCATCAAATTAACAGTTTACCGTAGTATTTAATCTGTCTTTCATGGAGCCTACTCAGTTTAGAATTGTGCTGCACATCCAGCCCCATTTTTAGTGGGAAAATATAATAACAACAATGACTGGAAAATTTTGACATGAGCTTTCATTTGTCAACAAAAAAACCTGCATAGTGAATACAAAACATATTTTGGACCCATAAGATCCTAGAAAATTATTTTATTTTTGTAGATATATCCCTTTTCTCTCATCATCTGTACCCCCCAACCCACCTACCCATAAATATCAAACTGAAAACTCAATGCTTAAGATATGTGCACCATCAATCTTTTGGCACTACATCTTGGTAATAGCAGGATAACGCATCTTATTTCCATTAAAGACACTTCTGAACTCTATTTTTGGAAATTTCTAAGTTAAATGTCATTATTCTTGCTAATGGTGGTTGTCCACGGGCAATGGTATAAGATATTTGGTTTCTTTCATATTTCTTTTAACTATAATGCATTCAAGACCAAATATGAAGCCAGGGATTCATGGATAGATTTAATAATAATCTACAACAACAAAGTTGTTAACCCAAATATTAGGGGTCGGTTGATTGAATCATTTTCTTCTATTCAACTCTGTTGAGGGCCATGTCCTCTGTAACACTAACAAAAAAACATACTCTTCTTTAAAAATTCATTCATATTCATTTAGGTCTACCTAATCCTAGTGATTGCTGGTATCTTATAACTCCTAACAATAGCATTTATTGGTCTATGGTGCACATGGGCAACGACTCAAAACCACCTAAGATAATATTCTCTCGTCTTGTCCTTAATTTGTATCACCACTAACTTTCCATGAATATGTCATTTCTTATCCTTATCCTTTAATGTATTGCTACGAATGCACTCATTCCTTATCCTATCTTTTAATGTATTGTCTCTCATCCATCTTAATGTTCATCATTTAGACTACACAAATTTTATGGACATGTTTCTTAATTGCACAACTCTCTGGCCCATAAAACATGGCTAATATTAGTCATCTTATAGAATTTTTCTTTCAACTTCAAAGGTATTCTACGATGACATCCTTCTCAATCTCTCCATCACGAATGATTGATCCTAGATACCAAAACTATCACTCCTAGGTATCTCTTGTCCATCTCAATGTACTCCCTTCATTTCTCTTTTGACTTTTGATTGAAGTTACATTTCATATACTTTCTTGTCCCAATAAATTTTAAAAAATTGGATTCCATAGTTTATCTCCACCCTCCTATTTTTGCATCTAACCTTCTCAACTCTCAACCCACACAATATCATTAAACATCATGTACCATGGAACCTCCTCCAGAATATGCCTAGTAATTTCATCCATAACTAGCGAAAATCTTTAATATTAGTATGCTTTGATTATTTAAGTTAGGTCGTTTGGGAAATCAACCAGATTTGTCAAGACTCCAATGAGAAATGGGAGGGTGCAATTCTTTGAGGGAGGAGTCGGGACTGTGTTGCATACTGGTGCAAAAAGAACTTTTTGTGGGTACCCAAGCAAATTGAGCAGGGTACTCGGGAGGATGGAATCAAACTCACTTGTTGGATCAGCCTAATGTGTTTAGCACTAATGACCAGACGCATATAATGGAAACCCATGAAGGTTCTTGATTACCAATTGCAGTAGATGACTACACTGAAAACTTAATGGACGTACACAGTATTGGACACTACACGGCATGCCTGACTATGCATATGTCCGTTGGGGAGGATAACCATTCGCATACTACCTAAATTGTAGAAGCAGAGCTGCAACGGAAAATGATATTCTCTACCAGCACATAGCCAAGGCTTTCTCATCGGACATTTCTTCCCACCCTAAGCTAGACCCATTTTATGTTCCAACAACGTCTTCTTTGAACAGTTTTTAACACTTTTTTAAGTTGGTTATCAGTATTATTGGTTAGCCCAATGGACAGGGCTGTCAGGTGATTACAGACGACAATTAGTTTGGTTTTGTTGATCTTTAATTATTGATGCACTTGTGACCAAATAAGAAAGTTTCATCATAGTCAAGTTGGATGAATAAGGTAAGAAATTGCATTCTAAACATAAATTTGTCTGAAAAGTTTGTTTTTCTTCTTGCTAGGAATCAATTTGAACTTGGTACAGATTCTTTCTTACCTGTCCTGTGGATTTATTCTCTCATTGAGCTAGCGTTAACTAGTCTATGTAAGCTAATGTGTCACAGTTCTAGTTCAATCCCAAATTGTTCATGCTAAGCCACTCACATCCAGGAAACACGTGAAAGTATAGTTGTAAAAGGCAACTGTTATTGGGTATCTATTGTGCAAAATGTTTCATGAGGGAGTTAGGCAACTGTTATTGGGTATCTATTGTGCAAAATGTTTCATGAGGGAGTTATGGTGATCAGCTGCAAATATGGCAGCAAGTATGGAATGCAATTGTCATAAGTGGGTCTTGCTTACGATCCCCAAGGCACTGGTTAACGTGCAATAAATAAAGTCTTTTCCATTGCTAAGACTCATTGGTTTGAAATTGTATGTTTTTGCCTCATTTTCCCTTATGTCAGAAAGCATAGTATTGATTATCATTGGAACTTTCTTAAGGACAAGTAAATCATTAGTTATTTGGCATAAGAAAAAGAAGTCAGTGTTGCATTTATTGCATGGTCACTCGTTAACAAAACCATCAAAAATATATGGAAGAGGAGGAACCTTTCTAGCTAATGATGGCCAAATAAAACAAAGTCATATTCTACATCGTAAGCTAGGAAGCACAAATGATACATACCAGTACCATGCACTCGTGTTTAAGACATTTTAACACCACCTAGGAAGCATGGACACTCCAAATCGGTTCCATGCTTGTGTCAGACACATATTGGACATTATATGAACACTCCAAAATATACTAGAACGTGCCAAAGTCGATATTGTGTCTGTGTTGCAATGTTTGTATCATATAGTGTTTTGTTTGCGCAAAAAAAAAGGGACACGACAAGGAGGCTCAAAAAAAAACAATGCAGACATGCCAACATCAGTGTGTCGCAAATAGCAAATAAGACCTACCTATAACGCCAAAAACTTGAGGAGTACCAGTTGTTGTTTTCCACTTGAAATGAAACTCTTGTCACTTCAAATGGGAACCAAACTGACCCTTGTATCATACCTGTGTCGTATTTGTGCCAACACAAATGGGACATGGACGCTCCGAAACGCGATGCAGGCATGCCAAAATCGACTTCAGTTATGTGCCATATATGAACCAAGTTTCCACGATCGTTGCAACGTAACCAAGAAGCATGGACTAAATAATTGGTGCCACAAACGCGTGTCCCTTTCGAACACACATCCTCGGAGACACAGACACTCTGAATATTGGTTCAGTGCATGTGTCGTGTCAAACAAGCATCGGACACAACACAGACTCTCCCAACATACACTGTGATGCTAAAACCAATGTGGTACTCAAGTTATCATGTCCATTCAACATAAGTTATCGGACATGAGACAGACGGACTCCAAACACAACACAGACAATCAAAAATCTCGTGCCACATCTGCCTCACCATGCAGAAGCTCATAACTCAAAAATTATTGATTCAATGCCAGACCAAAGTTCGAACACGTTAACGCCATAACAATACAAGATTCACACCTCCACCATTCCCAGTCAAAAAAAAAAAAAAAAAAATTAAACAAAATCGACGAGAAAATACCTCGAACTCGCCGAATGCCTGCAGCCTATCGAGTATCTGTCCCATTGGAGCAGAGAACACCTGCCAAAACAAAACAAAACCACCACCACATCATCAGCACCACCGGTCCACCACCATGACGAAGAAGATGAATGAATGAATCAATGAATCAAAGACAAGAACAGTAAGGACCTCGGATCCGCATTTCACCTTCTTTTCCATGACGCAGACCCCGATCCTGATCTTCCTCTCCTGCTCCTCCTCCATGGCCATGATGCCCGATCGATCAGAGCTCCTCCTCCTTCGGGAACTAGAGAGAGAGAGAGAGAGTAGAGAGAGAAGTTGCTATTTATAGAAGGAAAGAAAATGGGGGATTTGTTATTAAAAATATTTGTTTTAAGGGGAAATGAATTTTTTTTTTTTCCTCGAAGCGAGAGAGGCTGGTGGCCAAATTGAATTAAAAGAGTGAGGAGAAAGAACAAGAAGAAGAGGGAGGAAGGTGTGAATCATGGGAGGGGAGGGGTGTGGGGCCACGGGGATTCGAGAATCCTGAAGAATTTGGGTCTTTTTTAAAGGAAAAAAAACTTTAGGCTTGGGGCCAACTGCCAAGTGGTACAGGTGGAATGTTTTTTTTTTTTGGTGTGGGCTCAATCTTTTCTATTTGGTCATTTGCAAGAATAATTGTGAAATTTTCTCTATTAATTAGATTATCTTGATCTCATGGAGGGTACAAATACAATATTTGTTTCTACAAAACAAAAGAATTAATGTTTGTCGAGTAGGACAACCATAAAAGAGTTATGTCGAAATATTTTAAAAAACTGAAGAGAGCAGTTGATCGACATATGCATATGTCAGCGAGCAAGTATATAGTGAATCATAAAAATAAATGTGAATTACTTATCACTTGCGTTTTTCTACTGGAACTCAGATCCATGCAGCACAACCCTCTGTCAAGTGGAGCAAATATATAGGCTACCAACATGTTTGAAAATTACACGAAAATTCGGTCATTAAGTCAAGGCTGCTTCAAATATCAGCATTCTTCTTTGAAAGATCCACGAAAGATAAGGTTTACTATATTATGTTGCTAGCATATCCAATAAAGAAAAACGTGTTCAAATCAAGAAAAAAGTGTACATTGCAAGTAATATATTATAGTTTTGATTCCATGTCTATATTACGCACTATTTGAAACCCTATGCAACAAATTCATATTAGCTTGAGCCTTTGTGGTTATTGTAGTCAGTAATGTAATTAATATTTATAATTGGACAAAGTCTTTAACATGGATGTGCGACCATGTGTATATTATAAGAAAGAGAGATGGTATGCAAGATATGTGACATTATTGTGGTTAGAACACCACAGAGATCATAATCACCTTATTGTGGTCCAAGATAATTTTGATGAGACGTGACAATGTGTCACGCCCCGCACCCTGATATTCGGGCACGAGTACGTGGTTACGCCCAGCCTACGCCGCAGAATCGGCGGTAGAACGCTGTCTGGGTCATTTCTAACTATCTAACATCTCAACAATATAATATGGTACATGAAAATAGCGAAGGAAAGAAGATACAATCCACAATATGAAATAATAGTACATCTGTGAATCTCCTCAACAACAATAGTCTAAAAACAACATCACTAAACAAAACTAGACCTCCTCGGTCACTGGTACTATATCCTCTGACTCTAGGAGAGAGTCCTCTAAAGTCTCACCCTCCTGAGGTCCGTAATGTGTGGGACACAGCTCCTCTAGCCAATCATCTGGAAAAAAAATATTCAGTCAGGATTGGAGCGAAGTACATATCTCTGAAAGCAGTTTCAATAACATAATCGAGCATATATAACAAGCAATAGAAAAATGATACAAGATGCACAAGTAGAAAGAATATACTGTACAAGTGAACAGGCAATAGGCACAATAAAAATGGAAGTAAATACAAGAATAACTGCAAATAGAGAACAAGAAATACTAACTATGTGTTTTAGAGTGAGAGTTCGTTATGTGATCGGTTTATGTTGCACATGAGGTATATAGGTAACTCCATTATACGTGAGGTGTATAATCGACATGCACATGAGATCAAGAGGGCTTTGATCACATAACCAACTCTTACTCCCCCTCCCCAACCAATACTCATGGATCCAATCACGATACGTTACGTACATGATCACGATAGTCACACTAGCACACGAAATAGTGGATGCACAAGAAGCACATGAAAGTCAATATCCGATGCATACGATGAAATATATGTCATTAGGTACCCGTTGCACACGGTAGGGGATAACACCTCCTGACGGGATCCATATAGCACCAGTCCGTAAAATTACTGTGTCGGAAATCAATGTATACTAATCTAGAACATGCATATATACAATATTATGAATTGAAAACAAGCAGAGAAATGTACTCGCCTGAAGTCCTGATCAAAGTGTGTCTCTCGATGCCCAAGCTGGTGTCTCACAACCTATATATGGTATGTTGCATCAATACAAGGTTCAATGATGAAAATAAATGAAGTTGAAGAAGCTCTAGGTCAATACATCATTTCTAAGTCAAACCAATGCATTTCTAGGTTGCAAGAGTCTAATGCTAGTCACTAAGTCAATACACTATGAAGCTATGCTATACTAGCTAAGCTAACACACCACAGTGCAATCAAGAAGCCGTATCCTAAGATACGCAGATTTTCTAATATGAAAATAGGTTTATATATATATATATATATACATAAGTCATATATAATAATAATAATAATAATATCTTAAAATAATTTAATTATGATACTTTGGCCTTGTGCCAATGCGTATCGCAATTTTCCTTGATACCCACGCTCAATACCTTGGCATTGGCCCATACCTTGGGGATACCTCTCCTATTGCATTTAGCTAAAAAGGTCGAACTGATACCAATAGCTAACTTAATAATCACTATACTAGACTAGCTATATATAACTAATCTAGTAAGTAATACATACTTATCTAATTACTTTACAATACCTTAATCACTTAACTAACCTCAACTAATAAATAACTAACACTACACTAAAACTAGACTAGCTAAGAACCTAAAACTCACTGACTTGCATACTGAAACTGCTACCTACAAGCTAACTTAATAGTTTAACTAATAACTAAACTAGATACCTACTGATACAGAGAATAGTGGCTGCCACTGTGCTGCCTTCAGTTCTGGTAGTTTTGTACAGCGAGTCTTCAGTCTTCATTTCAGTGTGTCTCCAGCCTATGTGCAGTTCAGTCCAGGTGAGTCTTCAGTCTTCAAGTTGCTGTGTTCAGTCCAGTCTTCAGTTGCTGTGTTCAGTCCAGTCTTCAGTTGCTGTGTTCAGTCCAAGTCTTCAGTTGCTGTGTTCAGTCCAGTCTTCAGTTGCTGTGTTCAGTCCAGGTCTTCAGTTGCTGTGTTCAGTCCAGGTGTTGTTGTGTTCAGGTAAATCCTGCAGCAGCTGTACAGTTATGTGCTACTGCACAGTAACTTGTTGTCGAGTTCCTGGTGTGCATCTGCACACATAGTGCTTGCTGTCGAGTCCCTCCCTTCCTCACTCACTCAAGCATACACAGATACACAACACCACACAACACTAACAATCTCTAAGTATATATCTATATATATGTACACACACATCGATATCTAAATATCTATATACATAGATACATGTACACCCCTCATACCTATCAATCTATATGCATAACACTAATATACATATATACCAATACATACAAATCACTAGCTATAAATGTATATACATATTCTCACATATATAAAGTATCAACATATATATATATATATATATATATATATATATACAACTATATACTCGATTAAGTATACATATAGGCACACACATATACATAAACTCAAACTACACTATTTCATAATCTATATAATGTATAGATAGCATATACATATATAATTACATATGCATGTATAGTACAAAAGCCAAAACACAAACACATGGAGTGCACCGCACCCGTATCACACTTTTCTATGATACGCTTGTGATACGGCCCCCAACTCACAACCAAACGTATCCCGGAGGACACGTACAAGTTCAATACATAATTTATGATCAATACATATATAAATTAGAGTGTCTACGTGTCCATGTCACCATATGATATGCACATGGCCCCGTGTCGGAGAAAAACCCCCAAAATCGACCGTTTCGTCAAATTGACGAGATACGGCCCACACGTATCCAATTGTGGACACGACACAAGCTACAAACAAACAATCAATGGTCAATTAGATTTATTAGATCCATTGACAAGCACTACATGTGCCAATCTCAGAATTCTCCCAAAATTGGCACTAAATATGGTCATAACTTCCACCGTAGGTCTCCAAATAATTCTAAATCAAATCCTATGGGTAACCTATGCATGTGGGGTAGTTTCTTATGGTAAAAACTCAGATCTATAGTCGATAGAAAGAGAGAAAACTGATTTGTACCTATTGGGAGATGGATTCCCAATAAAAAGGTCCTAAATGACAAGTTGCTCCTCTCCTTGTAGATCTTGGCCTCCTCCTCTTTGTTCCTTGCTTCTTGCTTGTAGATTCTTGAAGTAGAGGCTTCAATGATGAATTTAGAAAGAGATTTGAAGAGAATTGATAGAGAATTGATTGGGGGAATGGAGGAAAAATAGAAGGGGAAAAACTAGATCTAGAATTTTGGGGAAGAACTAAAATGAGAGCACTCTCTCTCCTCTCAATTATGGCTGGTCATAAACCCCTCCCCAAGCAATATACAAAGTCACAAATACCCCTTGGGGCCTCTCATGAAGAAATAATTAGGGAGAGAAGGTTCTAGTCTAATGGTTTCCCTAATTAATCATGTTTCTTAATCCATGGGCCTAATTCATGGGCTCAACTTAGACTAGTCCAAAAGTTTGTTCATGCTCTCTAATTAAATGGTTAGGTCCACTACACAAGTCCAAAATAAGTCTACACTAGCAATAATTATTAATACAATAAAATAAATAAATCAGTCATGCATAAATATTAATTATAATAATCCTAAAATAATTAATACCCATGATAATTACCAAACTACCTTTAGATGAAAATGTGAGGGTGACACAATGACATCTATATATGACATGGTTGAGACTTGTTTATCAACATCTAAATATTACACATTTCTCGAGCAACAATGTTAAAATAAGGGTTAAAATATGTGGTATTCCCAATTCATAATATAGTGAACATTCTTTGACCACGGGTCACATAGGTTTAGCGTTCTGGTAGTACTAGTACTTGTATTCATTTTTAATTTATTTGTTGAGAAATTAATGGACTTTTGGGGCTATATGTTGAACAAGTGTCTACATAGGGTTTAGAAAGTCCATTAAGAAAGAACAGTTTGGGACAGGTCATCATGTCAGACCACTCCCTATGTTGGTTCATGAGTTTGTTGCAAAGAATGATGGTCATGATGGACAGTAACAACCAGATAAGTGATTGCGGAAACAAGACACACCTCCTCCCCCACAACACACACGCACGTGTGCGTGCACACACACACACACACACAAATATTGGAGACGTGTTGTGAAAGTATGAGGTGACGACATCATAAAATGATGGTAATAGCTACCTGGTAGTGGGATAAGCACTGGGAGGCGACAAATAATCGTAAGATCAAAGGAGAAAGGATCCCTTCATCAATCAAACAAAATTTATCTTTTATCATATAATTTCTTTTATCTCCACTTTTTTATTTAAAAGTAAAGGGACTCAGAACTTTTTGAAGGCAGTCCACTATCGACGAAGATAATTAGGTAAAAAGTGAGCAGAAGGAATATGTGATGGATAACAAAATATTTTGCGTCCTAATAATAGTGGTGCCTGGCGACGGATGACATAATACTCCCATCCATCGTAGTTATATTCTAAAGAAGCTAGGAGTAAAGGTTGTAAACCCCCAGACCCAAATCTAGTATTAGAATTTATTTAGGGTTATTTTGAATTAGTTAATGGAGTTATTGTTTGCCTCATTTAATTTAATTCACTTGGTGCACCGTGTCGTTGCCTCGATATTTGGAGCGTTACTCTAGCTTTTTGCCTTCAAACAAATGTTATATCCTTGACCTAGACGTGCCAGTCTTCCATCCTGACCTTTGTGTCACTCATAATTACACTCTTTTGTGATTTATTTTAATCGCACAACTGTAGAAGCAAGAAAAATCTGAATTCATGCGCCAGAAGATATGCCCTCAAAGCCTGCCTTAGTCATGCTGCAGAGAAGCTATGCGGCCAAGGGACTCGTCTAGATCCCCAAAGCAAGCCTGCAAGTGAATCCATCCGGCCAGACTACAAGCCGCATACATACAAGATATATGCGTCAAGCTCTCCATGAGCCAAGTTATCTATGCGTCAAACTATATATGCGTAAAGCTCTCCACGAGGACCATAATTCATTCGCCCCATGCGTCTCTGGCCATATGCGTCCCAGACTCCATACGCCCCATGCGTCCCAGATTCCATGCGTCCTATGCGGCCTCGACTCTATACGTCCTCGTCCTCATGAAGCCAGAGTGTTCATCAGACTAAGGCCAGACGAAAGCATGTATGTGGCAACGGCCCTATGCGACAGTCAATTTGCAAGATCGTGTCGTTACAACCAAAAATATCTTCACACAATCAATGCTGACTATGTGTCCAGTTGACCAAGTCACGCACACAACGGGTCGAGAACAACTCCAAGATTTTATCAATCGCATATCCCAACTGAGGCTACGTGGTAGCCCATCCGTGATATGCGTCCACAGTTGCAACCATCAGCATGATGGATATAAATAGGAGAAACTTGGACGTTCCCAGGGGCCCTCTTTTTAGAGACCACGGACGAGAGCACACATGCGGCCTCAACTCTATGCATCCTCATCCTCATGAAGCCAAAGTGTGTAAACTCCCTGACCAAAAAATAGGTATCTTGTGTATATTTTGTATTTCTTGTATTTGTTTTAGATTTTTTCAAATCAATTAAAATCCAATAATTTTATTAGAACACTTCACCATGGTTTGGACATTAATAATATAGGATGGCCCAAAAATCTAGATCTTCCTTCATAGAAAGTAGCATACACAGGAGACACTACATGTAGGATCTTTTCGTGGCACAGAAATTTGATCCCTTGGTGTTAGTATGACCTTAGTGTAACAACCATAGATTAAGTGTTAAGTATTTAGACATTATATATATATATATATATATATATATATATATATATATATATATATATATAAAAAATTATATATAATTTAATGGTGGGTATTTTCCAATTCCAACTCTTCTATAATTAGCAGCCCATAATTTTTCGTGCCAAGTTAGATATTTCCTTTTTGTATGATTGCACATTATTTACTATTACCAATTTTATTGGATAACCATTTAATTATTTACATAGTTAATTAGATAATATAATTATTTTATTTATATAACTAAATAAATATCTAATTATTAATTATAAAATATTTTCATAAAATATTTTGGGTGTAGTATTTTATTAAAGTTTTACAAAGTAATTTTCTAGAATTTATTTGTGTGCAAATATTATTTTTGGATTTTATAACCTCATCTATATAAGTAAATAAATAAATAAAAATAAATATATGGTTATTAATAAGAAATAGTAATAATAATGATAATAATAATAATAATAATAATAATAATAATAATAATAATAATAATAATAATAATAATAATAATAATAATAGTGATAATAATAGAAAAACAAAAGAAAAAAAAAGAAAAAATAAAAAATAAAATAACAGAAAATAAAATAAAATAAAATAAAATAAAATAAAAAACCTAACTTAAACTCTAAAACCTATAACTAATCCCACCCAGCACCCCATCTTCTTGTATATATATACACACATATATATATATAAACCCTAACCCTATCCCAGACCTCCGGCAGCCGTCGACCGCCACACCCCCCCCACCCGCCGACTGGCGCCGCCGCAGCAGCCGCCGTCCGCCGCCGATCAGCGCGAGCGCACGCGTGCAGCAGCACCACTCCGACATCCCATCTTTAAGGTACCATATCTTCTTCATCTTTGATTCTTTTTGCGAGCGGTTTGTCCGTGTACGTTCACAACCTAACACTCTAGAATTTTTCTTCAAACGGGATGAGTTTCGTCCCTAGATTGGTCGAAAAATCGACCGGAAGTTGGCCGAAAAACTGACCAAAAATTGTCCAGAATTTCAACCCGAACTCCCATATTCATGCCTAATTTGCCACCAACCTGTTTAATATTTTTAAAATCGAATTGAAAGATTTTCTTCTCAATATAACTGAATTTTTTTTTGTTCTTTTAGTTTTTATTAGTTCGTTCTATGTGTTAAATTATTCGGCCTCCAAAACGACCAAAAATTTGATATTTTAAAATTAAAATTTTGTGATACGGAGTGCGCTCCGTCAAACGGGACCGCCTCATCGCGTACCAATTGTACCAAAAGGCGCGTATGGTATATCCTGACATGTGAAATTTTGCGAAAGTTGATTCGGACGTGTGTGTGCGTCGAAATCAACCCGTATCCGTTAAAAGTCCCCGTATCGCGACTTTTGTAAACTACCACCATATTTTATGTACGCTCGTCGGAATGCGACGAAACTTGTGCCATTAGATTCGTGGTATCCCGCTGGTCCTGTGACCCAAGTTTCACGTGATTCTGAGACAGTTGACCAAGCCGCCTATTCGCGGGCCCCACGGTTTGACTTGAAGGGCGAATTTGTGATCGCTCACCGGAATCCAAAATTGGACGTTGAGTTCGTATCGTCATTTAGAATTTGTTTGACCTATAATTTATCCCATTTAGAGACTTTTACCTCTGGCACGCTTTTCGGTTCAAAGTGGCCCACATGTGGACCCCGCTTTGACCCAAAATTACGGTTTTGCCTATGTGTCCAAATTGGACGAAAGGGTAGGCTTTTCTGACTATCTTCATTATTCTGGGAACGTTGGTGATGTTTATTTCAGCATTCGGAGACGTTCATTTGGAGGCCATAGTTTCTGATCTATACTTGATACCTGGACGCTTACACTACGTAGCTTTCTTGTCAGGCAAGTATACCTTGCCATTGTACTGTGATTTATATTCCATATAATACATGCATTTTATTTTTGTTATTTAGTTCATATATTGTAACTGCTATATAAATTGCGCGTCAAAGAATAACTTGGGTGCAACGACGGTGACGTCATATTTTGCCTTTATTATATATTATGCATGTCGACCTAGTTTTACCAGACCACCACATAATCATGAGGCATTCTTATGTTTCATTGGTTGTGACACAGTTGTTACACGAGTGTGAGTCTTGTCACACCCCGGTTCCATAGATAAGGAACCGAGTTACGTGGCAATGGCCAGCAGCGCACTTCGGCGGGCATCCCAATCTAATGGGCCCGTCGGAGTGCACCTAAGCTGTAAAGTACAATGAATAACCCAACACATAACACATAAATAGTCAATCTAAATCCCATCCACAGGCAACAAATATAAGAGCACATAGAGGTAATCACAACAACTAATGTGCAGAAAGGAAAAGTCCCGAGATAATGTATCAAGTACAAATACTAGAGTAGTCACACGGGAACAAATCCGCTAGTACAAAATACTGGAATGAAAGTAAGCAATAAGATAACTTGGAACGGCATCAGGTAACTAGATAGTAATACCGTCCCAAGAAAAGAGTCACTACCAGTGATCAGGCGAAGTCCTCTGGAATGACCTCGTCCTCGGCAGTGGGTCATGCTGCTGGATGCGTACCCGGACCGTACTCCTCTGGGTAATCCTCGTCGCCTAAACCTGGAAGGGAACCAGGTCCTCAGAGGGACGTAACAAGGTACAAAAATACAGCATGCCAATTATAACAGAAAGTACAAGTACCACAACGGGGTAATCTATCATAACCAAATAAGTGTGACACAGTTTAAAGACAATGTTCGACGTGTGGGCTGTCCAAAATAAAACCGTAGCTCCGGACACGAAAATACACGGGACGTACCGCAGCTCCGGGCAAAGAGTCACACGGGTGATACCACTACACTAGATATAGGATCACTACATAAATACTACATATACATATATAAGCGCATGCAGAGGAGCCCAAACGTCTAGTAACTGTCTTTCCCTTCCCAAGCGGTCAACGATGGTGCGCTGAACCTGAACCTCTATCTAACTGTCTCGATATTCTATCTAACTGTCTCGACACACAGAAATAACTCAACAGATGTGACCCTAAGGTCGTTCCAGTCTCTGATCATGATGTCAGTATCAGGATACAGGAATCTGGCACGATCACAGTGTATGAGTGTATCTGGGGTATCGATATACTCAGGTACGTACATCGAGGTATTACGAACATCTAACATTTATTCTAAGACGTTACGACGAACGTCTGCACCCGGTTGTGATCCGGACGCGATGTATCGATCATAAACAAAAATACGTGCACAATGTACATAAAGAAACAATAAATATCTGTAATCTGAAATACAGGGTGGCAAGGTACACTTGCCTGCGTCCAGCTGCTGATGACGGGGATCGGTACCACGTCCAAGTCCTCAGGTCCCGTAGTACCTAGAGATGAGATACAAACTCAATCAATAATCTATCACAAGTCAAACAGGGATGTGACACTCCTCTATATATATGCTCAGTCTCAGCTATGACTCATAGGGACAAGACGCTAGGGGGTTGACCACAGTTGACTATTGGTATGATACATCAAATCAACTAATCATCTGTACACTATCATCGACCAATCCTCATTCTTACTATATTCATCACGTGGTTCAGTAGTTCAGGTATGCTCATTCCTTATCCCCCTTGGTCTTTGCAAACGTTATCATGTACGTTTAAGTATGTCTTCCTCAAAAGTAATTACTTATTAAATAGTAGGTCTTCCTTTATACAACTATTATTACCATTTCACTAAAAATCACTGCTCATTAATAATAATTAACATGCATATAAATCAATATAATAAACCCTAAATCTCAATGCCTATTATTTAAATTCATTTTATAAACTTATGAAGAACAAACCCTAAACTCACATCCATTTATCCTCAAACCCTAATTCCTTGTGTATCCAAACATTCATTTTTTTATACTTATTTAAATAAACCCTAACTACTACACTAAACCTCAATCACTCCTTATTAACACAAGTTTCATTGGCATTACACTAAGATATGCACAAAATAATTATATAAATATTAACCCTAACTACTCAACACCAAGCAAGATATATCCAAAAAGAGAGGGGAGTGATATACCTCGGCGAGGTGGCGTCGATCAGGTGTTGGCCGGAGAACAAGCTGGAGGTGGAGGTGGTGGTGTGAAGAGGTGTGCGTGAGGGGCTGATCAGCAGGGTGGTCGTGGAGGTAGCTACGGCAGGTGGTGGTGGTGGATCAATAGGATGGTCGATATGGAGTGCACGTAGTGAGGTCGACGGAAAGGCCGCGTTCGACTGCCGGAGCTCGTGGCTGGAGGGATATGGTACAATGGTGAAGCTCCGGGGTGTCGATGGGGGTGCGGAGAAGTGGGGGATGATCGACTGGCCAGTGGAATATTGGATGCGGGCTCGTCGGGGGGGGGGCAGTGCCGGAGCCGCGGGGTGCAGCGGTAACCGCAGTAGGCCGGTGCAGTGGCCACGTCGGACTGTGGCGTCGGAGAACAGTGGGTCGATGGCGGCGGTGATCGAGTGGGTCTGGCGTTGCACAGCTCGGCCGGATCTAGGCTGGCCGGAGCAAAGCTATCCAGGAAGAAGAAGAAAGGAAGAAGAAGAAGAAGAAAGAAAGAAATATGGAGGGGGGTGGCTCGGTTTCCAATGTAGAGGAGAGAGAAGAGAGAGAGAGGGGGATGAGGTTTTCCAAATTTTTGGGGATCAGGGCCGGCATGGAGAAGAGGGAGGTGATGGTGATATTTTATAGGAAGGGGTGTGATGAATGGAGGGTGTAGATGTTCCCATTTCAAATGAGGGGTGAGGATTTTACATGAAGAGAAGGGTTTCTTCATGCAAAGGAAGGGGAGGAGAAAGGTTGACTACGGTCAAAGAAGAGGGTGGCCTCTCATTTGACCTTGACCAATGAGGGTGTGCCACATGTCGCAATATTTGTAATTTAGCCCCTTAAGTTTGGGTAATTGCACAAACACATGAAATAATAAAAAAATTATGGGGGAAATAGTTTTTGGTGTTTTGTAGGGTGAGGGGGTATTGTGTGTTTTGAATGGACTTAATTAAATGGACATTGGGATTAAATGGGGATTAAAATGGGATTAGTCAAAGTTGGTATCCCCGATTTAATTAGAATAAAAATGTCCCGCACTTTTTAATTAAATGGGGGCACTTGGGGTCTAAATTTGGAAGTGACACAAAGGTCAAAAATAGTGTGGACTTGGAGTTAGTCTTGGACCCTTTAGTTGGTCCGGCTCAACGGGTTAAGTTGGTATCTCAAAATTGAAGGTAACGACACAGGTGTCCGACACGGAATTTAAATATAGGATTTTGGATATGGGAAGTTGTGCAATTAATTTAGGGCACAACGGATTTGATTTTGAGTGACAAAAAATTTCAGTACCTAAATTAGCAGGTCAAGTCAAAAGTACAACAGTCCGATGGAATTTATAGGCTGATGTTGGGCTCCAAATAATTCAACAATGGTAGGGCACGCCAAGGGTTTAATTTATAAATAACAGACATATTCAACCCTACTCTAAACCTTAAACATCTGCTGCTAAACCAAAATTTTCCATCCCATACCTGACTATCTATAGAATTAATTGAGGGGGTTTACATCCTTCCCAACTTAGAAAAATTTTGTCCCCGAAATTAAAAGTAAAGAACGATAATTGCTAAGAGAATTTAAAAATAAGCTAGTAATCAAATGTGGTACGTAAATTCGTACCTTGCTCCTCAAATAAATACAGAAAATGCTGTCGAATGGAATCCTCGCACTTTCAGGTAGACTCGCCTGGCGAATGATGCTTCCATGCAACTCTGACCAATCGAATAGTCTGCCCTCTCAAAGTCTTTTCACTGTGATCGAGGATCTCAACTGGCTGCTCTACGTAAGATAGACTGGGCCCGACTGTAATCTCCGAATGATCAAGCACGTGGCTAGGGTCTGCTACATATCTCCTCAACTGTGATACATGAAATACATCATGCACTCCTTCTAATGATGGAGGCAATGCAAGACAGTAAGCCACTTTGCCAACTCGTTCCAAGATGTTAGAAGGTCCGATTTACCTTAGACTCAGCTTGCCTCTGCCTCCGAATCTGATGGTACCACGAGTAGGCGATATCTTCAAAAATATATGGTCACCTTCCTTGAACTCCAATGGTCTGCGGTGCACATCTGTCCAATATTTTTGTCTGTCCTGTGCTGCACGCAGGTGGCTCTGAATCTGCTTGACCTTCGCCACTGTCTGTGTCACCAGCTCTGGACCAAGTATCTGACACTCTCCCACGTCACTCCAACATACTGGTGACCAACACTTCCTACCGTACAATGCCTCATATAGTGCCATCTGTATGCTAGCCTGGTAGCTGTTATTGTAGAAGAATTCTACCAAGTGTAGATGGTCCTCCCAAGATACTCCAAAATCAATCATGCACGCTCTCAATATATCCTCTAATATCTGTATCGTGCGCTCTGACTGGCCATCAGTCTATGGATGATATACAGTGCTGAACTTGAGACGAGTTCCTAGGCTCTCCTGCATACTCCGCTAAAAATATGACGTGAATCTGGAATCACGATCCGATACGATGCCGACAGGCACTCCATGTAGTCGTACTATCTGCCTCATATATATGTCAGCTAATATCTCCGTGGACTGCCCAACTCTGAAGGGCAAGAAATGTGCAGACTTGGTGAGTCTGTCTACGATAACCCAAACTGCATCCTTTCCGCTAGGGCTCCGCGAGAATCCTGTGACGAAGTTCATGGTAATATGTTCCCACTTCCACTCAGAAATGGAAAGCGGCTGCAATAGTCCTGCAGTCCTTTGATGTTCAGCCTTGACTTGCTGATAAACTAAACATCTTGCCACGAATCTTGCAATCTCTCTCTTCATCCCATGCCACCAAAAATGTTGTCTCAAATCTCGGTACATTTTCGTACCCCCGGGATAAATAGAATAGATCGAGCTATGAGCCTCGGTCATCAACTCTTGGCGTAGCTCGCCACTCGGAACGTATAAGCGATCTCCACACCTCAATGTTCCGTCTTCATGAATCCTGAGTCCCATCTGCATGCCGACTTCTGTCCTCTCTCGTAGACGTCAAAATCTCACATCTGTAGGCAGGGCTGCCTTGATCCTCTCAATCAATGTAGACTGAACCTCGAGACTGGCTATCTGTCCATCTATGCCTGGCAATACAATCTCTATCCCAAGCTCTTAGAGATCCTCTAGCAATTGCCGTTGAGTCATCAAAAATTATGCCATGGGCTTCCTGCTTAAGGCATCTGCTACTATATTCGCCTTGCCAGGGTGGTACTACAACTCAATGTCATAATCTATCATCAACTCTAGCCAGCACCTCTGCCTCATGTTGAGCTCCTTCTGCGTGTAGACGTACTTCAGACTTTTATGATCTGTGTAAATCTCAACACGCTCACCATAAAGGTAGTGTCTCCATAGCTTTAGTACAAATATTACTGCAGCTAGCTCCAAATCGTGCATCGGATAGTTCTTATCATGAACTCTCAGCTGTCTCGATGCGTAGGCTATCACCTTGCTGTGTTGCATCAGTACACATCCTAATCCGCTCTCCGACGCATCACTGTACACTACAAATTCTCCTGATCCTGAAGGTAGTGTCAAAATCGGTGCTGATGTCAGATGCTTCTTCAGCTCATCGAAAGCCGCCTGACACTCATTGGTCCAGATAAACTCCTCGCCTTTACGCGTCAGTCGTATCATAGGTGCAGTTATCCTCGAGAAGTTTTCCACGAACCTCCGATAATATTCGGCAAGTCCGAGGAATCTCCAGCTATCTTCTCCGGGTCAACTGATAGTCCATCTCCGGGGATTATGTGTCCCAGAAATGGTACTCTATCCAAGTAGGGGTAGGCCATGTCTCAACTGCAGCTATCTTCTCTGGGTCAACTGATAGTCCATCTCCGGTGATTATGTGTCCCAGAAATGGTACTCTATCCAAGTAAAACTCATATTTGCTGAGCTTGGCGTACAACCTCTCCTGTCTCAGCGTCTCCAACATAATCCTGAGATATCTCTCATGCTCCTCCTGGCTCTTGGAATATACCAAGATGTCGTCGATAAATACCACCACGAACTTATCTAAGTACTGGTGGAAGACATTGTTCATCAAACTCATAAATACTGTTGGCGCGTTGGTTAAATCAAACGGCATGACTAAAAACTCATAGTGCCCATACTTCGTCCGAAAGGCTGTCTTTGGGATATCCTCTCTCCGTATCTTGATCTGATGATAACCGGATCTGAGATCGATCTTCGAGAATACACATGCACCACTAAGCTGATCAAACAAATCATCGATGCGTGGCAGTGGATACTTGTTCTTTGTCGTTACAGCATTTAGCACCCTGTAATCGATACACAAGCGTACCGTCCCATCCTTCTTTGGAACAAATAGAATGGGTGCTCCCCATGGAGATACACTAGCCCGTATGAAATCCTTATCTAAGAGATCATCTACTTGGACTTTTAACTCAACCAACTCCTTCGGTGCTAGTCTGTAAACGAAGGAAGTAACTGGCTCGGCTCCGGGAGTCAACTCTATTGTGAACTCAATCTCTCTGTCAGGTGGCAGTCCTGGGAGATCCTCTGGAAACACATCCTCAAACTCTGATATAAAGTGAGGGTACATCGGTTCACCTTCTGCAATGTGTATCGCTAGGGTAGGTTGGACACCATGCTCTCGGACTCCACGAAGAAACTCAAACTCTGGATGATCTGGGGGTCTAAAGATGACACAAACACGATGGTAATATAGCGTTGCGTGGTATTGGCTCAACCAATCCATGCCTAGGACAATGTCATAGTCCGGCATGGAGAAGACCAGAAATCGGGCACGCATCTCTCGCCCACAGACAACTACTGAACATGATCTACAAGTGTCGCTAACAGGTACTATTCTACCTTCTTTAAGAATCCTCTTGATCTTTGGAAGGGGTGCGGTGGCTATTCTATAGGTAGCCACGAAACTAGCAGCTATAAAAGAGTGTGTGGCACCAGAATCAAATAGGACTAATGCTAGTAATGAAGCTACTAAGATAGTACCTGCGATCACTTCTCCGGCTGTCTCTGCCTCCTCTATAGTCATCACATAGGCCTGACCATGTCTCGGTGTCGGTGCCCTCGGCTGCTGCTGTCGAGCCTGCTGGAAGTGCTCTGCCTGTGGGGCCAAGGGTGGCCTCCTCTGATTTCCCCCTGGTGCTGGTGGTCACTGTGCTCCAGCTCCTGCGTAAGGCGACCTCGGTCCAGGAGGCTGCTGATAAGGCCTCGGTACTGGCAAGGCTGGCCAATGAACCATCTGTACTGGAGCCCTCTGGTCTGGGAAATCTCGGACTGCATGCTGGTCTGACCCACATCTCAAACAAGCGCCCAGTCTTCGTCGGCAGTCCCTCAATAAATGTCCCTTCTTTCCGCAGTAATGGCATATGGGAATGACAGCTCCCTGCTGGGGTGCTTCCCTCTGCTGCTGCTGATGTACTAGAGGACGCTTCACAGGTCCTCCCTGCGGGGCTCGAACTGCTGATGATGACGCACAGGAGCGCTTCAGGCTGGCCTCCATCTTGTTGATGCGGTCCTGGCGTCGTGCTGCTAGTAACACCTCAGAGTAAGAAGTGGGGGCTATGGACCCGATAAACCTCTGAGTCTCGAAACTCAGGCCTTCATAGAACTTCACGGCCTTCGCCTCCTCAGTAGGGATCAGGTACGATGCAAACCTGCTCAGGCGGAGGAACTCAGCATTGTATTCCTCTACAGTTATACTCCCCTGCCTGAGGTTCTGAAATCTATCCCGAAGCTCTGCTCGGGCAGTGGAGGGTATGTACATCTCCTGGAAGAGCCTAGAGAACTCTTCCCATGTGGCACGGTCTGGTCCCAAATGCTGCTCCTCTGAAAGCCACCAGTGATGCGCGTTGCCAGTGAGCTGCATTCTGACGGCAGTCATCCATCGGTGCCGGGGGAGATCGATAGCCTCCAGCTGGTGCTGAATGCTGGTGAGCCAAGTGTGGACCTCTGTGGCTCCCCTGTGCCAGCAAAAGGTTGTGGCATCATACGACGGAAGTCTATGACAGACCCCATCGTCGACTGGTGTGCTGGTGGTGACGCCTGCCCCAAGGCCGTCACGATACTCTCTCTCAGGGTCTCAGCCTGGCACTGCTGGGCCTGCTGTTGAGCCTGCTGCTGGGCCTGCATTATCGCATATACCATCTGGAACATATGTGTCCCATCCATGGGTTGCCCTGCGGGGAATGGCATATAGGGCATCTGGGTGGGAATGGTGGAGGTGGTGGTAGCTGCTGCTCCTCCTGACTCAGGATCCTCTGATCCTCAGGTCCGAACTGACGTGGAGTCTGATGCCCGTCCGAAGGCACCTCGGGCTGCCCCGATGACTGTCCTATGGGAGCTGGAGTTAACAGAAGGACCTGCTCCAGTTTCGGTTCCCCGGATGATCCTGCGTCATGGGAAACATCGCCCGGCTGTGCGATGCGTCCGCTGCGGAGATTCATAACTCTGAAAAGAAGTCATGACTGCGATCAGCGTTGAGAAAATAAACAAGATGCAATTCGGTAAAAGATATCGAGATAGAGGTGTCATGTGAAGGTTTCAAATTTGCAGATAAGATTCCTAATATCTATTCCTAATTTGCAGGCTCGCTTGGCACAGTCAGGTGACCAAGACGATTTAAATCGGACCTGCATGGGCCACCACAAAAACTTTTTCATGCCCCAGTTCCATAGATAAGGAACCGAGTCATGTGAAAATGGCCAGCAGCGCACTTTGGCGGGCATTCCAATCTAATGGGCCCGTCGGAGTGCACCTAAGCTGTAAAGTACAATGAATAACCCAACACATAACACATAAATAGTCAATCTAAATCCCATCCACATGCAACAAATATAAGAGCACATAGAGGTAATCACAATAACTAATGTGCAGAAAGGAAAAGTCCCGAGATAATGTATCAAGTACAAATACTAGAGTAGTCACACGGGAACAAACCCGCTAGTATAAAATACTGGAATGAAAGTAAGCAATAAGATAACTTGGAACGGCATCAGGTAACTAGATAGTAATACCATACCAAGGAAAGAGTCACTACCAGTGATCAGGCAAAGTCCTCTAGAATAACCTCATCCTCGGCAGTGGGTCCTGCTGCTGGATACGTACCCGGACCGTACTCCTCTGGGTAATCCTCGTCGCCTAAACCTGGAAGGAAACCAGGTCCTCAGAGGGACGTAACAAGGTACAAAAATACAGCATGCTAAGTATAATAGAAAGTACAAGTGCCACGATAGGGTATTCTATTATAACCAAATAAGTGTGACAAAGTTTAAAGACAACGTTCGACGCGTGGGCTGTCCAAAATAAAACCGTAGCTCCGGACACAGAAACACACGGGACTACCGCAGCTCCGGGCAAAGAGTCACACGGGTGATACCACTACACTAGATACAGGATCACTACATAAATACTACATATACATATATAAGCGCGTGCAGAGGAGTCCAAACTTCTAGTAACTGTCTTTCTCTTCCCAAGCGGTCAACGATGGTGCGCTGAACCTGAACCTCTATCTAACTGTCTCGACACACAGAAATAACTCAACAGACGCTACCCTAAGGTCGTTCCAGTCTCTGATCATGATGTCAGTATCAGGATACAGGAATCTGGCACGATCACAGTGTATGAGTGTGTCCTGGGGTATCGATATACTCAGGTACGTACATCGAGGTTTTACGAACATCTAACATTCATTCTAAGACGTTACGACGAACGTCTACACCCGGTTGTGATCCGGACATGAAGTATCGATCGTAAACAAAAATAAGTACACAATATACATAAAGAAATAATAAATATCTGTAATCTGAAATACAGGGTGACAAGGTACACTTGCATGCGTCCGGCTGATAATGACGGGGATCCGGTACCACGTCCAAGTCCTCAGGTCCCGTAGTACCTAGAGATGAGATACAAACTCAATCAATAATCTATCACACGTCAAATAGGGATGTGACACCCGTCTACACATATGCTCAGTCTCAGCTACGACTCATAGGGACAAGACGCTAGGGGGTTGACCACAGTTGACTATTGGTACGATACATCAAATCAACTAATCATCTATACACTATCATCGACCAATCCTCATTCTTACTATATTCATCACGTGGTTCAGTAGTTCAGGTATGCTCATTCCTTATCCCCCTTGGTCTTTGTAAACATTATCATGCACGTTTAAGTATGTCTTCCTCAAAAGTAATTACTTATTAAATAGTAGGTCTTCCTTTATACAACCATCATTACCATTTCACCAAAAATCACTGCTCATCAATAATAAATAACATGCATATAAATCAATATGATAAACCCCAAATCTCAATGCCTATTATTTAAATTCATTTTATAAACTTATGAAGAACAAACCCTAAACTCACATCCATTTATCCTCAAACCCTAATTCCTTGTGTATCCAAACATTCATTTTTTATACTTATTTAAATAAACCCTAACTACTACACTAAACCTCAATCACTCCTTATTAACACAAGTTTTATTGGCATTACACTAAGATATACACAAAATAATTATATAAATATTAACCCTAACTACTCAGCACCAAGCAACATATATCCAAAAAGAGAGGGGAGTGATATACCTCGGCGAGGTGGCATCGACCGGGGGTTAGCCGGAGAACAAGCTGGAGGTGGAGGTAGTGGTATGAAGAGGTGCGCATGAGGGGCTGATCAGCAGGGTGGTCGTGGAGGTAGCTACGGCAGGTGGTGGTGGTGGATCAATAGGATGGTCGATATGGAGTGCACGCAGCGAGGTCGATGGGAAGGCCGTGTTCGACTGCCAGAGCTCGTGGCTAGAGGGGTGTGGTGCAATGGTAAAGCTCCGGGGTGTCGATGGGGGTGCGGAGAAGTGGGGGATGATCGGCTGGCCGGTGGAAGGCTGGATGCGGGCTCGTCGGGGGGGGAGGGGGCAGTACCGGAGCCACGGGGTGCAGCGGTAACCGCAGTAGGCCGGTGCAGTGGCCGCGCCGGACTATGGCACCGAAGAACGGTGGGTCGATAGTGGCGCTGATCGAGTAGGTCCGGCGATGAACAGCTCGGCCGAAGCTAGGCTGGCCGGAGCAAAGCTATCCAGGAAGAAGAAGAAAGGAAGAAGAAGAAGAAATAAATAAATATGGAGGGGGGTGGCTCGGTTTCCAATATAGAGGATAGAGGAGAGAGAGGGGGATGAGGTTTCCTAGGTTTTTGGGGATTAGGGCCGGCATGGGGAAGAGGGAGGTGATGGTGACATTTTATAGGGTGTGATGAATGGAGGGTGTAAATGTTCCCATTTCAAATGAGGGGTGAGGATTTTACATGAAGAGAAGGGTTTCTTCATGCAAAGGAAGGGGAGGAGAAAGGTTGACTACGGTTAAAGAAGAGGGCAGCCTCTCCATTTGGCCTTGACCAATGAGGGTGTGCCACATGTCACAATATTTGCAATTTAGCCCCTTAAGTTTGGGTAATTGCACAAACACATGAAATGATGGAAAAATTATAGAAGAAATAGTTTTTGGTGTTTTGTAGGGTGAGGGGGTGTTGTATGTTTGGCATGGACTTAATTAAATGGGCATTGGGATTAAATGGGGATTAAAATAGGATTAGTCAAATTTGGTATCCCCGATTTAATTAGAATAAAAATATCCCGCGCTTTTTAATTAAATGGGAGCACTTGGGGTCTAAATTTAGAAGTGACACAAAGGTCAAAAATGGTGTGGGCTTGGAGTTAGTCTTGGACCCTTTAGTTGGTCCGGCTCAACGGGTTAAGTTGGTATCTCAAAATTGAAGGTAACGACACAGGTGTTCGACATAGAATTTAAATATGGGATTTTGGATAGGGGAAGTTGTGAAATTAATTTAGGGCACAACAGATTTGATTTTGAGTGACGGAAAAGTCTAGTACCTAAATTGGCGGGTCAAGTCAAAAGTACAATAGTTCGATGGAATTTATGGGCTGATGTTGGGCTCCGAATAATTCAACAATGGTAGGGCGCGCCAAGGGTTTAATTAATAAATAACAGACATATGCAACCCTACTCTAAACCACAAACATCTACTGCTAAACCAAAATTTTCTATCCCATACCTGACTATCTATAGAATTAATTGAGGGGGTTTACAAGTCTCATATAGGACACGAACTTGCGTATTCAGCTGATCACCGGTACGTATAGGACGTACGACGGATAGGGATAACTGCTGATAGAATTTGCATAATTAGAAGCCTTGGCAGTTATTAGAGGTCTCATCATGTCATGGATATGACATGCATAGAGCATGGGGTGGGGATGACAACAAGTAAGGCGTTTGGGCTCCTTTGTACTTTTTTTGTGTAACCCGCACGCTCTGTCGGAGATGCGTGGTCAGATGACCCCTATATATTATCTATAGGCGGCCTCTGACGTTCAAAAGACGTCATGCTTTTTAGGCCCCTGATTCTCCGAGAGAATTATGCCAATCCCATTTTAGCCAGATAGCCCACGTGTTGGAAAGTTATTCTCAAAGTGCATTCACATAGGTGGTTAGACGACCCTTGGATATTTATTTTTAGTACTTTATTGGCATGCTTCTATGTATCTTATTACGCCCCTCTGAGGATCTGGTCCCTTTCCTGGTGTAGACGATCATGACTATTCGTAGGAGCATGGATCATGACTTGCTACTTCGTTCTCTCTCGTGGAGGTCTTCTCTTCGAGCCTCATTGATTATTAGATGTACTTATTTTGTTTATCTTATACTCTAGTTTGGTAGTGGATTTGTCTCCACCCAACTACTTGCATCTTATAATTGATTCAGTTATATAGTTGATTAGTTATTCATTTCTATTTAATTCTGTGGATGAGATTTATTTATGCCCTGTGACTTGTGACAAATATATACCACTTGTGAATTATTGTTCCTAATACAGCATACGTATGTGTTATGGTTTCCATATATTGGAGTTGCCATATACATACGGCTGGCATGCTTACGTATTCCTAGTCCTACGTATTTTTGGACTGGGGTGTGACAAAGTGTCCATCAGACCAAGGGTGGACTAGAGCACACATGCGGCCTCGACTATATGTGTCCTCGTCCTCATGAAGCCAAAGTGTCCATCGGACCAAGGGCGGACGAGAGCACATATGCGGCCTCGACTCTGTGCATCCTTGTTCTTATGAAGACAAAGTGTCCATCAGACCAAGGGCGAAAGAGAGCACACATGCAGCCTCGACTATATGCGTTCTTTCCCTCATGAAGCCAAAGTGTCCATTAGACCAAGGCCGGATGACAGAACATATGCGACCATGACTCTATGCGTCCTCGTCCTCGTCCTCATGAAGCCAAAGTATCCATCAGACCAAGGGCAGACGAGAGCACGTATACAGCCAAGACGTTATGCGTCCTCGTCCTCATGAAGCCAGAGTGTCCATCAGACCAAGGCCGGACGAGAGCACATATGCGGCCAACACGCTATGCGGCCAATACGCTATGCAGCCAACACGCTATGCGGCCCTCAGCTCGCAAGATCCTTCTGTTGTAACCGAAGGGATCCTTACATAATTAGTGTTGACCACATGTCCTGTTGACTAAGTCATGCACACAATGGGTCAAAAATGACTCCATCCCTCAACCGAGATTTTATCAAGAGCATATCTCAATTGAGCCCAAGTGGCAGCCTGTCCGTGGCATGCGGCTACAGTTACAACTGTATTCTGTTGAAGGAACCCTATGCGGCCATCAAACAGAGACATTTGCAGCCTCCATAGCCTGTCATCATGTCGGCTATAAATAGCAGGATAGCACACCCACACAAAAATAGAGAACAAGAGGCATAGGAGAGAGAACAGAAAAGAGCTTCCTCATGTTCGGATCGAACCGTCAACGGAGTAAAATAGTCACTACAGTACTCAATCTCCATCGTCACGCCCCAGAATTAAAAAAATTTACTTAGATTGTTTGTCTAGGACCTCTTTGTACTTTCTTTAGTTTGTTATTAAAGCAATCAAAATTTAATGGCGAATAAGGTAGCGACACTGCTGGGGATATCCTTCTCCTCTGATGAGAAGGTCGTAACGCAGTCTGATGCGGCCAAGTTAGGTTCAACCCAGAGGATGCTGGTAGTACGCTTCGACCAGCAAGCCTATGAGGAAATGCTCTCTGAGGGCGATGCTTCTCCAAGGTTGACAAAGCCTAAGAAGATCCGCGGGACATGGGTCACAAAGGCCGCTGCGCCTCACCCAACTCTTGATCATGTGCTCCTCGTCTCTTTCTCTGCCGCAGGGGACGTACATCATGCATCCACGCGAGCTGACGCCTCTCTTGCGGCACCTTTTTTTGACAGAAAAAGTGCTCAGCACTTGAAGACCCGCATGACGTGGGTTGCAAAGGTCGTTGCACCTCACCCAACTGCAAAGCATGTACTTACCGTCTCTCTCTCTATCTCTCTCTATTGCTAAAGATGCTCGTCAGGCGTCTACTCAGGTTTTTCATGTCCATGCGGCATCCTCGTTTAGCACAAAAAATGCTCGGCACTCAAACTCTGACAGAGAAAAATACTATGATGCCAAATTTTTGGGTGTTGTTTCAAGTTCTATGCGGCCAAGGAGGAGGCCGCATAAGATCGACTATGTGGCATCGATTGACCGTCGCGGGCAGATGGCCTCATACGGCTCCGTCAACAGAAGAACCTCAATTTTCGACCAGATCTCACGCATCGTAGATCCTATGCGCCATGCTGAGAATGACAAAAATCCATGTAGAAGCATGAAAAAAATATGCAGGCTACATAAAGGCCAAGCCCCCTCAAAGGAACAACCAAGCCGTAGAGAACCCACATACGGCCCGAACAAATCAAGATGCAGAGAAGACACATACGGCTAGAACAAAATGAGCCACAGAGAAGCCACATGAGGCCAAAAATAACCAAGCCACAGAGAAGCTGCATGCGGCCTGGTCAAACCAATGACCAAGAAGACGTATAGTATACTCTATACGGCCTATGTCACGCCCCAGTCCCAAAAATATGTAGGACTAGGACACGTAAGCATGCCAGCCGCATGAATATGGCAACTCCAATATATGGAAACCAATCCATACGTACGCTGTAATATGAATATAAAATCCACAAGTGGTATAAAATGTAATACAAGTCACAGGGTAAAATCTAAATCTCATCCACCAAAATCATATAGAAATAAATAACCAGTATCTATGAAACTAGATCTCAACAAGAAGTATCTAAAGATGATAGTTGGGTGGAAACAAATCCACTACCAACTCGAATGGGAAAAGTAAATACAATATAAGTACAACTCACTCAAACAATATAAGTACCAGCTACCAATCACGGCTCGAAGAGAAGACATCCACGGAGCATCTATATCCTTCCAAATCTGTGTTCCTGCAAATACTCAAGAGCAGGTACACCTGGCAGCGGACCAGGTCCTCAGAGGGACATAACAAGTATACTTAAACACATGCCAATAAAGTACTGAAATAAATATCCAATGGGTGACCTAACCATCTAAGTGAAATGTACTTTGAGGACAACTTGAGTATATGGGAAAGTATAGGCTAGACATATGCTGACGTAATTCACCAGTCGTGACAACTGGCTAATATATGCCACACATGCCCCCATAGGAGGGCGCTCAGTAATAACGTCCATCTCCGAAGAGCATGGCATCTGTATAATATAACGTCCATATCACCCCGAAGAGTGTGGCATCAGTGTAGTATATATCATCCATATCACCCCGAAGAGTGTGGCATCAGTGTAGTATATATCGTCCATATCACTCCGTCGAGTGTGGCATCAGTGTAAAGGAAGTGGGGTGTCCCATACGCCTACAAGTTGTCCTCCCCGCCCAATGATCTAAGCATGTTGTATCCATAACACGCGTCATAGTCTATCACTAGAACAGTAGCCCATCCTTACAACCAAACAAGGACAAGGATCGGGCCATTGTATCATGACAGTCTATGCTCCACCTACTAATAATTGCTAAGTCTTCTAACATGCATCACTATTAGCAGTTATACCCTATCCGTCGCACGCCTACACGTACAGGTGGCCAACCACATACGCAGGACCGTGCCCTACATGAGACTCACAACACGTGTACGAAAATGTGTCAAGGCCTGGGAGTCATACCAATAACTCCACACTTTAGGTGGGTCCACTAGACACTAGGTTAGACACTATCCTAACGTCAACGCATCCGTTGACTGCACCCGAGTCTCTCTCGGACGCGCACAATTTAAGATAATAAACATGCATCTAATGTACAGAATTTAAACAGTATAACAAAGGCAAGGTATACTTGCCTGGCAAGAAACTGCAAAATGTCACGTCCAGATGTCCAATACACAGGACCAGAAGCTATGGCCTCAGAACAAATGTCTCCGGATGCTGAAATAAATATCACCAACGTTTCTAGAATGAGCAAAATAGCTAAAAAGCACTTTCCTTTCGTCCAATTTGGACACAGGGGCAAAACGGTAATTTCGGATAAAAGTGGGGTCTACGTGTGGCCCACTTTGCACCGAAAAGCGTGCCGAGGGTAACAGTCTCTAAATGGAACAAACTATAGGTCAAACAACTCTAGATGTCAATACGAACCCAACGGTATGTCCAAATTTGGATTCCGATGAGCCGAACAAAATTTGGTCCAAAAAGTCAACTGTGGGGCCCGCCAATTGGCGATCTGGTCAACCGTCTCAGAAATGCGTGAAAATAGGGTCACAGGACCAGCGCATTACCACGAGTCCAATGGCGCAAGTTTCGTCGTATTCTAACATGCGTGCACAAAATACACGCGAGTTCCACAAAAGTGGCGACACGAAATGTGTCCGCGGATACGATCTGATTCTGGCGCGCACACGCGTCCGAATCAGTCCCCACAAATTTTCACGTATCCCGTTATGCTGCGTGCACCATTCGGTACACTTGGCACACGGCGGGGCGGTCCCGTTTGGTGGGGCGCGCTCCGATCTCCAACTTTTGGAAAACCGAAAAAAGTGGGTACGCGCAGTTTTGTGACGAATATAATTCTATCCACAGCAACTAATAGCACAAAGTTATAATACAGAAAATAAACTAGGTCATGTAATCTACAGGTATCAAAAAGAATCACTGAATTCGGATCTCTGTGGTGGGAGATACGAACTCGGCAATATGGGTGGTCAATCTGGAATTCTGCGATTGCAGAATTCTGTCTGCTCGCGCTGACTTGGGCGCTATTTTTCACCTAGGGGCACACGTTTTCCGAGGTAGGCTATAAAACAAATATTGGAGAGGGTTGAGGGAAGATCATACCTATGAAAACGGAACAGCGTTTGGATGAGTGAGTCAACGGGAAATCACGCCGGAGCGAAGGTGCCTCGAGTGGGAGACTGCAGTTCGCGATGTCGGCGTCGACGGGATGGTTGGATGGCTTGGTGGGGCTTCTCTGGCTGCGGTGACGGCTCTAGATGGGAAGAGGAAGTCTGGAGTTTTAGGTTAGGGTTTTAGAGAGCTATCTATATATATATATATATATATAATATATATTATAGGAAAGAGAGAGGGGAAGTAGCGGATCCGCGGGTTGGCCGCTGAAGGTTGGGTGAAGTAGGATTACATGGGCGGGCTCCCTCTGGCTGAGAGTGGGCGGCAATTGCAAAGTTTCTGAAGAGATAGCAACTTTAGCATTAAGTTGCTGTGGAAAGGAATCCTAAGTAACTAATACTTTTATTACTATTATTATTATATACTTAGTTACTTATTATTAATAGTATTATTATTATACTATTATACTTATTTAATTCTTTCTTTTCTTTATAAAATATATATACATATATATATATTTGTATATACATATATATATATATATATACTCATAAGAAAATTTATAGAATAGGGTATTGCACATCGTTAGGCTAGCAACTGCTTGAGGGGTCTCCTACATGGAATAAATTTCGAAAATTCCTGATGGTCCCACAAGTCATCTAAGTGCCCGAACACCTAACATAAAAATTATTAAAAATCTATTTCTCCTATTTAGACCTAATTACTACAATTTAATTAATAATAAATAAATAAAAAATGTATATACAATTTTCTAGGAAGGAGATTTTACATTCTACCCAACTTATAAAAATTTCGTCCTCGAAATTAAATTAAGCCACGATAGAATGCAAGGATGGTATAAGATTTGTATTGTTTAAAATGCAAGACTAGGTTTAAAGGGGTGGGCGATGTTGCACGTTGCACATCCCGGAAAAATTATGGAACAATCCATATGAGCGAAAAATAGGTTTCTTCATGTGTCATGTCCAATGGTGTGGACACATAAATGCTCTTTTGCATAAAAGCGTCCAACAATTGGAAAATTGCACAAAGATGAGAATTGGATGATAGGCATGTCTAGGATAAGGGTGTAGAATTTATAGGAAGGCAGTGGCTAGTGTAGTGCTCCAATTATCGGAGCACGGTAAGGCGTGTCAAGTGATATCATGTTGTAAACTAAATAAAAATACCGTGTTCTATTTCTAAGTGGATTCGTGCTAGCTTTAGTCTCACTATCTAGGCCGAGTAGGTCAAATTCTTAGGTGAGGGGGTTTCACAATCTGCCGAACTTAAAACAATGTCGTCCTCAAAATTGAAATAAGGCAGAATCGGTTAATCCTTTATGTACAATAAGGCAAGTCAGTCGCAATCTTCTTGCGATAACTAAAATCCTAATCCTATCCATTGCAATCACTTCTAGGTTAAGATGACCACTGCTCCAATCAAAATTTAACCTATGGTTATCTCTTCTCCCCTTATTTCAAATTATCCATATCCACATAACATCTCCAAGATTTACATACGCATATAACTTTTACCTCACGATCTCTAACTATCATAATCTCCTTTAGAAGTGGTTTGAGTCCAATATATTCCCATTTTCACTTATAAAATTTTGTATGCCTCAACTCTTTAATTCCATTCACATCCTCATTATTTTAAATAGGTCGTCCAACCAAAATTTTAATTCTTAATTCAAATCACCAAATTGAAAAAAAAAAAAATTTAAATGCAGTCCACCAATATTTAAATCTGAAATTCTATATTTATCCTTTAAATTCAAATTGGTGATTCTACCTTCATTGTTCAAAAATTTAACTCATGCACTTAAGGTATAAATATTGGGTCCTCAATATCAATTCATTGATCCTCATCATCTTAGTCATCCTTCTAAATTTCTCAAAATTACAATGGCTTGAACCTCTCCCAATCTAATCTTACTCGATCATAATCTAAAAAAATTCCTCTCAAGTTGACAATGCACTACTACCCAACTTAGAATTTATCCACCTATCACCTAAGGCTATATACCTTAAGAAAATATCTCTTAACTTATTTACTCATGTCGTTCAATCCTCGAAACTTCAACGCCGATCATATCACATATGATATGTCCTTAATTACGAAAGAATAATCCTCGAGTATGTGATCGGCCTATGGGGTATATCTAGTACTCTCTGTGTATCAAACTTTATACCCAGCACGAGGTTTCGTCTTTCCGAAATAGGGGAAGACGAAGATCAATAATAAAGAGTTCAAGGGCAGCGTAATAGAATAGAAGTATTGGGATCAAGGCGCTTTAAAGAATTCAATTGGGAATTGTCAAAGCAGTTGTGGATTGAAATCCTATTTGGTAAATCCGTATTCGCATGCTCGTATTAGTACAGTTATGTAACCGATACGATATGCTCAGACATAACTAGAGGGCAAATACATTCGTCTACTAATCACTATATCTCAATCCACGTAAAGTAGTTATACAAAGAGCGAATCAAGCGCACTATGGTTGATCAGACCGTAATACACTGATTCTGAAATGTATTATTGTGGGCCTCCCCAATAATACATATGTCATGAACAAGCTTGATAAAGAATAAGCTCGCAAAACTAGGCTATAAAATAGCAGCATAAGTCAAGGTAGTATATGAAATATAAGCACGCTAGATGTTGATGAAAGGAGGCACAAATTAATTCAAGTTCACCGAACAAAACATCATAAGCAACAATAATAAAAGACTCTACAATCTCTACAGTTATCATATTAATTCCTTGTCTAAGTCGATAGTCGACAAAGTAGGGGTATGAGCCTCTAAGTTCTATAGTTTGAATACACACTATCATCTTATGTTAGCATATAATTAATGCCATTCAGTTACGCTACCTTGATGGGTCAAGTGGACTATGTGATACTAGGTTGTGAGGCATACTACCCAACTTAAAAGAATTAAACTAATACGGTGACAGTCTTAAGAGGGTCATACCAAATAATCTTGCACATGTAAATAAAACAGAAACTCTTTATTAGGGTATATGAGGAAAAAAAAAAATCTTGGTATTGATTAGGGTATCCTTTTTATGTAGGTAATGGTCATCCTAAGTCTTAGTCATAGCACTTATAAGCAAGTGTCAATGGTAAAGATAGAAGAGTTACTGGCCGTTAAGGAGGAAGGGTCTAACTTGTATCGAGGTGAGGGTACAAATTATATGGTTTAAAACTAAGGGTTAATCATTGGTCACAATCTACAAAACAACTTAAACTTATCAAGTTCTAACTACCAAGCATAAAATTTCACACTCAAGGCTACAACTATAAGCCTAGCAAACTATGAGCCCTTAACAAAGAATAAGTTTACTTGGCCTACTATCCGAAGTGTCAGATGGCACGAGTTGGAAGATGAAGAGAAGAAACGTAATTAGCCGTCGCAAAATAGCGAGCGCTATGGTCGCAGGGAAACAATATATAAAATAAAGATAGAGGGCTCTAGATAGCATCATGGTTCCCTAAGGGGAGTGAGGTGTTAGTTGCTATGTTCGGGGTATGATCAAGGGAGAAGTGTTGATTACATTCCTCTAGGCTTCCTAGGGTGATGTCTACTAATAACAAGACAATGATATAAGTTTATAGTTCTCTAATACTATCCAATTATGAAGGTTAGGTTCAGTCCTAATGTTCAATATTGGTTCTCCATTGGTTCCTCAATACTAGGGTCAAACATTATGGTAAAACCCCTAACTATCTCTAGTAGTGTCTATACTACTCAAGTCTTCTTAATACATCAAGGGGTAATGGTATACCAATCTATAGATAGGGAATTCTAGTTTCACTAGATATTCTAAACTTAGAGGTGTGTCTACAATCTCGTTGTATTCTAAATAGGTGTGCTACCATAATTATCATCTAACAACAGGAACTTCTATATTCTAGGAGAAGGCTATACTTAAAGAACTATTAGGGAAGCACAGGAATCAAGCAGGATACATTTGTTCAAAATAGAACAGAGAGGAGGAAGATGAATCATAGTTAATTGTGGATGAGATCCTATATTCTAATCCTAGGTGCAGGCTTGTTCGGTACAATAACGTAACCGAGACAATATGCTCTCGACCTGCATGGGCCACCACAAAAACATGTCACGCCCCAGTCCCAAAAATATGTAGGACTAGGACACGTAAGCATGCCAGCCGCATGAATATGGCAACTCCAATATATGGAAACCAATCCATACGTACGCTGTAATATGAATATAAAATCCACAAGTGGTATAAAATGTAATACAAGTCACAGGGTAAAATCTAAATCTCATCCACCAAAATCATATAGAAATAAATAACCAGTATCTATGAAACTAGATCTCAACAAGAAGTATCTAAAGATGATAGTTGGGTGGAAACAAATCCACTACCAACTCGAATGGGAAAAGTAAATACAATATAAGTACAACTCACTCAAACAATATAAGTACCAGCTACCAATCACGGCTCGAAGAGAAGACATCCACGGAGCATCTATATCCTTCCAAATCTGTGTTCCTGCAAATACTCAAGAGTAGGTACACCTGGCAGCGGACCAGGTCCTCAGAGGGACATAACAAGTATACTTAAACACATGCCAATAAAGTACTGAAATAAATATCCAATGGGTGACCTAACCATCTAAGTAAAATGCACTTTGAGGACAACTTGAGTATATGGGAAAGTGTAGGCTAGACATATGCTGACGTAATTCACCAGTCGTGACAATTGGCTAATATATGCCACACATGCCCCCATAGGAGGGAGCTCAGTAATAACGTCCATCTCCGAAGAGCATGGCATCTGTATAATATAACGTCCATATCACCCCGAAGAGTGTGGCATCAGTGTAGTATATATCGTCAATATCACCCCAAAGAGTGTGGCATCAGTGTAGTATATATCGTCCATATCACTCCGTCGAGTGTGGCATCAGTGTAAAGGAAGTGGGGTATCCCATACGCCTACAAGTTGTCCTCCCCGCCCAATGATCTAAGCATGTTGTATCCATAACACGCGTCATAGTCTATCACTAGAACAGTAGCCCATCCTTACAACCAAACAAGGACAAGGATCGGGCCATTGTATCATGACAGTCTATGCTCCACCTACTAATAATTGCTAAGTCTTCTAACATGCATCACTATTAGCAGTTATACCCTATCCGTCGCACGCCTACACGTACAGGTGGCCAACCACATACGCAGGACCGTGCCCTACATGAGACTCACAACACGTGTACGAAAATGTGTCAAGGCCTGGGAGTCATACCAATAACTCCACACTTTAGGTGGGTCCACTAGACACTAGGTTAGACACTATCCTAACGTCAACGCATCCGTTGACTGCACCCGAGTCTCTCTCGAACGCGCACAATTTAAGATAATAAATATGCATCTAATATACAGAATTTAAACACTATAACAAAGGCAAGGTATACTTGCCTGGCAAGAAACTGCAAAATGTCACGTCCAGATGTCCAATACACAGGACCAGAAGCTATGGCCTCAGAACAAATGTCTCCGGATGCTGAAATAAATATCACCAACGTTTCTAGAATGAGCAAAATAGCTAAAAAGTACTTCCCTTTCGTCCAATTTGGACACAGGGGCAAAACGATAATTTCGGGTAAAAGTGGGGTCTACGTGTGGCCCACTTTGTACCGAAAAGCGTGCCGAGGGTAACAGTCTCTAAATGGGACAAACTATAGGTCAAACAACTCTAGATGTCAATACGAACTCAACGGTATGTCCAAATTTGGATTCCGATGAGCCGAACAAAATTTGGTCCAAAAAGTCAACTGTGGGGCCCGCCAATTGGCGATCTGGTCAACCGTCTCAGAAATGCGTGAAAATAGGGTCACAGGACCAGCGCGTTACCACGAGTCCATTGGCGCAAGTTTTATCGTATTCTGACATGCGTGCACAAAATACACGCGAGTTCCACAAAAGTGGCGACACGAAATGTGTCCGCGGATACGACCTGATTCTGGCGCGCACACGCGTCCGAATCAGTCCCCACAAATTTTCACGTGTCCCGTTATGCTGCGTGCACCATTCGGTATACTTGGCACACGGCGGGGCGGTCCCGTTTGGCGGGGCGCGCTCCGATCTCCAACTTTTGGAAAATCGGAAAAAGTGGGTACGCGCAGTTTTGTGACGAATATAATTCTGTCCACAGCAACTAATAGCACAAAGTTATAATACAGAAAATAAACTAGGTCATGTAATCTACAGGTATCAAAAAGAATCACCAAATTCGGATCTCTGTGGTGGGAGATACGAACTCGGCAATATGGATGATCAATCTGGAATTCTGCGATTGCAGAATTCTGTCTGCTCGCGCTGACTTGGGCGCTATTTTTTACCTAGGGGCACACGTTTTACGAGGTAGGCTATAAAAAAAATATTGGAGAGGGTTGAGGGAAGATCATACCTATGAAAATGTAACAGCGTTTGGATGAGCGAGTCAACGGAAAATCAAGCCGGAGCGAAGGTGCCTCGAGTGGGAGACTGCAGTTCGCGATGTCGGCGTCGACGGGATGGTTGGATGGCTTGGTGGGGCTTCTCTGGCTGCGGTGACGGCTCTAGATGGGAAGAGGAAGTCTGGAGTTTTAGGTTAGGGTTTTAGAGAGCTATCTATATATATATATATATAATATATATATTATAGGAAAGAGAGAGGGGAAGTAGCGGATCCGCGGGTTGGCCGCTGAAGGTTGGGTGAAGTAGGATTACATGGGCGGGCTCCCTCTGGCTGAGAGTGGGCGGCAATTGCAAAGTTTCTGAAGAGATAGCAACTTTAGCATTAAGTTGCTGTGGAAAGGAATCCTAAGTAACTAATACTTTTATTACTATTATTATTATATACTTAGTTACTTATTATTAATAGTATTATTATTATACTATTATACTTATTTAATTCTTTCTTTTCTTTATAAAATATATATACATATATATATATTTGTATATACATATATATATATATATATACTCATAAGAAAATTTATAGAATAGGGTATTGCACATCGTTAGGCTAGCAACTGCTTGAGGGGTCTCCTACATGGAATAAATTCCGAAAATTCCTGATGGTCCCACAAGTTATCTAAGTGCCCGAACACCTAACATAAAAATTATTAAAAATATATTTCTCCTATTTAGACCTAATTACTACAATTTAATTAATAATAAATAAATAAAAAATGTATATACGATTTTCTAGGAAGGAGATTTTACAGCCTAAACGATCACAGAGCAGGGAGGCCGCATAGAAACTTTCTAACACAGCATTCGATGACTGTCAGACTCTGAAACAGCACTCATGATGTCGATTCTTTAAGATTCGTGAAAGATGATAGCTTATGAAAAGACAGACATAAAGTCACATAAGTGCATTAATGACCTCGTCAGATGTGACATGCCCACATGTTCTCTCATATGCGGCTACTCCCTATGCGGCCTCAATGCCATGCGGCTTAAGTGTCCATTCGACCAAAGCCCGACGAGAGATTTCATGCGGCCACAATACCATATGGCACCAAAGTATCCATTAGACAAGGCCAGAGGAGAGCTTGTATGCAGCCACAATGCCATGCGACCAAAGTGTCCATTCGACCAAGGCCAGACGAGAGTTTGCATGCGACCGCGTCAAACATACGACCAAAGCGTCCAGATGACCAACGTCAAATGAGAGCACGTATACGGCCACGACAATATGCGGCCAAGATGTTATACGGCTCTCGACTCACAGGATTTTTTTATTTCAACCGAAGCGATTTCTCGCACAGTCAGTGCTGACTAAGTGTCCAGTTGACCAAGTCACCCATGCAACGACCCTAAAATATTTTCAACAACATATCCTAATCGAGACCACATGGTAGCGTATCCGTAACATACAACTGCAGTTACAATCGTATTATATTGAAGGAGTCCTATGCGACCACCAAATAGAGCCATATGCGGCCACCAAACAGAGCCATATGCGACATCGATAGTCCATCAGCACGATGACTATAAATAGCAAGGTAGCATACCCTACAAGCCCTCGGCCAGCTACATACGTACACACAAGCTCAGGAGAGAGAAGAAAGGAGAGCATCCTCATTCCCTCATCGGACTGTCAACAAAGTAAAGGAGCCGCCACAACGCTCTTTGTCCATCGTCACTATCCAGATCAAAATATTGTACTTAGATTTTCTATCTAGGATCTCTCTGTACTTCTTTGTTTATTATTTTAACATCCAAAACTTGCGATAGCGAACAAGATGGCGACTCTGTTGGGAACCAACTTCTCCTCTAATAAAAAGACAGTGATGCAGTTCGATACGACCAAGCTGGGCTCGACCCAAAGGATGCTGGTGGTACGCTTTGACCAACAAGCATTCGAGAACATGCTCTCCGAGGACAGCGCGAGTCCTTCTCCAAGGAAAGCAAAGCCTAAGAAGACCCGCAGGATATGGGTAGCAAAGGCCGTTGTGCCTCACCCAACTGCAGATCATGCACTCCCCACTACTCTCCCTATTGCAGCAGACGCATATTATGCGTCCACCCAGACTGGCTATGTTCATGCGGCAGTCGGAAAAGGCGCTCAGCGACCAAACTCTGGCAGAAGAAAATACTACGATGCCAGAAGTTCGGTGGCTGAGATAAGCTTCATGCGACAACAGCAGAAGCCGCACAAGTCTACAGTCACAGGCAAAAGTCCACATGCGGCACCGATCAGTGGCAGCAGGCAAATGACTAAATGCTGCCAGCACAGTAGCAAAACCTCCGTCTTCGACCAAATCTCATGCAACACTGACTCCATGCGCCTTGGTGAGAAAGGAGAGGATATGAACTTGGACTCTTCATACTATGCACTGGTGCATGGTAGATCGAAGGAGTCCAGGCAGTACGAGCTTGCCAAGCTCAAGCAACTGCTCATACAGCCGGTTGTCAGCATGCTCCGCTAGACGTTGCACGGACCCCTGACGGAAAGTTATACGAGACCGACCCATGTGTCCGGCCTACAGTAGCAAATGGACAGGGTCAGTCCTAAAAGTCTTTCATCTACAACTTGGGGAGAGTTCTAGTACGAACCTCAGGATAGGGAGAAAAGATAACACATACTTACCCATGTGCTCGGTCTAACCGGACTCATAACAAGGGTGTAAAGGTGGACCAACCCTCGCTTGATTTACTCAAAGTGATCAACCATATGCGCAAAGCGAGGAAGCAACTACGGCATATGAGGTATCCCCTCCAGGATACCCGTGTGCTAACATCATCATCAACTGCTACTGTGTGCTAAAGCAACAGTGCCAACAAACAGGCAGTCGGTGTTCCAATGGCTGCAACCAAAGGCACCTACCCGACAGCATCCCCAAAAATAGGTGCAATTACTAGAGGAGGAGGAGTTGTCCTTTGCCTCGTGTTATTCCGCTTGGAAGTCTTCCTCCAAAAGGGGAGATCAGAAGTCTAGCCCCTCAAACCCTTCGCTTTAGTCCAGCGTGCCGAGAAGGCGGACCTATGGAGGACAGGTGACAGTACCTACAGAAGGAGTTTTCCAGGGCACCCGCTCCAAGAAGAAACTATCAGCCACTGGGGGTGGTTCTTCCTCAGGACCCCTAGTGGTTCTACAAGCTGGGGGTAGCAATCCCCCCAGAACTCCACGATAATCCGGCATTCCGAGGGGACATCAATTTCCAAGTAACTGATATCGAGATTCCTGGGGGTAGTCACCCTCACCAGGAAGACACATCTTCCTATACTGGGGGTGTAGTATTCTCTCGAAGTCCGTAGAGGATGCGACGCTGACAACTTTTCCCGAGGAGTGTTTGATGCAAGAGTCCGAGGGGAAAGTGCGACATCCACTGTTCCATCTACTACCTCCTATGTAATAACAATGTACATGGCGAGAGATGATCACGAGGGCCCCATCTGTCATGCCCCAGTCCCAAAATATTGAGGGACTAGCTACGTGGCAATGACCAACAATACAACTCTAATGGACAAACCCAATTTAATGGACCTGTTAGAGTGCACTTAAGTTGTAATAAATATCAATGTAGTCTACATCATCTATCACAAAATAATTTTAAACTCATCCACATAAAGAAACATAACTAAATATAAAAGACTAATCTGGATAATAGATTAAAATAAATATAGTCTATCAACAAGTCCAAATAAATAGTGTCTCGGAGAACAACCCGATAAAATAAGTCAATACATAAGTCCATGAGTCAAGATATGATATAACTAAAAGCATAACTAACTGAGTATGTAACAAAATACTCAGGAGAAATCCTCTGGCACAACCTCGTCCTCTGGTGCCAGTACTGCTCCAACGTAAGCTTCTGTCACGTATATCTTGGGAAAATCCTCCTCTGTTGTACCTGGGAACATAATCCTGATCCAGGTCCTCAGGGGACATAGCAAGGTACAAGAATAATTTAAGCCAAATAAAATAAAGTATATAAAAATATATCCACAGGGCAAGCTATATAACCAGCTATGTGAAATACAAGTTGAGAGCATCACTAGTACTCAGGCTGAGACCACTACAAGATCTGTATCGGGGAGCCGGTAGCAGCAAGTAATATCATGAAGGGCCATTATATATGACAAAGCTCTGGTACATAGACTAAGGCACTCTCTAGTAACATAAGTATATATATATAATCAGCATGTAGCCTGTGTGTCTCTTCCTACCCAATGTAACCCCATGTCTCATGTCCATAACACGCAAGATCATGACCTCTAGCTAGTACAAAGAGTCATAATGATATCTATGTATGCAAGTCTTATGTCACGAATCCTGTAAACCTATACAGAATTACCATGAATAACTCAAAAAAGATTCTATCATATGAATAGTGTCAAGTGTCCTATGGTATAACGTACTTGATAAAGCTAGCACGTAAAAATATAGGATCGTGGAATTAAATCTCTAAGTGACATTACACGACAACACGTACGACGTTGACACCCGAATTTTGTTCAAACATTAAGCAATGTCTCACGGTCCTAGGTTGAATGGTACATCACAGAAAATAACTCAAGCAAATAACATTAAAGGAACAACTACTAGTTTGGCAAGGTACACTTGTTTGGGTTCTGAGCTCTGTCAATTGTTCCGATATAAGTAAAATCTTCAGGTACGCCTCCGAATGCGGAAACAAACATTACCATTGCCCTCAGAATACTTAAAATAGTTAGGATTGACTACCCATAAGTCCAATTTAGATACAGGGGCAGAATTGACAGTTTCTGATCAAAGCAGGGTCCACATATGGCCCACTTTGCACCAAAAAATATGCCAGAGATAAAGTTCTCCAAATTTATCAAACTTAGTATATACGAGTCCAGAACGATAATACGAACCTAACGGAACATCCAGAACTGGATTCCGATGAGTCGGTCACGAAATCGCCCGTTAAGTGGAACCGTAAGGCCCTCGAAATCGGGGTTTCATCAATGTTCTCAGAATTGAACCAAACTTGGGCCACAAGACCAGCGTAACACTACGAATCCGATGGCATAAGTTTTGTTGTGATATGACAAGCACACACGAAATTATGATGAGTGTCAGAATAGGCCGATACGGAACTTTTTGGCGTATACGCGTTGATTCCGGTGTGCACGCACATCCAAATCAACTTTCATAAAATTTCACACGTCCATATTGACAATATGCGCCTTTCAGTATAATTTGCATACGACAAAGTTACCTCGCTTAGTGGGATGTATCCCGTTTCAAAAAAATTTGGGTTTAGAAAACTAAATTTTTGGTCAACTTCAACCACGAATAAATCATAGCATACAATAAATTAAAATAAACTAATTAAAGGGATTAAATCTTGGTTATGTTCTCTAAATTACTGTTCAAGTAAAATTTAAAAATATTAACTAGGTTGGAAGAAAAATGGCCATGAACATGAGTGTTTGGGACAGTTTTCTGAACTACAAATTAGATCTTTTTTATGTTTTGCGTCATGAATTACGACCGACACAGGACACGATACCCCAAACTAATTCCATAGGGTTCAAGAGGGCCATTTGGTCTTCACACAATATTCGACAGATCGATATTTGGATTATTGTGTAGGAAGATACGGGGGTGGGAAGTTAAGTACCTTACTGCTGTTGTTTGCTCGAAATTGGGCGGCCCGTCTTGCGATAATCGTCGGCGGCGGTCCTGCGATCGTCGGAGGCTGAGGTTGGTCGTGGAGGAAGAGGAGATGTTGGTGGTGAGGTTCGGCTAGGCTGGGGGTTTTATAGGGTGGAGGGGGGGCGGTTACGGGAAGCGGAAGAGAGGGGGTCGGGGAGGTTTTGGGAGGGGGGAGGGAATCGAATGGGGTACGGGGTTTTGGGTATTGCTACAGTAGATGGGAATGGGTTCAGGTTGTGGGTTAACGGGTTGCGGGTTCGGGTATGGGTTTGGGTTTGTTTAGTTTGGGTTGGTTTTGTTTGGTTAAGTTTGGTTTGGTTTGGTTTGGGTTGGTTTATATATATATGGTCATAAAAATAGTTTTTGAGTCCAATAAATTCAAAAAAATTACACAATATTCTATTATTAATTATACACCCAAAAATATATTTTTTGTACTATTTTAGTAATTAATTTGATACACAAAAAATATAAATCCATGAAAAACATTTATTATAATTAACTAAAAATAATAAAAATTTCTAAAATAATAATTAATGAAATTTTTTAACTAAATTTTAAAAACCAGGGTGTTTACACCAACGATCGACAGCGGCTCAAAACTCTCTAGGCTATGATGCACACCATGAGTGCGTCGATGCAATCCTTGACGCAGATGATGTTGGAGATCAAGGCAATTATGGCCTCACAGCCACCAAGAACCTCGGGACAAGCTAGTCAAAATTCTGGGACAAATGGAGACTCAAACGCCACTGCTCTGACCAGTAATGGCGATCGTATTAGGCCCGGATCATCTACTCCTTCCATAGTAGATGAGGCTCGGGAAGCGATGCGGGAGGTACGAGAACTGTGAGCCCGTTTGGACTCAATGGGGAACCGAGACTCACTGCGGAAACTCGAGATTCGACAACGATATCCCCTCGAGTGGAGAGACGGGCCCTATTCACCTAAATACAATCCCTTCAACTTAAATCTATTTAAAAGGAAGATGTCTCCTCGCCATTATATGAGCTACTTTGAGATAACAACAGGGCATCTGTCCCGTAGTAATGCTCTCCTAACAAAGCTCTTTGTCGGGGCATTATCGGGGGTCTCCTTCGATTGGTTCTGCAGCCTCCAAGATAACTGTATATCATCATTCGACGATCTTACAAGTCTCTTCCTCGCCCGATTCTAGGACGGGGGATGTGACATGACGATGTCCTCCTTGCTAGACATCATGCAAAAAGAAAAAGAGCATGTACGGGAATACGTCGAACGCTACAGGCAAGCCATGCTGAAGCAACCCCCGGGTAATTGTCACTACCACATTTTCTAGGAAAGGGTATTTTGGTAATTTCCTATTTAAATAAATATTGTGCATGGTAAATAATTTTTGTTGTATTATTTAATTATTGTTGGATGTTATTTAATTATTTTGGACTTATTTTAGTGGACCCAACTAGTTTAGTTTGGACCCATGGACCAACATGAATTAATTAGTTAGACTTGGCCCATTTAGAAAGCCCATAGTTAAGGAGATGGATTAAATTAATTAAATGATTAGACTAGAAGCTTCCTTCCTTAATTATTTCTTCATGAGAGGCCCCAAGGGGTACATTGGATATTTTATAATTGCTTGGGAGAGGGGCAAGGCCGGCCTATTAAAAGAGGGAGGAAATTTCTCTCTCCTCTCATTCTCATTCCAAATCTAGATCTAGAATTTCCCACTCCCAAATTCTCTCCATTCCCATTCCAATTCTCCACCAAATTCATCCCAAATTCTTCCCAATTCACCATTAGAAAGTTGAGAAGCAAGGATCTAGAAGGAGGAAGCAAGGATCTACAAAGAGGAGCAAGGATCTACAATTTGGAAGCAAGTTCATCTCAATTGGAGGTTTCGTTGGGAATTCATCTCCCAATAGGTATAATTCAGATTTTCCCATTTAAATAGCTTCTAAATCTGGGATTTAATTATGTAAAATCAACCTATATGTATGTAGTACCCATAGGACTTTGTTTTGTGTTCATAGGAGACCCATGGAGAAAGTTATGGTGCTTTTTGTGTCAATTTTGTTGGAATTCCGAATTTATATTTTGTTGTGTGTGTCAATTGATCCTATAGATCAATTGAACATGAGATTTATGTTTGAGGCTAGTGTCGTGTCCATATTGGGATACTTGTGGTTCGTATCCCAACTATTTGGTGATACGTGTCATTTTGGGGGGTTTTCCTCCGACACGGGGCTTTGAACATGTCGTATTTTGACACGGACACATAGATCTACTTTTGACACTTTGATTTATTCATAAATATTATTTGTGATTTATTTGTATCCTTCGGGGTGCAATTGGTTGTGTGTTAGACTCGTGTCACATGCGTATCCTAGATCTAGTGGGATACGGTGTGATACTCTCCAATTGTGTGGATTTTTGAATAGATCTAATTATGTATGGTTTAAATTCTTCAATTATAATTAGTATATATATATGGATATTAAATATTTATTTTGTGTATTTATTATAGTAATTATTGTAGCATAGATCTATATTTTGGGTGTGCTAATATAATGTACAATATAATATGTAGCTTTCTTGCATGCAAATATATATGTTACTACTTGTTAAATAATATAATTTATACATAAAATATTTTATAAAATATATTTGTATGTTTAATTGTGTAATTATATTATTTATAATTATTATGTAATTATTTGGATATTAATGTAAATATTTTAGGTGTGCTTCTAGCCATGTAAATTATATGTTCTTTGTTAAATATTTGAAGGTATAAGTTTATGTGTATATTAATATATATATGTACATTTTTTGTATTAATGGTTTATATATATATATATATACTGTTTTATATATTCTGTTTATATATATATATTGTTTATATATTCTGTTTTTATATATATAATTATATATATACAACTTGTTTTAGTGACAGTGAATTAATGACAGTAAAAAAACTGTCATTAATTAACCGACTAATAGCAGCCGCTGTAGCCTTCGGGCAATTAATGACAAACCTGTCATTAATTGCAGCAGCGGAAAACAGCAGCTTTTCTGCGACGTTTTTCCGTGACAGTTTAACTGTCAGCGAAAACCAAAGCAGTGGCAGTTTATTATTTGGGTTTCGGTGACAGTCCTTCGGTGACAGTCCCGACTGTCACTATTTAAACTGTTTTGATTTAATCCTATTTTATTCACTGTTTTTCAATGACGCTTTGACAGATTTAATGTATATATTATATATTATAATTGTATATATATATGTGTGTTTTGTGAGGTATAATAATTGTAATAATATATTATGTTATTTATATAAATGTTGGGTTGTATATATATTATTTTAGGGTATATATTAATTATATTATTAGTATACTTTGTGTGAGTTCTTTTTGAATCTAATTTGATTCCTAAATTATTGTAGTTTATCTCTATATTATTTTATAGATGTCTTGTGAGGTTGACTTTGGGTTTGACCATGTTTGACTTTAGTGGACTTTAGAGTTGACCATAGTTGACTTTTGACTTAGAATTTATTTATTGACCTAGGAGTTGACTAGTTTGACTTGTTCTCTTTTCGGGACCTTGTATTAATGTGGTATTCCATATCTAGGTCTTCCAGGCACCGAGTCAGACATTTGTGAGACTGTTCATTGGACTTCAGGCGAGTACATTCTCTGATAGTTTCTCATTTATGATATCCTCTATGTTCGTTGTATCTAGTGTAGATATACATGTTCTCTTGACACTATGGTTACACGGATTGGTATATCCGAATCTCGTCATGAGATGTTATTCCTTGGTATATGGTGTATATGGTGCAAGTATTGTTTCATTGGTTATCTTGTACATGTACAGACACCGATTCTCGGGGAGACTAGCTATCTTCTTGGAGAATCTAGTGCCATAACGTACCGTGGTTGGATCTATTATACCAGTCGGGGTGGGGAGTATTTTAGTGTAGATATGTGATTATACCCTCCTTGTGCATGTCTTGTTCCTTGTGAGTGTTGATCATACACCGCACGTATAATCAGCCAGGCCATTATACTCTTGTGCAAGTTCCTAAGCCAATCACATGTTAAAGCTAGTACTCACACACTTAGTCATTAGTATTCTTGTTCTATCAGCATATTGTTCATTATTGTATTTCTTTCCAGTACTTCCTTATTGTCTATATATTTCTTGTATCTATTTATGCATCTTGTTTATCCACAGTTACTTACTGTTACATAGTTTTTATCATTATTTGAGAACTGCTGTTAGGGTTGTACTCTGTTCCTTTCCTGACTGGATATATTTTTCCAGATGACACTGAGGAGTACCCTACCTATTATGGACTCCAGGATGTTGTGGGTTTAGATTCTGAGACCCTGGCTCAAGAGGGACTTATCCCAACTGAGACAGTTGACCCTGGAGTTGTAGCTTTATAGTTTTGTAGTATTCTTTTGTACTGGATTTGTCTCCAGCATATTTCTGTATTTTTTCTTCAGACTCATTGATGTATTATTTTAGACTCATGAGTTGTATTGTGACTATTCTATTCTTATCTGATTCGTGTTCATTCTATCTTAGTTCTGTGATTGAGTACACTATCTTTTGGTAGTTTATTATATTAGATAGACTTTCTAGACAGCGTTCTACCGCCGATTCTGCGGCGTAGGCTGGGCGTTGTTTCCGACTAGTACCCTTACCCCGGGTGCGGGTCGTGACACGTTTTTGGTGGTGGCCCATACAGGTCTAGCTTCACCAAGTATGTGATGTCATGGTAGTGCGATAATTTAGTTGTACTACTGCGAGCCTGCGATAGGATATAGGATATAGGCTGAGATACTCAATCACATCTAGGAAAATTCTTTTGATTCAACTATTCTCCTTTGACATTGATACTTGATCCCTTAAACTGTCCTTTCCTTGATGTCTTACATCTTGTGCCATATTGATCCTCATTCCGTCTTTTCATGAGACATACTCGGAGATACTTGCGGAGGCACGCAAGGTTGAGCGGGATCTGGGTTTAAAGACCAAGAGAGACAGTGATTCTTTTCTGGGGTGCAACGACAGTGCAGTATCTGCCAAACGATCTTATTTCCAGTCCAGACCTTTCCAGCAGCCACAGCAGAACCAGACTCCAGCTAGAGCGCCTTTTCACCAGGCACCTCAGCAGCAGAGGCAGTTACAGCAAGCTCCATGCAACTTCTGCAAGAAGCCCGGCCACATCTGGGAAGTTTGCAGAAAGAGGCTAGGAGTTTGTTTGTATTGTGGTACTGAAGGGCATCAATTGAGGGAGTGTCCTCGTCGTGCAATTCAGGGAGCAGCTCCAGCTCCGAGGACACAGACGAGACCACCTGCAGCACAGCCGAGGGGACCGCTTCCGATACAGCAGCAGCGTTTTGTCCAGCATCAACAGCAGGGAGGTGCTCGACAGGGACGAGCGTTTGCTATGACCGTCGAAGAGGAGGAACCCACCGGAGATGTTATCGCAGGTTCTATTCTTCTTGATTCTATTCCAGCTTTATCTTTGTTTGATAGTGGTGCTTCCCATAGTTTTGTATCTGTTTCTTTTGCTCTGAAGCATGGTTTGGTAGCTGAGTCTTTGCTTAGGACTTGCAAGATCATGACCGGGGGAGGCATTATCCTGGTTAATGATATTTGCAAAGATCGGAGAGTTACTCTGGGAGGCCGGGAGTTGAGTGCGTGTCTACTTGTAATGCCACTTCCAAGCTACGACATTGTACTCGGGATGGATTGGTTGAGTAGGCACCGTGCTAGCATAGATTGTAGAGGAGGTAGAGTTTTGTTTGGTCCGCCAGGAGAGCCAGAGTTCGAGTTTGCTAGAGGAGCTGCGGAGCAGGGAGAAGGCATTATTTGTGGAGCTATGGTAGAAGACAAGGAGTTGCCGCATCTGTTGATAGCAGAATTTTTGGATGTATTTCCTGAAGAATTGACAGGATTACCGCCAGATCGAGATGTTGAATTTTCTATAGACTTGGTGCCAGGTGCAGAACCAATTTCACAGCATGTCTATAGAGTAAACAACAGCAAGCTGGTCGAGTTGAAGAAGCAGGTGGACGAATTGCAGGATAAGGGGTTTATCAGATCGAGTTCTTCACCATGGGGAGCCCCGGTATTGTTTGTACTGAAGAAGGATGGATCGGTGCGTATGTGCATTGATTACAGGGCTTTGAATAATCTCACTATCAAGAATAAGTATCCTTTGCCACGGATTGATGATCTGTTTGATCAGTTGAGTAGTGCGAAGGTATTTTCTAAGATAGATTTGAGATCAGGCTACCATCAGGTGAAGGTGAAGCCGGAGGACATACCGAAGACTGCTTTTAGAACTCGGTATGGTCAGTACGAGTTTATGGTGATGCCGTTTGGTTTGACTAATGCACCGACGGTATTTATGAACTTGATGAACAAGGTGTTCCACCAGTACCTTGACAAGTTCGTTTTGGTGTTCATCGACGACATACTCATATACTCGAGGACACTGGAGGAGCATGAGGAGCATTTGAGGATTGTGTTGGATGTGCTGAGGAAGGAGAAGTTGTATGGAAAGTTGTCCAAATGTGAGTTTTTCTTGGACAAGGTAGAATTCTTGGGGCATGTTGTGACTGGTGATGGTATTTCAGTGGATCCGAAGAAGATTTCAGCAGTAGAATCTTGGAAGACTCCGAGTTCGGTAGCAGAGATCAGGAGTTTCTTGGGATTGGCAGGCTATTACAGGAAGTTTGTGCAAGATTTTTCAAGGATTGCCGAGCCGATGACCAGACTCACAAGGAAGGATGTGGAGTTTGTTTGGACGGAGGATTGCCAGGTTGCTTTTGAGGAGTTGAAGAAGAGGTTGATGTCTGCTCCTATTTTGACGTTGCCATCAGGGTCCGGAGGTTTCACTATTTATAGTGATGCATCGGGGAAGGGTTTAGGTTGTGTTCTTCAGCAACATTGAAAAGTGATTGCCTATGCATCCAGGCAATCGCGTCCTCATAAAAAGAACTATCCTACCCATGATTTGGAGTTGGCAGCTGTCATATTCGCCCTGAAGTTGTGGAAACATTATTTGTACGGAGAGCGTGTGGAGATCTTCACAGACCACAAAAGCTTGAAGTACGTTTTCACGCAGAAGGAGTTGAACATGAGGCAGCGTCGGTGGTTGGAACTGATGAAGGATTTTGATATCTCTTTGCAATATCATCCTGGGAAAGCCAATGTAGTTGCCGATGCTTTGAGCAGGTATTCCGTAGCTATGTTCTTGACGCAGGATCGATATCTGTTGAAGGACTTGGAGAGCTTGGGCATTGAGATGATTGTTCCTGGGTGTGCTATGCAGATGTGGGGATTGCAGATACACTCAGATTTGATGGACAGGATCAAGGCAGCACAGTATGATGATGTATCTTTGAGGAGTATCAGAGCTCAGGTGAGAGCATGATTGGAGGATGATTTTACTATTGCAGAGGATGGATCTTTGAGTCATAGAGTTAGATTGTGTGTGCCTAGTGGGGAGTTATGCGAGGAGGTGTTGCAGAAAGCGCATCGCTCTCAGTATTCCATACATCCAGGTGCTATCAAGATGTATCGGGATATGCGAGAGAGTGTGTGGTGGTATGGCATGAAGAGGGAAGTGGCACAGTTTGTATCCAGATGCTTAGTGTGCCAGCAGGTGAAAGCCGAGAGGCAGAGGCCAGGAGGTTTACTTCAGCCATTACCCATTCCAGAGTGGAAGTGGGAACACATTACTATAGATTTTGTGTCCGGACTACCACGATCTCCAGGAGGGAAAGACGCAATTTGGGTCACTGTTGATAGATTGACCAAGTCGGCCCACTTTTTGCCTTTCAAGGTGGGTTTGTCTACGGAGAAGCTGGCTGAGATGTATGTGAGGCAGATCGTTAGGATACATGGAGTTCCCGTCAGCATAGTCTCAGATCAGGATAGTCGTTTCACTTCTCATTTCTGGAGGAGTTTGCAGGAGAGTTTGGGCACTCAGCTCAAGTTCAGTACTGCATATCATCCCCAGACAGATGGGCAGTCAGAGAGGACTATTCAGACTCTCGAGGATATATTGCGCACTTGTGTACTAGATTTCGGGGGTTCTTGGGAGGACCATCTCCATTTGGTAGAGTTTGCTTACAAAAACAGTAACCAGGCCAGTATAGAGATGTCACCTTTTGAAGCTCTATATGGTCGGAGGTGTCGTACTCCTTTGTCTTGGGACGATGTTGGAGAGAGAGTTTTGCTTGGGCCAGAGATGGTTGTGGATGCAGCAGAGAAGGTTCAGTTGATCAGAGACAGACTTTGAGTGGCACAGGACAGACAACGGCATTGGGCCGATAGCCATCGGAGACCCTTGGAGTTTGAGGTATAGTTTAGATTTTATTTTGTGTGCTTGTTCTTGGTTGTTTGTTATAGATAAGTTCTTAAGGTGGTGTTTTATTCTAGGTCGGTGGTTTGGTGTTTCTAAGGATTTCTCCGACACGAGGCACGATTCGCTTCGGTGGAGGCGGAAAGCTTAGTCCGCGATTCATTGGACCTTTCACTATTCTAGAGAGGGTCGGTGCAGTTGCTTATAGACTAGACTTGCCACCTGCATTGGAGGGAGTGCACAACGTGTTTCATGTGTCGCAGTTGAGACGATACGTGGCAGATCCTAGTCATGTATTGGATCACTCAGAGATAGAGGTGGGCCCTACTCTTAGCTATCCAGAGCAGCCAGTTGGAATTCTGGATCGAAGAGAGAAGGTGCTGAGGAACCAGACTATTCCTTTGGTGCGCGTCGCATGGAGGCATCACTCTCCGGGAGAGTCTACCTGGGAGAGAGAGGATGACATGCGAGAGCGTTATCCATATTTGTTTGTACCTTGAGGTATGTTATTTCTAGTTATGTTCTGTTCATTGTTATGTTCTGTTCATTAGTTAGTTGTGATTCTTTAGTTCTGTTCTGTGATTTTCTGGGGGTAGTTTTCGTTTTTGAATTTCGAGGACGAAATTATTTTAAGGAGGGTAGACTTGTCACTACCACATTTTCTAGGAAAGGGTATTTTGGTAATTTCCTATTTAAATAAATATTGTGCATGGTAAATAATTTTTGTTGTATTATTTAATTATTGTTGGATGTTATTTAATTATTTTGGACTTATTTTAGTGGACCCAACTAGTTTAGTTTGGACCCATGGACCAACATGAATTAATTAGTTAGACTTGGCCCATTTAGAAAGCCCATAGTTAAGGAGATGGATTAAATTAATTAAATGATTAGACTAGAAGCTTCCTTCCTTAATTATTTCTTCATGAGAGGCCCCAAGGGGTACATTGGATATTTTACAATTGCTTGGAAGAGGGGCAAGGCCGGCCTATTAAAAGAGGGAGGAAATTTCTCTCTCCTCTCATTCTCATTCCAAATCTAGATCTAGAATTTCCCACTCCCAAATTCTCTCCATTTCCATTCCAATTCTCCACCAAATTCATTCCAAATTCTTCCCAATTCACCATTAGAAAGTTGAGAAGCAAGGATCTAGAAGGAGGAAGCAAGGATCTACAAAGAGGAGCAAAGATCTACAATTTGGAAGCAAGTTCATCTCAATTGGAGGTTTCGTTGGGAATCCATCTCCCAATAGGTATAATTCAGATTTTCCCATTTAAATAGCTTCTAAATCTGGGATTTAATCATGTAAAATCAACCTATATGTATGTAGTACCCATAGGACTTTGTTTTGTGTTCATAGGAGACCCATGGAGAAAGTTATGGTGCTTTTTGTGTCAATTTTGTTGGAATTCCGAATTTATATTTTGTTGTGTGTGTCAATTGATCCTATAGATCAATTGAACATGAGATTTGTGTTTGAGGCTAGTGTCGTGTCCATATTGGGATACTTGTGGTTCGTATCCCAACTATTTGGTGATACGTGTCATTTTGGGGGGTTTTCCTCCGACACGGGGCTTTGAACATGTCGTATTTTGACACGGACACATAGATCTACTTTTGACACTTTGATTTATTCATAAATATTATTTGTGATTTGTTTGTATCCTTCGGGGTGCAATTGGTTGTGCGTTGGACTCGTGTCACATGCGTATCCTAGATCTAGTGGGATACGGTGTGATACTCTCCAATTGTGTGGATTTTTGAATAGATCTAATTATGTTTGGTTTAAATTCTTCAATTATAATTAGTATATATATATGGATATTAAATATTTATTTTGTGTATTTATTATAGTAATTATTGTAGCATAGATCTATATTTTGGGTGTGCTAATATAATGTACAATATAATATGTAGCTTTCTTGCATGCAAATATATATGTTACTACTTGTTAAATAATATAATTTATACATAAAATGTTTTATAAAATATATTTGTATGTTTAATTGTGTAATTATATTATTTATAATTATTATGTAATTATTTGGATATTAATGTAAATATTTTAGGTGTGCTTCTAGCGATGTAAATTATATGTTCTTTGTTAAATATTTGAAGGTATAAGTTTATGTGTATATTAATATATATATGTACATTTTTTGTATTAATGGTTTATATATATATATATATATATACTGTTTTATATATTCTGTTTATATATATATATATATATATATATATATATTATTTATATATTCTATTTTTATATATATAATTATATATATACAACTTGTTTTAGTGACAGTGAATTAATGACAGTAAAAAATTGTCATTAATTAACCGACTAATAGCAGCCGCTGTAGCCTTCGGGCAATTAATGACAAACCTGTCATTAATTGCAGCAGCGAAAAATAGCAGCTTTTCTGCGACGTTTTTCCGCGACAGTTTAACTGTCAGCGAAAACCAAAGCAGTGGCAGTTTATTATTTGGGTTTCGGTGACAGTCCTTCGGTGACAGTCCCGACTGTCACTATTTAAACTGTTTTGATTTAATCCTATTTTATTCACTGTTTTTCAATGACGCTTTGACAGATTTAAGTATATATTATATATTATAATTGTATATATATATGTGTTTTGTGAGGTATAATAATTGTAATAATATATTATGTTATTTATATAAATGTTGGGTTGTATATATATTATTTTAGGGTATATATTAATTATATTATTAGTATACTTTGTGTGAGTTCTTTTTGAATCTAATTTGATTCCTAAATTATTGTAGTTTATCTCTATATTATTTTATAGATGTCTTGTGAGGTTGACTTTGGGTTTGACCATGTTTGACTTTAGTGGACTTTAGAGTTGACCATAGTTGACTTTTGACTTAGAATTTATTTATTGACCTAGGAGTTGACTAGTTTGACTTGTTCTCTTTCCGGGACCTTGTATTAATGTTGTATTCCATATCTAGGTCTTCCAGGCACCGAGTCAGACATTTGTGAGACTGTTCATTGGACTTCAGGCGAGTACATTCTCTGATAGTTTCTCATTTATGATATCCTCTATGTTCGTTGTATCTAGTGTAGATATACATGTTCTCTTGACACTATGGTTACACGGATTGGTATATCCGGATCTCGTCATGAGATGTTATTCCTTGGTATATGGTGTATATGGTGCAAGTATTATTTTATTGGTTATCTTGTACATGTACAGACACCGATTCTCGGGGAGACTAGCTATCTTCTTGGGGAATCTAGTGCCATAACGTACCGTGGTTGGATCTATTATACCAGTCGGGGTGGGGAGTATTTTAGTGTAGATATGTGATCATACCCTCCTTGTGCATGTCTTGTTCCTTGTGAGTGTTGATCATACACCGCACGTATAATCAGCCAGGCCATTATACTCTTGTGCAAGTTCCTAAGCCGATCACATGTTAAAGCTAGTACTCACACACTTAGTCATTAGTATTCTTGTTCTATCAGCATATTGTTCATTATTGTATTTCTTTCCAGTACTTCCTTATTGTCTATATATTTCTTGTATCTATTTATGCATCTTGTTTATCCACAGCTACTTACTGTTACATAGTTTTTATCATTATTTGAGAACTGCTGTTAGGGTTGTACTCTGCTCCTTTCCTGACTGGATATATTTTTCCAGATGACACTGAGGAGTACCCTACCTATTATGGACCCCAGGATGTTGTGGGTTTAGATTCTGAGACCCTGGCTCAAGAGGGACTTATCCCAACTGAGACAGTTGACCCTGGAGTTGTAGCTTTATAGTTTTGTAGTATTCTTTTGTACTGGATTTGTCTCCAGCATATTTCTGTATTTTTTCTTCAGACTCATTGATGTATTATTTTAGACTCATGAGTTGTATTGTGACTATTCTATTCTTATCTGATTCGTGTTCATTCTATCTTAGTTCTGTGATTGAGTACACTATCTTTTGGTGGTTCATTATATTAGATAGACTTTCTAGACAGCGTTCTACCACCGATTCTGCGGCGTAGGCTGGGCGTTGTTTCCGACTAGTACCCTTACCCCGGGTGCGGGTCGTGACAGTAATCCTGAATTCACTCTGATGGACATGTGCCAGAAGAACCTACTTCTGGCGGTCAGACTATGGATGGGTGACACCCAATTCAAAGACTAGACGACGTTTATCATAAATACCATCGTCACTGAGAAGAAGGTGAAGGACGCCCGTCTATTGGGAATATAGATTCCTGTTGCTGAGGATATAGGAAAATGCCCCTACAACAATAATAAAAATAGCAGCAACAATAGCCGTGACGGCAAGGAAAAACAGGCCCTTGTCGCTAACTTGACCAAGAAGTTCGAGCAAAAGCTGGCAGAAGTTCCAAAGCTGAAAGAGACCTACTCTTTCGAAGACGATGACGTCATAGAAATCTTTGAAATGCTGATGCAAGAAAATAAGCTTCGGCTTCCCGACGTCAAATGTCCTGTTGAGGCAGCCGAAGTGAATAATCCAAAGTACTGCCATTACCATCATTATGTCCATCATGCGACGCGGGACTGCTACATACTGAAGCAGCACATCCAGCATTTGCTCGACACTAAGGCCCTTACCTTGGACATCGATAACAAGACGGTTGCCGCTAATATGGTATCATTCCAGTTCAACAACTTTTCGACAGAAGTCAAAGACTGAGTAATCCTAATTCCAAGGACAATAATGAAGGTCGTCAATCTCCCGTCAGCTCGCGACCAAACGGTAGGCTGATACCCCTCACCACACCACGAGGGGAGGTCATGTAGGTCTACTATGATCTTGCTCCAGAGTTAATGCAGCAAACAATACCTTCCGTCGGCAAGACCAAAGGATGGAAGTCCAAGTCATACTTTATGGTTTCTCCCACCATCGAGGAAGCCATAGTAGGAACAACAAGATCAAGCCTGGCGTACCAACGCGAGTATGACACCCCTGACGATGGTGCACTCCCAATTATCGTACTTGCAACATCGGATTCGGGTCCATCCCAGCCTCCAACAGTGGACAAGTCCAAGCAGAAAGAAACTCGCTTTGATAGACCGCTACATAAAGATACAGCCCAAGGGCTTGAGAAACCCTACAACTTTGACATCTTGGCGCAGCTGGCCAATACTCCAGCAAAGTTATCTTTATTCGAGCTTCTTCGACTCTCCAAAGACACTCGGGCTGCTCTTAGCAAGGCATTACAAAATATCGACACCTACCTGCCGTAGGTCAAGCAGCTAGTAGAGAACCCTGCTGCATGTCCTCATTGTAATAATGTGACAGAGGTGATACCCAACACCACGTTCTCACTACAGGACATGTTGCTGAAAAATAACATGCACGATTGTCCCCTGTATTAAACAGGGTATATCGGCGCCATCAAGGTGGACCGGATGCACATCGACCCCGGTTCGTCCATCAGTATTATCCCGCGAAGTCTTCTTTAGATCTTGGATATCCCTATGCGCCGGCTCGCTGCAACCAATACCACCATCAACGACTTCAACGTAGGAAAGAGCTTCCCTCTGGGCAAAATTTACTTGAAATGCCAAATCGATGACCTGAAACCATATGTTACTTGCTATATCATAGACGCAGACGTATCTTATAATGTCTTGCTGGGACGTCCATGGATACCCGAATACATGATCATACTGTCTACTCTACACCAGTGCCTAAAATACGTAGATAATTATGGCATGGTCAAAACGGAGTTTGCGAATATCGATCCGTTCAAAAGGATCGAGGCCTATTACTCTGATGCACTTCTGTACAAACAAGTCCGCCAGGACGAAGGAGGAAATATTGCCGACAATGAAGCAGAAATCGGTATAAATTGGGCAAACCTTTGACTGTCCACCTCAAGGGACGTGCTCATGACACAACCCCTCCCCTCATTGTGAAGATACAGAGGAGGGCACCACAACCTCTAATGGTACGACTGCCAAGTCGGAAGAAAGACCCACTGCCAGCTTCTGCCTTTGAACCCTTGGTGGTCAAGCATCGTAGGAGGCCTCAAAAGCCCTCGCTCATATTAGAGACAAATCCCGAGGAAGATAAACTAGAAGAGTACATAGCGGCTCATGCTAACGCTCCATCCCTAGATGATATAATTTTCCTGGAAAAGATCCCCTACTTTATGAATAAAGATTATCTTTGAACTACTCCGATGTTACTCACTTGAGCATATTCTACTCCCTATAACATGGCATAGGCCTGCAACTACATACACAGGTAATTGCTACCTATGTAGCAAACTAGATCCTCCCTAATCAAGGTTCCTACTTTATAGTTTTCACACGGAGGAGGGTGTCACACCCCAATCTCCCGTAGGCTAATCGGCCGTCCTGCTAGGCAAGAATCACTACCCCAGCGCTTCCGCGGGACGATCGCTCTACCCATCTGGACGTGATGCCGTACGAGCGTGTACCGCGCCCGTGCAAGGCCTGGTTCGTTTGCTGGCGGTAAGAGGTCTAAGCCACAGAGTCGCATAGATTGTCCGAGTGCAGCAAAATTATATAAATGCATAGGCGATTGATAACAAGTTTACTGAGTCGACAATAGCGAAGCATTTAATAACACTAGTTGAAGTAGAGAAAACTCTTTTATTTGATATAAACAAGTGTTACAGGCGGTGCTTGGCCGAGATTATAATTTGCTCAAGCCTCTCTCTCCGAAACAATAAAAATATGCCAAGTGGCTACATTTTGTGGAATTATATACAAACGATGTTCCAACATTATGTCTTGTATATGTGCTTCAGTTTCGTACGCAACGCTCCAAGGCTTCGGATTTGACTCCATGCCTTAGCACGCACGAAGGAGGCATCCGCACCGAACGAGGTTCTCCCGCACCCGGCAAACAACCTGGTGGATTATCACTACACGAATGCACTGGTGGGGAGGCTATTCGTCCGCTCGACAAATCCAGACACCTAATATAGGTTCCGTGCACCAACTATTTTGTTGTCTTTCTAGTCGCCTTAGAATCATTTTCATGGCAAGGATTGAATAGCCTAACTCGTGTGGCAGTGCATTGTGCGACATAAGAGGATACACGACGAGACTTACCAACTTACCATTGTCCTTCCCTATCCAAGGCAAACCAAGTTAATTCAAGCACGAGCAGGTATGAACATTCAGGGCAATAGCATAAGCAAACACTATGTTATGAACGAGTCTATGTTTTGGATGCACAAGTTACTCGGATGATCGGTGTGTTGCATACGAGGTTCAAGTGCTCTTTATGCACAAGTATTGTTTTACCATGATCGTTCAGGTGTTCAGTTATTCTTGATGCGATATAATAACTCGCACGGGATAGCCGTTAAGCGAGGATGACTTATCTATATGAACAATTGGTCTATGGCATAGCCATAAAGGATGATTTATAGTCTATGAACGAGGATGGTAACCAGCTAAAGTACAATGCAGTATTTGGCTGAGATGCTACCCTACTTGTATAGGAAAGGCTGCTTGAGTTCCATCCGGATCGAATCGGCCCCGGTGCCCCGGTGACCGCTCGTGGAACTGAGATCCGAATATCACCTTGGTCAAGTTGTCCACGACATGCAAGTCAGGGTCTTTCCAAATCTATTACTTGATATGATAATTCATGATTCTTGTTCTGAATCGAGCATTTGCTCCACGAGCTATGATTCTTGATTTGCTTGACATGATTCTCGTTCAGAGGTAAACTTGATATGATTATCATTCAGAAGTAAACTTGATATGCTTTTCATTCAGATATAAACTTGCCTTGATGTATTCCCCTGGTACGGGGATTTCCTTGGCGACCAAACGATCCCGGATACTTGCAAGTTCATATTGCACAGAAGGACTATTCGATAGTCCTCTGGCTGACTCAATGCATGAACGATACGCGATAGTATTACTTGCTTATGGCATAAGTTTCGTGTGGCAAATATTAAGTCAAGGCAACATTACAAGTTAACATATATAAGCAGGCTCGCAAGCATGCATTTATAAGGAAACTTAAGTATTTATGCTGGCTCGGGCCCGAAGGTAAGCCGAGTCGTGAAACCGTAAGGGAAGTTCCCGAGCGACATGATCTAGAGTCGTGCAGTGTAAACAAGTGAACAATGCACTAAGAATAGCATATACATATCGTTCTACTCGAGGCATAGTGGGTCTAGTTGCACAAGGCAAAGGTAGCATGCGAGGGTCTAAATATAAGCAATGTTTTAATTCTATGTTCTAGCTTCAAGCAATACAAGTTGGGATTATTTTCTTAGCTAGGTGCGTTGTATTCTTATTAGCATGCAGGAGGTGATTCACCTAGAGACTAGCATATATTGTTCCATATTCTAAGTGTGTTGGCTAAGCAAAGATAAGTTCACCATAGCCACCCACCTTAGCGATGATTCGCCTCGGTAGAGGGATACTCTGAGCGAGACTCTGAAAGCCTAAGCCGAACTCCTTTAGGGACAAGTCTAGATATCTTTTGTCTCAAACGAGTATTCTCACCTGAGGAAAGCAGGTCAGGATATTGCACTTTTTCCGTTTGAATCGGCAGTCCGCTTGAGCGAAATGGGGTATTATATCATACACCACTTAGAAAAAGTCTCGTCCTCGAAACTTACTGAGGGTAGGCCGTACTACCGAATCTATCCCAAGCGTGGTAATTGGTAACACTAAATCCAATTGGACACAATCTCCTACTCGTTCCTTACGCCGTGTTGCGTGTATATCGAGTCAGTCTTATTTGTGCCTTAGCGCAAGGCATGTTGCTTAACGCAGAGTACATTTCAATCGATATGGATTAACGATCTAAGACTGAGGCAAATTTATACAAGTCATTTTACTTGTTCAGATGGATATTCACTTGCACTTGCATTTGAGATCGGCATATCATGAGTCTGGATCGTACGAAATTCAAAGTGCACCTCTAGCATGAGCACGTTAACTAACTTGGCGATAACGAAGTCTAGCACTCGAGTTTCACATCTCTTAAGTCTTGGATTGTGCAAACGTTCAAGGCATTCCTCAAACATATGCATTCAACCAAACTTTAGAGATAATGAAATCAGATAAGTTACTTTCAAAAATCTCAAGAGTTCATTTATCAATCACAAGGATACTTCCGATAGGGTCAATCCAATTCCATATTATTTTTTATTTTAACCCAATTCAAGCATTTTGTACTACCGTTAAGCATAATCTATTCGGTTTACCGACTAGCGTTTATCCGCTCGGGTTAAACTTTAGCACACGTTATCGTTCCCAAGTCTAACCCTAAGTCTTGATGCCCCAGTTGTGAAGCTTTATTCATGCAATATGGTAAAGTCAGTAACACATGTTCATTCACTCGGCACAGGGTCATCTGCCTTATTGCTAGGTCATCTCACAAGGTCATAGGTACAAGTTCAAGCACGTGACTCATCGTGCAAATTTGTCGCACGATGCTCTCCCCAATTCCTAGGGTCAAACTATTGTTCATTTGCACAGAGTGTTCTAGCCAAGCTCGTTTCACTCAGATTCCTAAACTTCAAGCACAGATTATTCTACTCTCAATAACACGTTCGTTTGTACGGGAGTTCGAGTTCGTTCAGTCAAATCCACCATATATCCAAGTTGCAGGATAAGCCTAGTAATTTACATAGTCTATCCCTCCAATCATGTTTTGATATGATCCCTTCCCATTCCAAGTCTAAACCACCAAGCCAAGATTTGATTCTAAACCTTTACTTTAACTCCAATTCGTTTAACCTGATTCATGTATTCGTTCATGAAACCATCAAGCGTAATTTATTTCAGGTTCAAGGCTAACTTATCCATCGAAATATTTTCGATCACTTGCATTTAAATTTGTCTTGTCATGTCGAACCAAAAGTCAAGATGATCCATTAGTTGTCACGCTTCGGTCTCCCACAAGTTCGATCATCCTCGTTGGACGTGAGATCACCACGTTAACGCTCCCGCTGGATAATCGTCCTAATTCGAGCGTGACGCATATACGAGCAGAGAGTTACGCTCGCACAAGACGAGAACATTTGAATGCTATGGTTTTCTTCGGCATGATCGAGACATCTTATCTTTTACTTTTGCTTTCTCCAAGTTATATATAATATCTATCGAGTCAAGTTCGTTCATGCAGTGATCAAAATTTGTCTAGTAAAATCATCCAACTTCAATGTAATTCGATAGTCTACTTCTTTCATTCCTCAAGAAACTAGTTTCAAATATTCAAGCCCAAGTCTAATCTATTTTGATACGTTCCATTCATCGAGTTCGTCTGGAATAATCACCGAACATGTTTCGGTGAGTTCGATCATCCCCGCCGTATGTGAAATTACCACGCCGGCGCTCTCGCAGGATAATCGTTCTCGTTGGGACTGATTTCGAGAGTTATCATGTCGAACTTGATTTCAAGACCGTTCTTCCAAACTTTAAGCCAAATCCATTATCGTTCATCTCTTTCACCAAACTGCAATATTCATTTGGGATTTACTTCTATTTGAGCGATATTGTATTCAAGTTCAGTCTGTTTGTTTCAATCCAAAATTGCTTGCACGATACTCCAAGTTTCCAACAAGTTCCCTTAACGAGATATCGATTTTCAATCTCTACAATCCTAATTCGATATAAGTCTTATCCTTTATTCAAGAAAATCTCAAATTATTCAATCCGATAATCGCACGAGACTTATAAATCCGTTTGAACATTTCTAAATGATCCATACACCACTCAGAATTGAGTCATCCAATCAAATCCCAATCAATTTGTATCTACGAATACAAAATACCATTTGAGCTATTTCCCAAAATTCAAGCAAGATTCTCCTTATTCGTCTAAGCGATAAATCTGAGAATATTTCTATCGGTTGGCATTCTAAGTCTGACTTGTCTTATTCCTGAACGATAGCCCAATTCATTAAAACTAGATTGCACCAAAGGGTCTTGGCGCGCGATACTCAACACAACTTAGCTAAACGGCTGTGTGTATAGCTAGCCGTTCGGACAATATTCGATTTCACACTAACCAGTTGGGCAAATATGTATAGGCATTTTGGTTTGCACATAACGCGCAAGTTCTTAGCATGAGTCTAATCCCGAAGGTCCTAGCACAGGTTGGCGCAAAGGCCAATCATATTATAATTCCATACAAGCAATCATACCATTCACATGCACTTTTTGAAAGTATTTTGACTCATTGTTGGAATATTCTGTTTGGGATATTGAGAGAGAGAGTGTGCACAAAATCCACGAACGAGCTTTCGAAACTGAGAAAATTGAAATAAAGTCCAAAGGCGTATAGCCAAGCTCTGATACCAATCTGTCATGCTCCGATCTCCCGCAAGCTAATCGACCGTCCCTGCTAGGCGAGAATCACCGCGCCAGCGCTCCCGCGGGAAGATCGCTCTACCTAGCTAGGCGTGATGTCGCACGAGCGTGAGCGGTGCTCGTGCAAGGTCTGGTTCGTTTGCTGGGGGTAAGAGGTCTAAGCCACAGAGTCGCACAGATTATCCGAGTGCATCGAAATTATATAAACGTATAGGCTATTGATAACAAGTTTACTGAGTCGACAATAGCGGAAGCATTTAATAACACAAGTTGAAGTAGAGAAAACTCTTTTATTTGATATAAACAAGTGTTACAGGCGGCGCTTGGGCGAGATTACAATTCGCTCAAGCCTCTATCTCTGAAATAATAAAAATATGCCAAGTGGATATATTTTATGGAATGATATACTGGCGATATTCCAATATTATGTCTTATATATGTGCTCCAGTTCCGAATGCAACGCTCCAAGGCTTCGGATTTGACTCTATGCCTTAGCACGTACGAAGGAGGCATCTACACCGAACGAGGTTCTCCCGTACCCTGCAAATAACCTGGTGGATTATCTGTACATGAATGCACTAGTGGGGAGGCTACTCGCCCGCTCGACAAATCCAAACACGTAATATAGATTCCGTGCACCAACTATTTTATTGTCTTTCTAGTTGCCTTAGAATCAGTTTCATGGCAAGGATTGAATAGCCTAACTCGTGTGGCAGTGCGCCGTGCGATATAAGAGGATACACGGCGAGACTTACCAACTTACCATTGTCTTCCCTATTCAAGGCAAACCAAGTTAATTCAAGCACGAGCAGGTATGAACATTCAGGGCAATAGCATATGCAAATACTATGTTATGAACGAGTCTATATTTTGGATGCATAAGTTACTCGGATGATCGGTGTGTTGCATACGAGGCTCAAGTGCTCTTTATGCACAAGTATTATTTTACCATGATCGTTCAAGTGTTCAATTATTCTCGATGTGTTGTAATGACTCGCACGCAGATAGCCGCTAAGCGAGGATGACTTATCTATATGAACAATTGGTCGCTGGCATAGCCATAAAGAATGAGTTATAGTCTATGAACGAGGATGGTAAGCAGCTAGAGTACAATGTGGCACCGCGAGCCATCCCATATAGTACAGGAGACTATCAGCCTTTAAAGCGAGGGTGGCACGACATTTGGCAGAGACGCCACCTTGCTAGCATAGGAAAGGCTGCTTGAGTTCCATCCGGATTGGATCGACCCCGGTGCCCCGGTGACCGCCCGTGGAACTGAGATCCGAAGATCACCTTGGTCAAGTTGTCCGTGACATGCAGGTCAGGGTCTTTCCAAATCCATTAGTTGACATAATAATCCATAATTCTTATTCTGAATCGTGCATTTGCTCCACTAGCTGTGATTCTTAATTTGCATGACATGATTCTCGTTCAGAGGTAAACTTGATGTGATTATCATTTAGATATAAACTTGATATGCTTTTTATTAAGATATAAACTTGCCTTGATGCATTCCCTTAGTGCGGGGATTGCCTTGGCGACCAAACGGTCCCTTATACTTGCAGGTTCATATTGCACAGAAGGACTATTCGATAGTCCTCTGGCTGACTCAATGCATGAACGATATGCGATAGTGTTACTTGCTTGTCGCATAAGTTTCGTGTGGCAAATATTGAGTCGAGGCAACATTAAAAGTTAACATGTATAAGCAGGCAAGCAAGCATGTATTTATAAGGAAACTTAAGTATTTACGTTGGCTCGGGCCCGAAGGTAAGCCGAGTAGTAAAACTGTAAGGGAACTTCTCGAGCGACATGATCTAGAGTCGTGTAGTATAAACAAGTGAACTGTGCACTAAGAATAACATATACATATCATTCTACTCGATGCATAGCGGGTCTAGTTGCACAAGGCAAAGGTAGCATGCGAGGGTCTAAATATAAGCAATGTTTCAATTCCATGTTCTAGTTTCAAGCAATATAAGTTGGGATTATTCCCTTAGCTAGGTGCGTTGTATTCTTATTAGCATGCAGGGGGTGATTCACCTAGTAACTTGCATGTATCGTTCCATATTTTAAGTGTGCTGGCTAAACAAAGACTTCACCGTAGCCACCTACCTTAGCAATGATTTGCCTCGGTAGAGTGATACTCCGAGCGAGCCTCTGAAAGCCTAAGTTGAACTCCTATAGGGACAAGTCTAGATATCTTTTGCCTCAAATGAGTATTCTCGCCTGAGCAAAGCAGGTCGGGATATTGCACTTTTGCCGTTTGAATCGGCAGTCTGCTTGAGCGGAACGGGGTATTACAGAGGGGACACAAACCAATCATCTTCGATATGGTTGAATGCCCCTGATCCTTCATCCCAGAGGAACAAAAGCCAAAACATAATACCAGCAAAATGCAACTCTACCAGTTTAGTGGTCAAGCCAAACACCTCATCCGGAAGATGGGTTATGATCTTGAAAGCAATCAATGTTTGAATTACGGCAAAAGTCGACGACTACCCTTGCGTCTCACCGCTCCGACAGAAAAGTCCAAGGATTACTACCATAAGACCAAGCATGGCTTAGGGTATGTCACGCCTCTCATAACCCCCGAAGGCTCGGATGAAGAAGATGAGTTACACTCTCACTCTTTAGAGTCTTCCTTTTTGGACTCCGATATCAGTATCGGGAAGATGCTCAAACAAATATTTTTTGCCAATATGGTGTTAGCTGACCTTGAGAAAGACGACGAGGATCCTCCAGAACTTTTTGAAGCAGAATCGTGGGCCCAATTCCTAGACTCACAATGGGAGATGCAGTTCGAACAACGAGAACCTCCCACTGAGGACGAAGTCGTACAAGTCAATCTTGGCGAAGAATCCTCCCCTAAACCTATCTTCATCAGCAAGAGTATGACAGATGAGGATCGAAAATCCCTGATACAGCTCGTTAGAGAATATATCGATGTCTTTGCCTAGAGTTATGAAGACATGTCGGGACTGGACCCCAAATCACGGTCCACAAACTCAATATTTTATCGAACGCTAAACCTGTCAAGCAACAACAATGGCAGTTCTGGCAGGATATCATGAACATCATCGAAGTTGAAGTCAACAAAGTAATTGCTCGTGGCTTCATCCGAAAAGAACAACATCCAGATTAGGTAGCCAATATTGTGTCCGTAGTTAAAAAGAATAGAAAGATCCGGATCTGCATCGACTTCTGCGATCTAAATTTTGCCTGCCCTTAGGACGAGTTTCCCCTTTCGATCACAGACATAATGATCGAAAACACCCGTAGCTTCGAGCGCATGTCCTTCATGGACGAAGAAAATGGATTCTCAGGCTACAATCAAATTAAGATATCTCCTGACGATGAGAAGAATACATCATTTCGAACGCCGATAGGGATATACTGCTACATAGTCATGTCATTCGGTCTGAAGAACGTCGGTGCTACATACTAGCGAGTGATGAGCACTATCTTTTGTGAGCATCTACGCAAGACGGTCGAGTATTACATTGACGACATTGTCATCGAGAGTCGCTCCAAAGATGATCACCTTCTAGATTTGAAGACTGTGTTCGACCTCATGCCTATGCACCAGCTCAAGATAAATCCCACCAAAATTTTCCTACGAGTCTCCAGCGGCAAATTCCTGGATTTCGTCATAACTTCGAAGGGTATCCATGTGAACCCTGACAAGACTAAAGCAATCTTTGAAATGCGTCTACGGAAGAACATCAGAGAACCTTCAAGAAAAACTGGCCTACATCAGGAGGTTCATATCAAACCTCTCTGGACATTGTCAGTCGTTCACTCAGCTTATGAAGAAAGGAGTCTCCTTTGTCTGAAACGAAGATTGCCAACACACTTTTGACAACATCAAGGAGTACCTCATGAATCCTCCAATATTGGTGGCCCCCGTAGTAGGAAGACCCTTCATGCTATATGTGCAAGAAATGGATCACTCCCTCGGCGCACGTGGATGTCACGAGCATGCCATCTACTATCGCAGTAGGATGATGGTCGGCGTAGAGAACAAGTACAACCCCATCGAGAAGGAGTGTCTTAATCTAGTCTTCACCATCCAAAAGACCCGACATTACGTGGTAGGATAAACCATCCATGTGATATTATGAGTTAATCCCCTCAGGATCCTCATGACGAAACCTGGAGTACTCAACTCTCGCCTAGCCACATAGGCAATACTGTTGTCACCATATGACATGGTATTCGTCCTACAAAAGGAGGTCAATGGTCAGACATTGGCAGATTTTCTTGCAGCCCACCCGGTACCGGAAACCTTGAAGCTCTACGAGGAGATCCCAGACGAGGTCGCAGACTCAAACCTGACCACGAGCGCAGAAGTCGTTTGGCGAATGTTCTTCGACGGTACTTCAAGAACAGGGCCCAAATGTAAGCCCCCTTATTTTGGAATAGGGATAATTTGATAATTTATAATTAGTTTTATTATTTTTTTAATTAGATAGATTTAAAGAATTAATTTCTAAAATTATTTTAAATATATATATGACACTTTGCCATGGCTTTGATATTTTGAGCAATGCACGATATTATTTCTTCTAACAAAATTTATAATATTAATCTTGATTGAGTCTAATATAGTTAGAACATAGATGTTGTATTTATTTGATCTCTCCCATGCTCCAAAAATATTGACAAGCATCTATAACCATTGACATTGCAAAACTACCCTTATTGGGCTAGTTGAACCCAACGGATCCCAAATACCCTACTCGGACTCTCAAACTAATTCCCATGAGACATGTACACTATCCCACACTCATCCCCCATTATATATATATATATATATATATATATATATATATATATATATATATATATATATATATATATATATATATTCCATACTTAAACCCTCACACATGCACAAAAATCAATAATGTAACAAACGACTTAAATAAAGTAACGTTAATGAACCTTCTTGAGCACTTACACTCAAACTAAACCAATACCCACACAACTAGACCCAAGTGCCCCCAAAACCTTAATAAGGGCTAAACCAAATCCCTTAGGTCTGAACAAAGGTTAAAGCCCATCAAAACCCCGTCATGGGCCCAACAAACATCTATATAAGACATCCTCCTCACAAACCCTAACCCTAACATCTAGTTCCCTCTTTGTGTTCGCCCATATATCCTCCCTCCTCTCTTCCATGACCACTTAAGCCTCTCCTTCTCCTTCTCTACTTCCTTTCCACTCCTTTCCAACCTTTACTTTATCCCCCACAAGCTGACAAGCCCTAGAGCAAGAGATTAGCCACCCCTAGAGGCCGACTACTTGCTTCTGGTTGCAGCTGCTGTCCGCTCCCTCACAACCCTCAAAATCACCTCTAAACTGAAGCTTTGCCTCCTATATGAAGCCTCCAAGAACTCCCTGTCATGCCCCAGTCCTAAAACACCGAGGGACTAGCCACGAGGAAATGGCCAACAGCACACTCTAATGGGCAAATCTAATTTAATGGACCCATCAAGGTGTACTTAAGTTGTAAAATAACAATAAAGGCCTACTAAATATGTCACAATCTAATCTCATCCATAGAAGATAAATATGATCAATATTAGCATAATAAAATATAACCAACATCAAGTCTCAATAAAGTATATCGGGGAACAACCCGATAATAAGTCTGATATAATGGTTCAACAGACCAGAAATGAAAGTCTAACAATAGCAAATAGTGAGCATAGATTAAGCAGATACTCAGGAGAAATTTTCGGCCAGCACCTCATCCTCGGGGATCGGTTCAGCTCCAGTGTCTGCTCCTGCTTCTGCTCCTGCCCCGTATACCTCAGGATAGAACTCCTCTGCTATACCTGGAGACATAATCCGGCATGGAAAAGATCAAAAATTGAGCTCGCATCTCTCTACTACAGACTACTACCGAACAAGATCTACAGATGTCACTAACTGGATAATTTTACCTCCTATAAGAATTCTCTTAGTCTTCGGAAGGGGTGCGGTAGCTACTCTATGTGTTGCTACGAAGCTAGCAGCTATGAATGAATACGATGCTCCAGAATCGAATAAAGCTACAGAAGGTAGTGAAGCTACTAATATAGTACCTGCTATAACCTCTCCTGCAGTAGCTTCCTTCTCAATAGCCAATGCAAATGCCTGCCCTCGTCCCTAAGCTGGACCTCTCTGCTGATGAGCCTGCTGAAATAGTGCTGCCTGTGGTTCCAAAGGTGGCCTCTGCTGATACCCTCCTGGAGCTGGTGGTCTTACTCCTCCAACTCCCATCTGTGGTGCTCCCAATGCTGGATAAGCTGGCCTCGGTACTGGTAAAGCTGGTCGATCAACCGTTGGTGCTCCCTCTCGATGCTCGGAGCAGTCCTTGGCTGGATGCTGGTTAGATCTGTAAATCAGGCATAGTCCCAACTTGCGTCTCCACTCCCTCTCGATATAGCCTACCTTGCTACAGTAGTGACAAGTAGGAAGGGATAAGGCTCTAGGTGCTGCTCTCTGAGGTAGATTTCTCTGGGGTCGCTTTGCAGACTCCCCATGTGATGCTCTGGATGGTGATGATGTGAATGGCCGCTTCAGACTGGTCTCCCTTTTGGTGATGCGCTCCATGCGTCGGGCTGCAACAAGAACGTCTGTGTATGATATAGGTGCAACAAATTCGATCAATCTCTGGAGCTCAAACCTGAGTCCGTCGAAGAACTTCTTCGCCTTCTCTTCTTCTGTTGGAATTAGAGTAGGGCGAAGCGACTCAGTCGAATAAACTCCGTATTGTATTCTTCCACCGTCATATTGCCTTGAATAAGGCGATTGAACTTGTTTCGAAGTTCCGATCGAGCAATAGCTGGGATATACATCTCCTGGAAGAGTCTAGAGAACTCTTCCCAAGTGACTCGGTCATGTCCGAGCTGCCTCTTTTCAGATAGCCACCAATGGTGCATATTGTCCGTCAACTGCATCCTGACGGCAGTCATCCATCGCTCCCTCGGAAGTTCAGCTGCTTCCAACTAGTGTTGTGTGTTCGTGAGCCACTCATGAACTTCAGTTGGCTCCTCCTTGCCAGAAAAGGTACGTGGCTTCAGCTGACGGAAATCAGTAATAGATCCCGCAGATGGTCGCCTAGCTGGTGGGTTCTCCTGCTCCAGTGCGGTTACTAGGCTGTTCCTCAAGTTCTCTGCCTCATGACACTGAGCCTCTTGTTGAACCTGCTATTGGGCTTGCATTATTGCATAAAATATTTAAAACATCTGCTGCCCGTCCATGGCTTGCCCTGGTAGAAAAACATGCATCGGTGGAGTGAACTGCGATGGAGGTGGGATGTCATCACACCGGAACCTTGAAGTATGCTGGCCAGCTTGATCGCTTTGAGCTGATTGTCCTCTATTTTCTGGTACCACTCCATCATCATAGGTGACCACAGCAACGTGTGGTGTACCGAAGGGATTCTCGTCACCGGTTCTCAGATTTATTACTCTGCATTAAAAATAAACTATGATAACACACAGAGGAATCAAAACAGGATACAAATCAAGCAATTAATTCGAATCCGATATAGAGATCAAAAATAATTCAATTTAAATGGATGAGATCCTTAAACTTATCCTATCCTTATTGCAGGCTTGCTTGGTCCCTAAGTTAAAATCGAAACAATTTAGTCTTTGACCTGTATGGGCCACCACAAAAACCATGTCACGCCCCAGTCCCAAAATACCGAGGGACTAGCCACGTGGCAATGGCCAGCAGCACACTCTAATGGGCAAAGCTAATTTAATAGACCCATCAAGGTGTACTTAAGCTGTAAAACAACAATAAAGGTCTAATAAATATGTCATAATCTAATCTCATCCATAGAAGATAAATATGATCAATATCAGCATAATAAAATATAACCAACATCAAGTCTCAATAAAGTATATCGAGGAACAACCCGATAATAAGTCTGATACAATGGTTCAACAGACCAGAAATGAAAGAGTCTAACAATAGCAAATACTGAGTATAGATTAAGCAGATACTCAGAAGAAATTCTCGGCCATCACCTCGTCCTCGGGGATCGGTTCAGCTCCAGTGTCTGCTCCTGCTCCTGCTTCTATTTCTGCCCCGTATACCTCAGGATAGAACTCCTCTGCTATACCTGGGGACATAATCCGAATCCAGGTCCTCAGGGGACATAGCAAGGTACAAGAATAACTCAAGCCAAAATAAATGTAGTGCAATAATTAATGAATGAATAGGGTAAACTATATAACCTGCTAAGTGATATGCAAGTGAGAGCATCACTAGTACTCAGGCTGAGACCACTACAAGCTCTGTGTCGAGGAGCCGGTAGCAGTAATATCACGTAATGTACCAAGCTCTGATGTAGAGTCTACGGTCTTACAATAATAAATATATATATAAAATCAGTCTGTAGCCTGTGTGTCTCTCCCCAGCCAATGTAATCACACGTCTCATATTCACGACATCTTATGTCCATGTCACATATTCTATATATCAATCTTATTGAGTTTTATACATATTTGTGCATCCATTTTCGTAGGACAACTCATTGAATATCGAAAAACTCATGAATCCGACTTATAACTTTAACTTGTGAGGCCATAAACTCGATACATTATTTTTTGATGATTAAAATTATGTGTCCTATGTTAGAGACCTCTGAATTACATTTTTTTCATGTTTATTGTAGATTAAAAATTATATTTTGTATGTACCAATTTGTTCCAATCAACCTACTAGTGAACAAGTTGTGCAACTAGTTGACCCTAGTGACTAGACCCAGTAAATAAAAAAATAGATTAAATCTTAATTATAAATATTTTAAATATTTATTCCAGAATTATTAGAGTATATTTTATTAATATATTTTTGGTAGATTAATGGTGTAGCTTAGTACCAACTTGAACCTAAAACTAGACTAGTTGCCATGTGACCTAATTTTGATCATAGATGATTATGAAATAGTTGTGTGTGACATACCTTAATATGATAACTGATCGGTAGATATCATATATTCATAGGATTATGTGATGATACGACTGGGATTGCCGAAGCAGGATCTTTGTTCACTCATCGGAAAGATTCAGGCAAGTGTACCTTGCCAAACTTGTAGTATATTCGATTGTATTATTTGCTTGAGTTTACTTTCATATGTACATTCTTGTGATTTAACTGTTCACCCTAGGACCGTGATACGTTGCTTAGCGTTCGAACGAGTTTTGGGTGTCCACGCCGTACGCGGAGTCGAGCAACGTCGCTTAGAGAGTTGATACAACGATCCTATTTTACATGCTTGTACTACCAGCAGGACAGACCATAGGACCCCTGATACTGATTATATGAGACATAGTTCGTCTTGATGTATTTCTTGGTACCAGGACTCTATGTAGAACTATTGGCTTCATGACATTTATAGACATACTTATATACTTGTACTTATGACTCGTGGTAATAGAAAGAGGTCTTGGCCCTGCGTGTTACTATGTGATACTTGAGGGTACATGGGAGGGGAGAGTCACACCATACTACAGGCTAATTTTGGTTATATATATATATATATATATATATATATATATATATATATATATATATATATATATATATATATATATATACTTATGTTACTGGAGAGTGCCTTAGTCTCTGTACCCGAGCTTTGGCACATGTACTGGCCCTTCGAGATACTACTTGCCGCTATGGGTTCTCCGACACAGAGCCTATAGTGGTTTCATCCTCAGTACGAGTGATTCTCTCATTTGTATTTCACTTAGTTGGTTACGTAGCTTGTCCTTGAGGATAAGTTTTTACTATACTACTTTTCTTCTGGCTTGAGTGTTTATTGTACCTTGCTATGTCCCCTGAGGACCTGGTCCGGATTATGTCCCCAGGTATAGATGAGAAGAGTTACCCCAAGGTTTACGGGTCAAGAGCTGACATTGGAACACTACTTGCACTAGAGGACGAGGTTGTGCTAGAGGACTTCTCTTGAGCACGCAGTTATTATCTATATTTATTTATGCTTAGTGATTCTTGGACATTAGACTTGACTTAGTGACTACTGGACAGATGTACTTGGATATTTCTCTTTTCATTATTTTGATGACGGGTCATTCCCCGTGATATTTCTTTACTGCACTTATTGATGGACAATTTTATTTTATTATTATTATGATTGGACTATCCCTTGCGATTTTGATTCTTATTTATGGATGAGATTAGATATATGAGTTGTGACTGGTGTTGTAGAGTTTTGTTTATAATATTACCGCTTAAGTGTACTCTAACGGGTCTATTAAATTGGGTTTACCCATTAGAGTTGTGTTGCTGGCAATTGCCACGTGGTTAGTCCCTCGATATTTTGGGACTGGGGCGTGACAACAAAGAAAACGCTCAGGGGCCGAAGAAGCCCTACAACTTCGACATCTTGGCACAGCTCGCCAATACTCCAGCGAAGTTGTCACTCTTTGAGCTTCTCCGACTCTCCAAAGACACTCGGGTTGCTTTGAGTGAGGCATTGCAGAATACCGATACCTATCTGGCGCAGGTCAAGCCGCCAGCTGAGGATCCTGCCATATGCCCCTACTGTAACAATTTGATGGAGGCGATACCCTATATTACATTATCGCAACAAGACATATTGCTCAAGAATAATCGATACGATTGTACTATGTATTACACAGGGTACATTAGCGCCATCAAGGTAGAACGGATGCACATCGACCCCGGTTTGTCAATCAGCATCATCCTGGGGAGTCTGCTTTAGACCTTGAACATCCCGATGCATCGTCTTGCAGCAACTAATACTGCTATAAGTGGTTTCAACGCTGAAAGAAGCTACCATCTGGGCAAGATTCGCTTGAAATATTATATAGGCGACTTGAAGACAGAAGTTATATGCTATGTCATTGATGTAGACGTATCCTACAATGTCGTGCTGGGGCATCCATAGATATTCAAATATATGATTATGCTGTCAAACCTGCACCAGTGCCTAAAGTACGTCGACGACCATGGCATGATGAAGAAAGAGTTCGCTGATGTTGATCCTTTCAAAGGGGTAGAGGCTTACTACTCTGATTCACTCTGTAAAAATAAGTCCGTCGGGACAAAGGAGGGAATGATGCCGACAACGAAGGAGAAATTGGCATAATATCAGGCAAATCTTTGATGGTTCACCTCAAGGGACGTACTCGTGACACAACCCCTCCCCTCGTTGTGAAGATACAGAGGAAGGAACCACAACCTCTGACGGTATGACTGCCAAGTCGGAAGAAAGACCCAGTGCCAGCTTCTGCCCCTGAACCTTTGGTAGTCAAGCTTCGGAGGAGGCCTCCAAAGCCTCGCTCGCATTGGAGACAAATCCCGAGGAAGACGAACTAGAATAGTACGTAGCAGCTTGTGCTAACACTTTATCCCTATATGACAAAATTCTCCTGGATAAGATTCCTTACTTTATAAATAAAGGGTTTTCTTTGAACTATTTTGATGTCGCTCACTTGAGCATATTGTACTCCCTAGAACATGGTATAGGCCCGTAACTACATACATAGGTAACTACTACCTATAAAGTAAACCAGATCTACCCTAGCCAAGGTTCCTACTTCACGGTTTCAACAAGAATGCGGGAAGACAAACCCATCATCTTTGGCAGGGTTCAATGCCCCCGGTCCTTTATCCAGGAGGAACAAGAGCCAGAACCCAATACCGGCAAAATACAACTCTACCGGTTCAATGGTTAAGCCAAATATCTCATCCAGAAGATGTGTTATGATCTTAAAAGCAACCGAGGTCTAAATTATGGTAAAGGTCGACGACTACCCTTGTGCCTCACCGCTCCGACAGACATGTCTGAGGATTACTACCATAAGACCAAGCACGGCTTAAGGTACATCATGCCTCCCACAACCCCCGAAGGCTCGAATCAAGAAAATGAGTTACACTCTCACTCTTCAGAATCTTTCTCTTGGGACTCCGATATCAGTATTAGGGAGATGCTCAAACAAATATTGTCTACCAATATAGTTTTAGCTGACACTGAGGAAGACGATGAGGATCTACCGGAACTCTTTAAAGTAGAACCGTAGGCCCAACGCCTAGACGCATAATAGAATATACGGTTCAAACAACGAGAACCTTGCTCTGAGAACGAAGTCATACAAGTCAATCTGGGCAACGAATCCTCCCCTAAACCTATCTTTATCAGCAAGAGTTTGACTAATGAGGATCGAGAATCCCTACTACAACTCATCAGGGAATACTTTAATATCTTTGCCTGGAGTTACAAAGACATGTCGGGACTGGACCACCAAATTATGGTCCACAAACTCAAAATCTTGTCGAACGCCAAGCCTGTCAAGCAGCAGCAATAGTGGTTCTGACCAGATATCATGAATGCCATGAAGCTGAAGTTAACAAACTGATAGCTAGTGGTTTCGCCCACGAAAAATAATATCCAAATTGGGTAGCCAACATCGTGCCCGTCGTCAAAAAGAATGGAAAGATCCAGATTTGCATTGACTTTCATGATCTAAATACGGCCTATCCTAAGGACAAGTTTTCTCTTCCGATCATAGACAAAATGATCGACAACACTTGTAGCTTCGAGCGCATGTCCTTCATGGACGGATTCTCAGGCTACAATCAAATCCAGATATCTCCTGACGACAAGAAGCATACATCATTCCGAATGCCAATAGGAGTATACTATTATACAGTCATGCCCTTTAGTCTGAAGAACACTGGTGATGCATACCAGCGAGCGATTAGCACCATCTTCTGTGAGCATCTATGCAAAATAGTTGAGTGTTACGTTGATTACATTACCGTCAAGAGTCGCTCCAAAGATGATCATCTCGAGGATTTGAAGACTGTGTTCGACCTCATGCGTGCACACCAGCTCAAGATAAATCCTACCAAATCCTTCCTAGGAGTCTCCAGCTACAAGTTCCTGGATTTTGTTATAACTTCGAAGGGCATCCATGTGGACCCTGACAAGACTAAAGCAATCCTTGAAATGCGTCCACCGAAGAACCTCTGAGATCTTCGTGGCCTTCAAGGAGAGGTTCATATCAAACCTCTATGGACATTTCCAACCGTTCACTCACCTCATAAAAAATGAGTCTCCTTTGTCTGGAATGAAGAATGCCAACGCATCTTTGACGATATCAAGGAGTATCTAATGAACCCCCCCAGTACTGGTGGTCCCTGTGGTAGGAAGACCTTTCCTGCTATTTGTGCTGGCAATGGATCACTCTCTCGGAGCTCTGCTAGCCCAGATAAGCAATGCAGGCCACGAAAAGGCCATATACTATATCAGTAGAATAATGGCCAGCGCAGAGCATAGGTACAATCCCATCGAGAATGAGTGCCTTGCTTGAGTCTTCGCCATCCAAAAGACCCGGCATTATATGGTAGGACAAACCATCCACTCCAGAGTTAATCCCCTCCGGGTCCTCATGACAAAACCTGGAGTACTCAATTCTCGCTTAGCCACATGGACAATATTGTTGTCACCATATGACATGGTATTCGTCCCACATAAGGTGATCAAAGGTAAGGCATTGGCAGATTTCCTGGCAGCCTACCCGATTTCAGAAACCTCGACACTATACGTAGAGATCCCATAAGAGGTAGCAGACTCAAACATGACCACGAGCACAGAAGCCGTTTGGCGAATGTTCTTGGACGGTGCTTCAAGAACAGGACCCAAAGACGATATTATCGCTGGCATCGGGATAGTACTGATCTTTCCACACGATCTGGTCATCAACCACGTCTAATCTCTCACTGAGCCATGCTCCAACAATATGGCAGAGTATAAAGCTCTTGTAGAAGCATAAAAAATTAGGCATGTCGCATAAAGGTCATGCCCCCTCAAAGGAACAACCAAGCTGCAGAGAGCCACATGCGACCCGAACAACCAAGCCGTAGAGAAGCCACATACGGCCTAAACAACCAAGCCGCAAAGAAGTCACATGCGGCCTGGCCAAACCAAAAATCTAGAAGCTGCATAGTATACTCTATGCGGCCTAAATGAGTGCAGAATAGGGAGGCCGCATAAAACCCTCTTATATAGTATTCAGTGAATGTCAGACTCTGACACATCAAATATCATGCTGATGCTTTAAGATTCGTGAAGATGAAGGCTCAGAAAAAGACAAAAAATTCACATCAGTGTATTAATGACTTCGTCCTATGTGTCATGCCGCGTGTTCCTTCATATACGGCTAGGAACTGTCACGCCTCGATTCCGTGGAATCGATAGTCGTCCCCCGGGTGTGACCGTCGTGCGGGCCTAGGTTGCACTCCGCACAAGGCTAAGTATTTTTTTTTACATAGCGAGCACATATTCAGAATACGCAGATAAATTAAAACACGAATTGAAGCATGAAAAAGTTTTCTTTTTATTGATAATATAAACATCTATTACAATCTCCTTGAACTGAGTCACAAGGTTGCCTCTATGGGCTTACAAAAGTGTTGACACAAAATAAAATTGCAGTCCTGTACATTACATCCCTTACTAAACTCAAAATATTAGACCTCCGGTTGGAACGATGGCCTTTCCACGAAGCTGCATATTTGCTTGGGTTGCTAGCTTCTATCTTCAAAATATTTCAAAAGGTGGCACGGTCAAGGCGTGCCTACAGCTGGACTGGATTGGGGGATTGACTTCTGCTCCTCGCTCGATTCTCCTTAGCACGGAGAACCTATTTCAACGAGGGTCAGTACATCAAAATATACTGGTGAAGGCAAGCTAACCCAACTATACCAATCAACACATTATTTAGATGAAGCATGTATATTTATTTGTGGTCTTGTTATTTTGCCTTAGTTTATTTTACAGCAAGCAATAGATATAGAAATCCATAAAATAACCTGCCACCGCACGGTGACATTTACCTGCCCGTCTGAACCACCTGTATAATACTTACTCTGCCTTCCCAGCCAAGAAGACAGAAGTTAGTTACAACAGGTTTAAATATACGAGGAGATCACTGGCATGTTGTCATAATGGATAGGCTAGTCTCAGTACGGAATGTCGTACGATGCATATTCAGGACGTCCCAGGGCATTCCGTCCTATAGCAGGCGACTATCATGAGTTCCGTCGGGAACGGATCGGTGCCGGTGCCCCAGCGACCGTCCGCAGTAACTAAGACCTTGTGCACAAGTTGTCCGTGATCAACATAGTACACTAAGTTAGCATTTGAGGCAAATCAGGCAATATCAGGCACAAGGCAATAACAGGGCGAGATCTACTTTTGCATAGTCTTCCTGTTCAGTTTATTGCATTCAAGATGAGTTCTATTCATAGCACAATTTAAAGAAGAGTATACATTCTAACTTGTATTTATGCATATGATAAACATTCCAAACGAACAAGCATGCAAGTAAGTAACTGTTTACAAGTTTGATTTGACAAGCAATATCCCAAGTCTATTCCCTTATTATCTTGAAGTCTTTTAGTTATTACTTGGTATCGTCTGATCAGGGCAAGCAAGAACACAAGATTTTAGATATAAGGACTAGAAGAGGGCCAGCTAATCGGGATGGTAGTCACTCACTTAGTAGTTGGAAGGAAGAAGGAAAGAGATGCTTCAGGAGTCCGTTCGAGCGGTGCCTACTGCTGGTTCACCTGTATTGCCATGAACAACTGATCAATACCTCTTCCAATCTTTCTATTATCGAAATTGAAGTACAATTCAATGAACAAAAATAATAAAATCCATCAAAATCGTTCAAGAAAACTCAAGCAAATCCGAAAACCAACTCAAGGCACGAAAACAATAAGCGACAACAAAAACTAGGCAACAAAAGATGCAGCGGAGAGGTCCCTTCTGACTCTGTCGCTAAGTCGATCCCGGGGGCACGGTCCACTGAATATGGTAATCGATTCCGAAGAAACAAATCCATAAAGAGGATGGATTCTTGTTTCAATCTATCTCGATCGAACGATACCGTCTTGTATTTCTTAGCCGCGCTCCCCGAATAGGGGGAACGGGGCACCACATCCTACCCAACTAATTGGAAGTTTTATCCCAAAACTTAAGGAATAGAACCTACCCCTAGAAAATAATGAGGGAAACCTTTCCCTCATATCGGATTCAAGTTCCCAAGTAGATTCTTTGACAGAGTGATTTCGCCAAAGCATGCGCACGAGAGGAACCGAACGACTCCGAAGCATCTTTTCTTTCCTATCCAAAATTTGTACAGGTTGTTCAATATACGTCAAGTCGGCCTGAAGGTTCAGTTGTTCAAGGTCTACCACGTAGCTCAGGTCGTACACATATTTCCTAAGTTGAGAAATATAGAAAATATCGTGTACGTCGGATAGGAATGGTGGTAGGGCAATCTGATATGCAACTGAGATAACCCGCTTTAGTATTTCGAACGGACCGACAAATCTCAGACTTAGCTTTCCTTTTGCTCCGAATCTGCTGACTCCTCGCATGGGCGAGACTTTGAGAAATACCCGGTCGCCTTCAAGAAACTCAAGTGGTCTTCGATGTATATCCGCGTAGCTCTTTTGATGGCTTTGAGCTACCTTTAGTCTTTTCCGAATCAAGTGAACCTTTTGGACAGCCTATTCCATGAGCTCAGGGCCAAGAATCTGCCGTTCGATAACTTTGTCCTAACAGATCGGAGATCTGCACTTCCGCCCATACAATGCCTCATACGGCGCCATTTGAATGCATGATTGATAACTATTATTGTATGCAAATTCGGCTAAAGGTAGATGTCGGTCCCAACTAGTCTTCAAATCCAAGGCGCAGAGTCGCAGCATGTCTTCGAGGATCTGGTTGGCATGTTCCATTTGGCCGTCGGTCTGTGGATGGTAGGCGGAGCTGAATTTCAACTTTGTCCCCATTGCTGACTGCAGGCTTTCCCAGAAACGCGATATGAATCGACCATCTCTATCGAAGACTATGGGTACGGGCACGCCGTGGAGCCGAACGATCTTGTTGAGGTAGATTTGAGCCAAGCGATCGGCACTCCAAGTAGATTTAATAGGCAGAAAGTGAGCAGACTTGGTAAGACGATCGACAATAACCCAAACAGCATCATATCCCTATTGTGTCCTTGGCAAGCCAACAATGAAATCTATTGTTATATGTTCCCATTAGCAAGATTCTGCAGCTCTCCGCCTGGTTTCTGGTGCTCGGCCTTCACTTTTTGACAAGCCATGCAATGTGACACAAACAGCGCCATATCCCGTTTCAAGCCGTGCCACCAAAACGTCGTACGGAGATCCCGATACATCTTTATGCTACCCGGATGAGAAGTATAACTAGCATAATGGGCTTCCGTGAGTATCTCATTTCTGAGGGTCGTATCGTCCGAAATGCACAGTCTTCCCTTCACTCGGAGCATCCCATCCGTGCCTACCGCAAAGTCGGATGCCTTTCCTGCTGAGATAAGAGTATGAATCTTTTGCAGGAACGGGTCATCCTTCTGAGCGGTCTTGACTTTTTGTAACAAGTTGGGTTTGAGGCGCAGTTGTGACAGTTGTGCCCACTTTTTGTATCTGATTTTTAGAGTAATGTTCAAGGATTCAAGATCTCGGTGCAGCCCATCAACAATAGACAAACTCCCAATAAACACTCGACTCAGTGCATCAGCTACGACGTTTCCTTTGGCAGGCGTGTATCTGATCATGAGATCAAAGTCGCTAAGGAGTTCAAGCCAACGCCATTGTCGCATATTCAAATCCTTTTATGTGTACAGGTATTTCAAACTCTTATGGTCCGTGTAGATCTTATACGGTACACCATAAAGGTAGTGGCGCCACAGCTTCAGCGCAATTACTACTGCAGCCAATTCTAAATCATGAGTCGGATAGTTCTTCTCGTGAGGCTTTAACTGCCTCGACACAAAGGCTATCATCTTATCCCTTTGCATCAGGACACATCCCAGACCCTTTCCTGATGCATCACTATATATTTTGAAATCATCTGGTCCGTTCGGCAGAGTGAGGATTGGGGCAGATATGAGGCGCTGCTTTAACTCCGTAAACAAAGCTTTACAGTCGTCCTTCCAAGTGAATTTTACTCCCTTCCGAGTGAGCTGAGTCAGGGGTGATACAACTTTAGCGAAGTCTTGTACAAATCTGCGGTAGTAGCCTGCCAGTCCAAGGAAACTTCGGATATCGCAAGCTGACTCTGGCCGTTTCTACTGTATAATGGCTTTCACCTTCTTCGGATCAACTGAAATGCCTTGAGAAGAGATGATGTGCCCTAAAAAGGATATGTTGTCCAACCAAAATTTACATTTACTCAGTTTGGCATACAACTTGTTGTCTCGAAGGGTTTGCAGCACCATCCGCGGGTGTCCTGCGTGCTCATCCCTAGTCTTCAAGTATACCAAGATGTCATCGATAAAAACCACCATGAATTTATTAATGAAGGGCCAAAATACATGGTTCATTAAATCCATGAATGCAACAGGTGCATTCATCAGTCCAAACGACATCACTGAAAATTTATAATGTCCGTATCGGGTTCGAAAGGCAGTCTTCGGTATGTCGTCAGGCTTAATCTTCAGCTGGTGGTAACCCGAGCGAAGATCGACCTTTGAAAATACCGTTGCCCCTGTAGCTGATCAAATAAGTCATCAATCCGTGGCAGAGGATATTTGTTTCTAATTATGACTGTATTCAGTTCCCGATAGTCGATGCAGAGGTGTAGCGTTCTATCCTTCTTCTTCACGAAGAGTACAGGAGCATCACAAGGAGACACGCTCGGACGGATAAACCCACGATCTAGTAATCCTTGAAGCTGGCATTTTAATTCCTTCAGTTCTGCAGGGGCCATTATGTACGGAGGCCTGGAGATCGGCTGTGTGTTTGGAAATGTATCGATAGTGAATTCAATCTCTCGGTCGGGTGGCATGCTGGGTAGTTCGCTCGAAAACACATCGGAAACTCTACCTCAACGAAAGTAGACTCGACGTTTACATAGTCCTGTCGTGTGTCCCAAACCGACACTAGAAATCCCTTGCAGCCGGAGTGAAGCATTCATCGAGCAGATGTTACAGATATTACCATGCAGGCCCTGGTCGCATCAGTCGCTGGACTACTAGTGTAGCAGAATACGGCTTCTCCAGGCAGGCAAAAAATAACTTGCTTTTCTGTACATTCAATAGTTGCCGAGCACGCGTCGAGCCAATCCATTCCCAAAATGATATCGTAGTCTCGAACATCTTGAACTAAAACATCGAGCGATAGCTTCCTTCCTCCAATACAGATGTGACCACCTTGACATACTGAACGGACATATATTTTTGTACCAGAGGGGGTACTAACACTTAAGTCTAAATGCAACGGAGTCATTTCTATATTGTTCTCCATGGCAAAGTTTGTAGATATAAAGCTATACGTTGCACCAGAATCAAATAGAATACGAGCATGTATATTATTGAAAAGCAAAGTACCTGACACCACGGTGTCCGAGGCCAAAGCTTCCTCTCGTGTCATGGTATAGACCCAGCCCTGAGCTTGATTACGCCCTTGCTGAGGCGCAGCTCGATTGGCCTGGGGTGCAGGTGCCTAATTTTGTTATTGAGGTGGAAGGAGCGGATAGCTGCTAATCTGGTGGGTTGGATCGCCGCAACGGAGACAGGTCCCGAGCTTACGGCGACAGTCTTTTTCGATATGCCCTGGCTTCCTGCAGTAGTTGCAGGTCATGCTAATGTCTCCACGCTATTTACCACCATTATTTAGATGCTTTGTAGCATTGTTTCTCCTATCTTTGCTTTGGCGTTTATGATTGGAGGTTTGCACAGCGCCGGCAGCAATGTGAGGATACTACGATTTGAGGAAAAGGGCATGGTTCAAAACTTCTCGTATTGTCTGATACTGTGGAATGACTACGTGCGTATGGATGGCAGGACTTAGCCTTCCTTCGAATCATCTGGCATGACTCGCTGCATCGGGTATATAGGAACTAGCAAATTTGGCCAGTTTGTTGAACTCGGTGGAGTATTGCTTAACTGTCATGCTGCCCTGCCATAGTTGTACAAACTCATTTTTCTTTTGACGTTGTACAGGCGGGGGTTTAAACTCCTCCTCAAACACGGCACAAAAAGTCATCCACGCGATCGCCTCCTCCCTATGGTCAAGTTGAAGAGATCGTCGATGCACGTCCCACCAGTCGTGCGCATTGAGGCAAAGCTGTAGTTGAGCACATACGATGCACTTTTCTTCATGTACTTCCAACAGTGAGAAATGATCCTCAAGTTGTGTGAGCCAATCTAGAGCCACTATCGGATCCTCAGTCCCTTTGAATGCTGTATTGCAGACTTTCTTGAAGTCGCTAAAGTCGAAGGCAGTCACTTTCCTCGTCCTTGGTGTTGGAGGCATTTCAACTTCAAGCACTGGCTGCTCCACCGGTGTAGGCGCTATTGCTACGGAATGGTTGGAGGCCAAGGTCTGAACGACCTGTTGCAGGGTATCTACCTGCTTCTGTTGGACTGAGAATCTTGCCTCTATATTGTCTTGAAACTTGAGGAGTCTCTCATCTGCTTGCTTTTCAGCCCGTTCATAACGAGCTTCATCCCTTTGCTGGCTTGCTTCCAACATCCGCATCATTTTCTGAAGCGGATCGGCTCAAGACATGCCCAGTTGGCTCTGAGAGCTTCCTGAAGTGCCAGAGCTACTCTCTTGAGCCTGTGTCTCGCCCGGTGCTAGCGCTGAGGATTACGCTTGTGCCATTCCTTCAAAAGAAGGTAAATTACATCAGGATCATAATGTATTATGGACTTATTGCATGAACGTATCTTATTTTGGCCTTAATGCATTCAGGAGTTCGCACAAGGATTTATCGTTAAGGGAACTTTTCCAGTCCAAGAGTCAAAAGAACTTTGAAGCTATGCTCTGATACTAACATGTCACGCCCCGATTTCGTGGAATCGATAGTCGTCCCCCGGGCGTAACAGCCGTACGGGCCTAGGTTGCGCTCCGCACAAGGCTAAGTATTTTTATTTTGCATAGCGAGCACATATTCAGAATACGCAGATAAATTAAAACACGGATTGAAGAATAAAAAAGTTCTATTTTTATTGATAATATGAACATCTATTACAAACTCCTTGAACTGAGTCACAAGGTTGCCTCTATGGGCTTACAAACGTGTTGACACAAAATGAGATAGCAGTCCTGTACATTATATCCCTTACTAAACTCAAAATATTAGACCTCCGGTTTGAACGACGACCTTTCCACGAAGCTGCATATTTGCTTGGGTTGCTAGCTTCTATCTTCAAAATACTTCAAAAGGTGGCACGGTCAAGATGTGCCTACAGCTAGATTGGATTGGGGGATTGACTTTCGCTCCTCGCTCGATTCTCCTTAGCGCGGGAAACCTATTTCAATGAGGGTCAGTATATCAAAACGTACTGGTGAAGGCAAGCTAACCCAACTATACCAATCAACACGTTGTTTAGATGAAGCATGTGTGGTCTTGCTATTTTTTCTTAGTTCATTTTATAGCAAGCAATAGATATAAAAATCCATGAAATAATCTGCCACCGCTCGGTGACATTTACCTGCCCGTCTGAACTACCTGTATAATACTTACTCTGCCTTCCATGCCAAGAAGACACAAGTTAGTTACAACAGGTTTAAATATACGAGGGGATCACTGGCACGTTGCCATAATGGACGGGCTAGTCTTAGTACGGAATATCGTACGATGCATATTCAGGACGTCCCAGGGTATTCCGTCCTATACCAGGCGACTATCATGAGTTTCGTCCGGATTGGATCGGTGCCGGTGCCCCAGTGACCGTCCGCAGAAACTAAGACCTTGTGCACAAGTTGTCCGTGATCAACGTAGTACACTAAGTTAGCATTTGAGGCAAATCAGGCAATATCAGGCACAAGGCAATAACAGGGCGAGATCTACTTTTGCATAGTCTTCCTGTTCAGTTTATTGCATTCAAGATGAGTTCTATTCATAGCATAATTTAAAGAAGAGTATATATTCTAACTTGTATTTATGCATATGATGAACATTCCAAACGAACAAGCATGCAAGTAAGTAACCGTTCACAAGTTTGATTTGACAAGCAATATCCCAAGTCTTATTATCTTGAAGTATTTTAGTTATTACTTGGTATCGTCTGATCGGGGCAAGCAAGAACACAAGATTTTAGATGAGAGGACTGGAAGAGGGCCAGCTAATCAGGATGGTAGCCACTCACTTAGTAGTTGGAAGGAATAAGGAAAGAGGTGCTTCAGCAGTCCGTTCGAGCGGTGCCTACTGCTGGTTCACCTATATTGCCATGAACAACTAATCAATACCTCTTCTACTCTTTCCATTATTGGAATTGAAGTACAATTCAACGAACAAAAATAATGAAATCCATCGAAACCGTTCAAGAAAACTTAAGCAAATCTAAAAAACAACTCAAGGCATGAAAGCAACAAGCGACAGCGAAAACTAGGCAACAAAAGATGCAACGGAGAGGTCCCTCCTGACTCTGCCGCTAAGTCGATCCTGGGGGCACGGTCCACTGAATATGGGAATCGATTCTGAAGAAGCAAATCCATAAAGAGGATGGGTTCTTGTTTCAATCTATCCCGATCGAACGATACCGTCTTGTATTTCTTAGCCGCGCTCCCCGAATAGGGGGAACGGGGTACCACAGTGCCTTTGTGGTCTCGTCATCATGCGGCTAAAGTATCCATTCGACCAAGGCCAGACGAGAGCTTGCATGCAACTACAATGCCATGCGGCCAATGTATCCATTTCGACCAAGGTCAGATGAGAGTTTGCATGCAGCCTCGTCATCATGCGGCTAAAGTATCCATTCAACCAAGGCCAAATGAGAGCATGTGTGCGGTCACAACAATATGCGGCCAAGTTGTTATGCGGATCTCGACTTGTCCGATTTTTCTGTTGTAACCGAAGATAATTTCTTGCGCCATCAGTGTTGACTGAGTATCATGTTGACCAAGTTACGCACGCAACCCCAAATATCTTCAACAAAATATCCTAATCAAGATAACATGGCATCCTGTCCGTGGCATGCGATCGCGGTTACAACAGTATTCTATTGAAGGAGCCCTTTGCGGCCACCAAATAGAGACATATACGGTATCGATAGTCCGTCAATACAATGACTATAAATAGCAAAGGTAGCATACCCTACAAGCTCCCTGGCCAGCTACGTACATGCACACAATCTCAGGAGAGAGAAGAAAGAAAAGCATCATCGTTCCCTCATCAGACCGTCAACGGAGTAAATGAGCCGCCACAGCGCACTTTGTCCATCATCACTACCCGGATCAAAATATTGTACTTAGATTTTATTTTTAGGATCTCTTTGTACTTCTTTGTTTGTTATTTTAGCGTTCAAAACTTGCAATGGCGAACAAGTATATTATGACCCGTACCCAAAATGAGGGTACGAGTACGTAGGTATGTCCAGCCTACACCACAGCATTGACTGTAAAATACTGTCTAGGTCAACAATACTGTCTACACATCTCACATAATATATATAATTTACATATCATGATATTTTAACTCCAAATTGATGAAAATATGATGATATAATAATGGTAATTAATACTCAATCAAAATATAAAACTAGAGGAAGAAATAGCACGATATGGAATAGAAGAAATAGAAATCATAAGTCACAAGTATAACTCATATTCAACTCTATAGACTAGCACAAAAGTCTCAAATATAATAATTGACAAAATATTTAAACTGAGACATATCCAATATTATAAAGAAACTAGCAAAGACTTCTCAACAGCTGGATCTAGTTCAACATGCTTTACGGGTGCTATCTCAACTGTCTCGCCATCTTGTGGCCCGTAATAGGTGGGACACATCTCCTCTAACCAATCATCTGAAAAATATATCCAATCAAGATTAGAATAAAGTACAAAACTCTAAAACTAGTTCCAAATACATGGTTGTAACACCCTTTTTTTAAATTTTTAAAAAAATAAATTTCTGGATTTTTCGATAATTTTTAATTAATTATTTGAAATTGTCCTTCAGGGATTAATATTTTATGGATTAAAATAATTATTAAAATCTTATAAAAATTATATTTTTGAGTGTATTATTAATTATTGGATGGTGTGCAATTTTCTGGAATTTATTGGGCTCAAAAACTATTTTAAATTGCTAGAAACCTCCCGTTTTAATTAAACCGAGTTGAACCGGACCTAATTGAACCGACCCGGACCCTAGACCTAATGGGTCAGATCATATCCGGACCCGACCCGACCCGACTCTGCCCGACCCGACTCGCTCCCCTCTCTCTCCCACGAACCCCTCAGCCTACGACCCCCCCCCCCCCGCTCCCTCTGCCGGCACGACCGCCCCGCCCCGGACCCTGCCGGCCGCACGACCCGTCCCTCCCGCTCCGTGGCCATGACCCGTCCACGACTCCCGCCTCTCCCTCTCCCCCTCCCCTTTCCTTTATAAACCCCCTAGATCTTCACCACCACCGCCATCACCAACCCCCTCCACCGAGCTCCGTCGCCTCCCGCCGCCACCCCGACGCCCCTCCGCCACAAGCCCGACCTCCGGCGACACGCCAACCCTCCCCGTGCAGCCCAGCGCCACCGCAGCGTCCCCCAGCAACCGCCGCCACAGTGCCCCTCCGCCGTGCCCCGCCGCGCCGTGTTCTTTCACGAAATTATACAGCATCAAAGTACCTGTCTTCACGCTCGTGTAACTCCCTGTGCATTAACCCATTTTCCATTCTGTCGAATCCTGTGTAAAGACCGCGTGACCCTCTTAAAATTCGTACAACTCATTCGGGGTATCGCATCCTGTGTCAGTCACACACCACGACGCAAAAACAAGAAAAAAATACCATTTCTAAAAATTCAAAAATTATCCCGAACTCGCAAGTTCACGACCGTTTTGCGTGCAATCGGTTAACTATTTTTAAAATCTACTTGAACAGTAATTTAGACCTTATGACCAAGTTTGAAACCCTATTTTTAGTTTAATTTATGGTGTTGTAGATTATGATTTATTCGTGGGTAAAAATGACCAAAAACTTGGTTATTTAAAACCTATTTTTTTCTGGAATTGGGTGCGCCCCGCTAAACGAGGCAACTTGGTCGCATGCGAGCTTCACCAAAAGGTGCGTGCCATTAATACGGACGTGTAGGATTTCACAAAAGTTGATTTGGATGTGCGTGCACACTGGAATCAACGTGTATCCGTCGACAACGTCCTATATCAGTCCTGTTCTAAAACTTATTGTAACTTCGTGTGTGCTTGTCATTTCGAAATAAAACTTATTCCATTGGACTCGTAGCATTTTTTTTGTCCTGTGACCCAAGTTTGGTTTGATTCTGAGAACGTTGACAAAATCCCGTATCGTGGGCCCCACGGCTCCACTTGACGGGCGATTTTGTGATCGGCTCATCGGAATCCAGTACTGGACATTCCGTTGGGTTTATATCATCGTTCTGGACTTGTAGACACTAAGTTTGATGAATTTGGAGAACTTTGTCTCTGGCATATTTTTTGGTGCGAAGTGGGCCACATGTGGATCCCACTTTGACCAGAAACTGGCACTTTTGTCCCTGTGTCCAAATTGGACTTATGGACAGGCAATTCTAGCTATTTGATATCTTCTGAGCATGATAATAATATTTGTTTTAGCATCCGAAGACGTTCCTAAAGATTTCATGAATACCAGAGCAGTAGTTGGAAACCAAACCCCAGGCAAGTGTATCTTGCCAACTTGCAGTAATTTTTGTTACAGTATTTGTTTGAGTTCTTTGTATATGTAAATATACTCTTGATATAAATGTTCAACCTAGGATCGTGTGATATTTCTTAGCGTCCTAATAATATTCGGGTGCCAACGCCGTACGCGGAGTTGTGTAACGTTACCTAGAGATTGATATCGCGACACTATATATATCTTCGTGCTTGCATTATCAAGTACGTCATACCATAGGAAACCTGACACTGTTTATGAGGCAGAATCTTCTGAGTTATTCCTGATGATTCTGTATAGGTTACATGATTCGTGACATAGACTTTATTGCATATGCTTAGCTATCATTATGACTCGCTGCATCAGTTAGAGGTCATGATCTTGCGTGACATAGACATGAGACATCGTGAACATGAGACGTGTGATTACATTGGGTGGGGAGAGACTTACCATACGAAAGGCTGATTATATATATATATATATATATATATATATATATATATATATATATATATATATATATATATATATATATTACTGAAGGTGCCTTAGAGTCTGACACAGAGCTTTGGCACATTTGCTGGCCCTTCGAGAAAATGGTGCTATGGGTTTCCCCGACACAGAGCCTATAGTAGTCTCAGCCTGAGTATGATTAATGCTCTCATTTGTATATTACATAGCTGGTTACATAGTTTACCCCATTGATTCATTTATTACTGCACTGTATTATTTGGCTTGAGTTATTCTTGTACCTTGCTATGTCCCCTGAGGACCTGGATCCGGATTATGTCCCCAGGTTTAGCAGAGAAGATCTATCCCGAGGTGTACGACACATGAGCATACATTGGAGCAGTACCAGAACCCGAGGATGAGGTCGTGCCTGTAAACCCCCTGATTTTTCAAGAATTTTTAAAATCAATTTTTATAAATTTTCTGGAATTTTCTGGGATTTAAATCAAGGTAATTTTGAGATTAAATATTTTTAAATAATATTAAAATATTATAAAAATAATATCTTTCGGTTTAAAATAAAAAATTAGACATAGGGTAATTTTTCGGGAATTTATTGGACCCCGAAAATATTTTTAAAGACCTAAAAACTAAGTTTTAAATAAACCAAAATAAACCCTGAATTAAACCCGGTTCAATTGAACCAAACCAACCCAGACCGGTTTAACCAACCCGAACCCAACCTTAGCGGGTCGGGTCGGATCTAAACCCGACCCGAAACCCAAGTACCCTAAACCCGCACACATTCCTTAGTGGGTCGGGTCGGATCCCCATCCGCCCGACCCGAACCCGAACCCGACCCGGAACCCTTTCTTCTCCCCCGACCTTGGCGATTATTCTCCGCCGCAGCCGCCGTGGCCCTCCGGCACCCCGTGCCGCTTCGACTTCCCGCAACTGCCGCCGCTTCGCCTCCGCAACGGCCGCCGCTTCGTCTCCCCGGCCAGCAACGGCAGCCGCTCCCCCTCCCTCTCTCCCTATAAAACCCTCATGCAATCCTCTGCCACCGCCCCGCTCCGCCGCCCTCACCCCTCGCCGTCGCCCCCGCCCGCTGCTACCGGCCCCCGCCTCCGCAGCCTCAGCCCCGTCCCCGCTGCTCCTCCTCCAGCTCCGCCGCCTCTGCCTTAACCGCCCTGAGCTCTGCCACGCCTCCCCGCCTTCCTCCTCTGCCCAGCTCGACCCCGCAGCAGCAGCAGCAGCGGCCAGCTCTGCCTGAGCCGCCACCAGCGTAGCCCGGCCGCTCTGCCTCCCTCAGAGCTCCGCCATCCCTGCCTCGTCGTCCTTCGCCTCACTCCAAGACCCCTAGCCACCGTGCCCCGCCATAACAGCCGTCGACAACCCTCGAACCAGAGCTCAACCGACCCAGCAACCGGCCGCCTCCGCCCGACGACGAAGCGCCGACTCCACCTTACCGCCGATGACCCGCCAGAGCTCTGCTCCGCCTCCGTCAGCGCTGCCCTCCTCCGGCGAAGCTCCGGCTAGGACCGGCGAGTCGACGAAACCCTAACCCTTGACTGTACAGTGTCGCGGTGTGTCGTGTCGCCTCGCAGATACGAGAATTTTGGTTTCTGCGTAGCCCTGTTCAGGTACCCTTTTCTCTCTCCTCGCTGCCCCATTTTTTGTTCCGTCTGTTGTGACGTTCCGTCTGTTGTGACGCGAATCCTGCGTGACCCTCTCCATGCTCGTGCAACCCGCTCGGTGTGTTGCGTCCTGTGGCGATCGCGAACAGCTATCCAAAAACATGAAAATCAACACCCCATTTTCCTTCGGAACTGAGTGCGCCCTGCCAAACGGGACGATTTGGTCGCGTGCGGTCTTCACCAAAAGGTGCGTGCCGTTGATACGGACGTGCGAGATTTCACAAAAGTTGATTTGGATGTGCGTGCACACCGGAATCAACGCGTATCCGCCGACAACGCTCCGTATTGGCCCTGTTCTAAAACATGTTGTAACTTTGTGTACACACGTCGGATCGAAACAAAACCTATGTCATCGGACTCGTAGCAATATGCGGGTCCTGTGACCCAAGTTTGGTTCGATTCTGAGAACGTTGACAAAATCGCGTATCGTGGGCCCCACGGCTCTACTTGTCGGGCAATTTTATGACCGGCTCATCGGAATCCAATTCTGAAAGTTTTGTTGGGTTCGTATCATCGTTCTGGACTTATTGACACTAAGTTTGACGAATTTGGAGACCATTGCTTCTGACACATTTTTCGGTGCCAAGCGGCCCACATGTGGACCCCGCTTTGACCGAAAACTGTCATTTTTTCCCCTGTGTCCAAATTGGACTCAAGGACAGGCGTTTCTAGCTATTTGATATTTTCTGAATTTGATGGTGATGTTTATTTCTGCAAACGAAGGACTACCTGCAAATCTCGCTGCTGCCAGAGATACAGTTGGAGTCAGAACCCCAGGCAAGTGTACCTTGCCATGTTTGCAGTATATTGATTCATATTATTCTCTTGTTTTATTCCTGTGATTGTTGTACCTGCTTAACCTAGGACCGTGTGACTTACTTAGCATCCAAATAATATTCGGGTGCCAACACCGTACGCGGAGTTGTGTAACGTCACCTAGAAGTGGATATCGATACCCTTTACATTCTCGTTATTGCAATATCAAGTACGTTATACCCAGGACACCTGACACTATTCATGAGACAGAATATTTCTGAAATATTCAAGGTGATTCTGTATAGGTTATAGAAATTATGACATAGACATTATATTCATAACTAATTATATGACTTGTTGCATTAGTTTTGATCTTGCGTGACATGGACATGAGACATCGTGAAACTGTAACGTGAGATTACATTTGGTGGTGAGAGGTTTACCATACAAAAGGCTGATTATATATATATAATACTTTAATGGAAGTGCCTTAGACTCTGACACAGAGCTTTGGTACCGTACTGGCCCTTCGAGAGAATACTGCTATGGGTTTCTCCGACACAGATCCTACAGTAGTCTCAGCCCGAGTATGACTAAAACTCTCATTTGCATATCACTTAGTTGGTTATATAGTTTACCTTATTGTTTCATTTATTGCTGCACTGCATTTATTTTGGTATGAGTTATTTTGTACCTTGCTATGTCCCCTGAGGACCTGGATCTGGATTATGTCCCCAGGGTTAACAGAGAATATCTATCCTGAGGTGTACGGAACCGAAGCACTTCTCGGAGCAGTTTCAGAACCTGAGGACGAGGTGATCTCTAAGGATTTTTTCTGAACATCTGCTTCTTCTATGCTCAGTCTTGATACAATTAAACTCTTTTAATTATTGTTTAATGAACAATTGTAACAGACTTATTATCGGGTTGTTCCCCGATTTAAATGACTTGTGACTGATAATGTTTTATTTTCTTTTATTGATATTTGATGTATTTATTCTGTGGATGAGATTAGTAGACCCTTATTATTGAATTACAGCTTAAGTATGTCCTGATGGATCCATTAAATTAGGTCTGTCCATCGGTGTGTGCTGCTGGCCATTGCCACGTGTCTAGTCCCTCGATATTTTAGGACTGGGGCGTGACATGGTTTTTGTTGTGGCCCATGCAGGTCAATGACTAAATTATTTCAGTTTCAACTTAGGGACCAAGCAAGCCTGCAATAAGAATATGATAAGTTTTTAGGATCTTATCCACTTGCTTGAATCGTTCTTGATATCTATATCGGATTCAAATTAAAATTTTGACTTGCATCTTGCCTTGATTCTTGTACACCTCTTATAGTTTATTTTTGATGCAGAGTAATGAAATCACGAGCAAACGACGAAACTCTAGCAAGAACACCAATAGGTGTTGTAGCCACCTATGGAGAAGATAAAGTGACGCCATTGAGTGGAGATCCCTTTCCTCACCGAGGCAGCCAAGCAGATCAGCATACTTCTAGATTTCGACGTGATAATATCCCACCGCCTCCGTAGTTCATTCCACCAATGCCCGTATTCCTATAAGGACAGCCTATGGACAGGCAATAGATATTCAAAATAATCTGTGCAATGATGCAAGCCCAGCAATAAGTCCAACACGAGGCTCAACGTCGCGAGGCGGATTACTTGAGGAACAGCCTAGTAACTGCACTGGAACAGGCCAAACTACCAGCTCGACGGCCAATGACGGGCTCTATCACCGATTTCTGCCAGCTGAAGCCCCGTACCTTCTCAGGCAAGGAGGATCCCACTGAAGTTCATGAGTGGCTCACCAACACTCAACATTAATTAGAAGCAGCTGAGCTTCCACAGAAATATTGGATGACTGTCGTCAGAATGCAATTAATGGGCAATGCACATTACTGGTGGCTATCTGAGGAGAGACGGCTCGGACCAGACCGAGTCACTTGGGAGGAGTTCTCCAGACTCTTTCAGAAAATATACATTCCAGCTATCGCTCGATCAGAACTACGGGACAAGTTTAATCGCCTCACTCAGGATACTATGACGGTGGAAGAGTACAACGCAGAATTTATTCGTCTGAGTCGCTTCGCCCCTACCTTAATTTCGACAGAAGAAGAGAAGGCTGAGAAGTTCTTCGACGGACTAAACTTCGAGCTACAAAGAATGATCGGATCCATTGTACCTACTTCGTACACGGACGTCCTTCCTGCAGCTCGACGTATGGAGCGTGTCACCAGGCGAGAGTCCAACCTGGAGAGGCCTCTCACATCAGCACCAGCCAGAGTATCACATAGAGAAGCTGCAAAGAAACATCATCTGCATCCAGCACCACAGGGAGCTGTATCCAAATCCCTAACTCTTTCTACTTGTCACTACTGTGGCAAGATAGGCCATGTTGAGAAGGAGTGTAGACGTAAATTCAGATTATGCTTAGCTTGCGGATCCAGACAGCATGTAGTGAGGGACTGCCCTGAGCGTAGAGAAAGAGCACCAAGGGCAAACCAACAAGCTCTACCAGCACCAGGAGGATATCAACCAAGGCCACCTTTGGCACCTCGAGCAGCACTCTTCCAGCAGGCCCAGCAACAGCAGAGGGCAACACCTCAAGGACGCGGACAAGCTTTCGCGATGACTTTGGAAGACGCGCAAAATCATGGAGTAGCTAATGCGCGTAAGTTTTAGTAGTTATCTGTTTCTAGTATTGCTTTAATTTGTGCCTATTGGTTAGTGACCTTAGCCTTAACCTGATAGTTTTAAACTTGCTAATAATTGATAACCTAGTATGTTTTTAAGTGATAACCTAGTTTTTCAAAAAAAAAAAATTAGATTTCCTTTATTCTGGAAATTGCATAACTTCCATTTCTTAGGGAAGTGATTCCCTATGTGTTTCTCTTAAAACTCTCATCCTTGATTCTCCTTAATCGTGATGTGCTTCGAACAATATTTACAACCGTATCATCTTTGTTGATCGGTTATTCTTTAATTGCGAGGACGCAATCCTCTTAAGGAGGGTAGATTGTAAACCCCCTGATTTTTCAAGAATTTTTAAAATCAATTTTTACAAATTTTCTGGAAATTTTTGGGATTTAAATCAAGGTATTTTTGAGATTAAATAATTTTAATGTTTTTAAATAATATTAAATTATTATGAAAATAATATTTTTAGGTGTAAAATAAAAAATTAGACATAGGATAATTTTTCGAGAATTTATTGGACCCCGAAAATATTTTTAAAGACCTAAAAACTAAGTTTTAAATAAATCCTGAATTAAACCCGGTTCAATTGAACCAAACCAACCCAGACCGGTTTAACCAACCCGAACCCAACCTTAGCGGGTCGGGTCGGATCTAAACCCGATCTAAAACCCGAGTACCCTTAACCCGCACCCATTCCTTAGTGGGTCGGGTCGGATCCCCATCCGCCCGACCCAGACCCGAACCCGACCCGGAACCCTTTCTTCTTCTCCGACCTTGGCGATTCTTCTCCGCCGTAGCCGTCGTGGCCCTCCGGCACCCCATGCCGCTCCGGCTTCCCGCAACAGCCGCTGCCTCGCCTCCGCAACGGCCGCCGCTTTGCCTCCCCGGCCAGCAACGACAGCCGCTCCCCCTCCCTCTCTCCCTATAAAACCCTCATGCTCTCCTCTGCTACCACCCCGCTCCGTCGCCCTCTCCCCTCGCCATCACCTTCGTCCTCGCCCGTTGCCACCGGCCCCCGCCTCCGCAGCCTCAGCCCATCCCCGCTCCTCCTCCTCCAGCTTCGTCGCCTCTGCCCTAGTTGCCCTGAGCTCCACCACACCTCCCCGCCTTCCTCCTCTGCCCAGCTCGACTCCGCAGCAGCAGCAGCAGCGGCCAGCTCTGCCTGAGCCGCCACCAGCATAGCCCGGCCACTCCGCCTCCCTCAGAACTCTGCTGTCCCTGCCTCGCCGTCCTCCGCCTCACTCCCAGACCCCTAACCGCCGTGCCCCGCCCTAACATCCGTCGACAACCCTCAAACCAGATCTCAACCGACCCAGCACCCGGTCGCCTCCGCCCGACGATGAAGTGCCGACTCTACCTCGCCACCGACGACCCGCCAGAGCTCTTCTCTGCCTCCGTCAGCGCTGCCCTCCTCCGGTGAAGCTCCGACCAACACCGGCAAGTCGACGAAACCGTAACCCTATAATGTACAGTGTCGCGGTGTGTCGTGTCGCCTCGCGGACACGAGAATTTCAATTTCTGTATAGCCCTGTTCAGGTACCCTTTTCTTTCTCCTTGCTGCCCCATTTTCTATTCCGTCTATTGTGACACGAAACCTGTGTGACCCTCTCGATGCTCGTGTAACCCGCTCGGTGTGTCGAGTCCTGTGGCGATCGCGAACAGCGATCCAAAAATATGAAAATCAACACCCTATTTTCTCCTAAAACTGAGTGCGCCCTGCCAAACGGGATGACTTGGTCACGTGCGGTCTTCACCGAAAGGTGCGCACCGTTGATACGGACATGCAAGATTTTGCAGAAGTTAATTTGGATGTGCGTGCACACCGAAATCAACGCGTATCCGTCGACAACGCTCCGTATTGGCCCTATTCTAAAATATATTGTAACTTTGTGTACACACGTCGGATCGAAACAAAACTTACGCCATCGGACTCGTAGCAATACGCTGGTCCTGTGACCCAAGTTTGGTTCGATTCTGAGAACGTTGACAAAATCGCGTATCGTGGTCCCCACGGCTCCACTTGATGGGCGATTTTGTGACCGGCTCATCGGAATCCAATTTTGGAAGTTCCGTTGGGTTCGTATCATCGTTCTGGACTTGTTAATACTAAGTTTGACGAATTTGGAGACCATTGCTTCTGACACATTTTTTTGTGCGAAGCAGCCCACATGTGGACCCCGCTTTAACCGGAAACTGTCATTTTTGTCCCTGTGTCCAAATTGGACTCAAGGACAGGCGTTTCTAGCTATTTGTTATTTTCTGAATCTGATGGTGATATTTATTTTAGCAAACGAAGGACTACCTGCAAATCCCGCTGCTGCTAGAGATACAGTTGGAGTCAGAACCCCAGGCAAGTGTACCTTGCCATGTTTGCAGTATATTGATTCATATTATTCTCTTATTTTATTCATGTGATTGTTGTACCTGCTTAACCTAGGACCGTGTGACTTACTTAGCATCTGAATAATATTTGGGTGCCAACACCGTACGCGGAGTTGTGTAACGTCACCTAAAAGTGGATATCGACACCCTTTACATTCTCGTGCTTGCAATATCAAGTACGTTATACCCAGGACACCTGATACTATTCATGAGACAGAATCTTCCTAAAATATTCAAGGTAATTCTGTATAGGTTATAGGAATTATGACATAGACATTATATTCATAACTAATTATATGACTTGTTGCATTAGTTTTGATCTTGCGTGACATGGACATAAGACATCGTAAAACTGTGACGTGAGATTACATTTGGTGGGAAGAGATTTACCATACAAAAGGCTGATTATATATATATAATACTTTAATGGAAGTGCCTTAGACTCTGACACAGAGCTTTGGTACTATACTGGCCCTTCGAGAGAATACTGCTATGGGTTTCTCCGACACAGATCCTATAGTAGTCTCAGCCCGAGTATGACTAAAACTCTCATTTGTATATCACTTAGTTGGTTATATAGTTTACCTTATTATTTTATTTATTACTACACTACATTTATTTTGGCATGAGTTATTTTGTACCTTGCTATGTCCCCTGAGGACCTGGATCTGGATTATGTTCCCAGGGTTAACAGAGGATATCTATCCTGAGGTGTACGGAACCGGAGCACTTCTTGGAGCAGTACCAGAACCTGAGGACGAGGTGATCACTGAGGATTTTTCCTGAATATCTGCTTCTTCTATGCTCAGTCTTGATACAATTAAACTCTTTTAATTATTGTTTAATGAATAATTGTAACAGACTTATTATCGGGTTGTTCCCCGATTTAAATGACTTGTGACTGATGATGTTTTATTTTCTTTTATTGATATTTGATGTATTTATTCTGTGGATGAGATTAGTAGACCCTTATTGTTGAATTACAGCTTAAGTACGCCTTGATGGATCCATTAAATTGGGTTTGTCCATCGGTGTGTGCTGCTGGCCATTTCCACGTGTCTAGTCCCTCGATATTTTGGGACTGGGGCGTGACAGTGCCAGAGGATTTCTCCTGAGTATTGGCTTCATATACTCAGTTATTCCTGTTTCTAGTTATTTTATTTCCTGTCTATTGAATTAATGTATCAAACTTATTCTCGGGTTGTTCCCTGAGACACTTTTTATTGAGACTTGTTAGATTATATTTTATTTCGATTATTCTGGCATTTGATCTGTGATTACCTTCTGTGAATGAGATTAAAATTAGACTATGACTTGTATCGTAGACATATTTATTGTTATTTACAGCTTAAGTACACCCTAATGGGTTCATTAAATTGGGTTTGCCCATTGGTGTATGCTGCTGGCCATTGCCACGTGGCTAGTCCCTCGGTATTTTGGGACTGGGGCGTAACAATGGTAAAGAATATATGACAAGTAATAACAAAGAATACAAGATGTACAAGTAATTAGGGAATAAAAATATAACATGAATAAGCATGTAAAATACTGAAAAGATAAATACAGGCAATATGAAATAAAATACAAGTAAGAGAAATTAGAATACTAACTAAGTGCCTTAAATTATAAGTTCGTTATGTGATCGGTTTAGGTTGAACACGTTTATTTTAAGATAACTCGATTATACGTGAGGTGCATAATCGGCATGAACACGAATACGCTATAGAATTTGATCACATAACCAACTTCTACTCCTTCGTCCTAACCAATACTCATAGATTCGATCACGACATGTTACGTACACTAATTTAATATATGTACACGAAGAACACCAATGAACACGAGCATAAGTAATACCCGATACACATAATAAAGTCATATGGAAGGAGTATCCAAAGTACATGATAAGGGAAAATATCTCCTGACATGATCCATATAGTACCAGTCTGTGTAACAATATGTCAAAATTAAGTATATAGTTCTAGAACATGTGATATATACACTTTCATGTAATAAAAAGTAACAAAGAGATGTACTCGCATGTGGTCCTGAGCAAAAGGTATGACTCGGTATCTGAGATGGTGTCACACAATCCTATATATGAAATACCATGTTAAATGAGTGTAATGAATGATAAGTAAGTTAAAATGCATTAAGGTATAATTTTTAGGCCATTTCTAGGTCATAGTAGTCAAATTAGGTCAAACTAAGTGTTTACCTTCATTCTAGGTCCAAACCTAGCTTCTAGGATGGTTACCAAGGTAAACTAGTAATTACTGGGTTATACCAAGATGTCTAGGTTCAACTTGAGGGTTATTAGCTATACTAGCAAATACTAGTATCCATACCTACTAATATCCATATGTAGCCTATATACACATCCTCTACACTATACTACCTTGGTATCCATATATAACTCATATATATAGATATAGTATCAAGGTATTACCCACTACTATGGATACTCATCTACACTAGGTATCTAATACTTCACCAACTCATATTATATCTTGGACATGACTAGGTATTTATATACCTAACTTATGACTATATATTATTATCACAGTTGATCCCTTAGCTATAGACTATTGCCAAATAATGATGCTCAACTGATACCTAGCACTATCTTACCTGAACCCTCACTACTACACCTACACTACAGTTGTTCCAAATCCTGATACACTTAGTTACCTATTATCTAACTGATTTGGCACTGCTATGGTTCATCTGAATACCCCAAGCCCCCAAATCTGTTGTTATACCCAAGTATCATTTGATACCTCAAATATACCTTGGTATCAGTCCTATGCTCAAGCATGACTGATACTTCTAAGGCTAAAACAACTCAGGTATTAGTCTACCAATCTGGAGATCCACCCCATCCGCTGCACTTAAATTCCATACTTGCTTCAGACAAGCCCTAATTGACATTGCACTTAACTGCTATTGCAGTTCTCCCATCCCCTTCCTCTTGCTACATACTGCTACTGCTGTAGTTAGTGATCAAACACGCACCCAAGCTCACGTGCTGCTATTGCTCTCTCCTTAGCAGTGTAACACAAGTTGTTGTCCAAGACAATAATATTGTTTCCACTGCTGCTAATAACTCATATAGCAGTGCACATAGTGCACTGCTATACTAAACCATGCCTTCCCCCCATAGCTAATGACTAATACATAGTGTATTCACTGTCAGGTCCCCAAATATGATACCCATGTATCCCTCAATACACACAAGCACATAGACACCAAGTATCTCCAACACACACACCCATGTTTTAGTTCACCCTCATTCTGCAACTGAACAGACCCAACCTGATATGGGTATCACAAGCATACACACATGTTTCAATACACACGAATCCATACCTATAAAGCTAATCACATACTACTATACACACATATACAGTTTTATATATATATATATATATATATATGATACACACTACCAGTCATTACATCAAACACTTATGGTACAAAAGTATGATACGCTAGGATACACTCAAGATACTCACTCCCAACTCTACCAAACCTAGTCCAAAGCCTACAAACATATCCATTATGATAATTAAAACTAAATTAGAGCAATAAGTAGCTAATCTAGGTGCCATGGTAAAATATGGCATGTGTATCACACGTGTCGAAGAAAAACTCCCAAAATTATCCCGTAGCATAAAGTATCATGATACGGCCTACTCGTATCTAATTTTGGACACGTAACTAGCCTCACACACTCTATATAAGCCTAACTAGATCCAATTGGCCTAATAACAAGAACTTGATGCACCAACTCATAATTTTTCCTAATTGGGCACAAAAATCCATGTAGAGTCACAATACAAGTCATATAAACCTAGTTGTCGTTCCTATGGGTAGTCCTAAGCCAATAAAGAGTTTTTAATTCTCAAATTTAAGAATTAGAATCTAATATAAGGAGAAAATTTAGAATTATACCTATTGGTAGATGAATTTCCCATAAAATTCTCAAATAGACACAATTAGGACAAGCTCCTAGCCAATTTTTTCTTCTCCAAGTACTTCTTGCAATCCAAGCTCCAATGCTCCTTAGATGATGAAAATGGAAGGAAATGAGAGTGATTTAAGGTAAAATTGATGGAGAGATGAGTCAATTTGGGTAAGAACACAATTGGAGATCAAGAATGGATGAAGAAATGGAGTGCAGAGAGAGAGAGAGAGAGAAACTCCTCCTTATGTGGATGCCCCCCCTTGACTCACCCTCCAAGCAATACACAAGGTCAAATATACCCCCACTAATTATTCATTAAGGGTATTAATTAGATGGGCTAAATTAGGAAGCTTCTAATACTAATGGAGGCTAATTATATTCTCCTAATTAATGAAAATGAATTAGTCTAATGGGCCTAGTCCAATATTGGCTCAATGTGTCATGACTACTCTAATTAGGTCTACTAGTGTCAAGTCCAAATAAATAGGCTAGTCCAATAACCAATAAATAAATAAAACTATCTAAAATATAATCACTATATATATATATATAATGTATAATGACAAAAATATCCCTACCTAGAAATGTGGAAGTGACAGAGTGGGTTTATGAGATACAGGGAGATTATTTAAAATATCATGCTAGCTCAAGAACTTGTTAGCATAATGGGGTTTTACAACCAAGGGGGCAACGTCGTGATCAAGGTAGATATATGGAGAAGGCGTATGACAGACTAGATTGGCAATTTCTGATTTGGGTCCTGAGAAGATTTGGCTTCTCCGAAGTCTGGAATGACATTCTTTGGAGGTCAGTGGCACACATGTGGTTCTTCCCGATTATCAACAGAGATTCTTCAGGTTTTATGAAATCCTTTCGCGGAGTCAGACATGGAGACCCTCTTTCTTCTTCCTTGTTTATCTTTGCGGCAGAGATGTTGAGTTGCAACCTGATTAAGTCTGGCTCCAAGGCCACTTACCAGAAATTTTGTACCACTAGCGGGTGTCCGCTCATGACACACCTCGCATACGCGGACGACTTACTTATCTTCTCATATGGCGACAAGAGAGTAGTTCGCAGAATCGATAAAGTCTTGAGCAAGTACGAGCATATATCTGGACAAAAAGTTAATTCCTCTAAGAAAAGCATTTTTATACATGAATCTTCCTTCTCCTCCCACAACGAGGAGCTAGGATCCATCTTAGGCTTTGAGGTCAAGCTCCCCCCATTCATCTATTTAGGATGCCCTCTGACTTACGGAAGAAGGAATGCGTCCATGTTTGAGCCTCTCATTCAGAGGATCGAGAAAAAGATCGTCGGGTGGCATAACAACATACTTTCTCATGGCGGAAAGCTCATGCTCCTCAAATACGTCCTCACATCGATACCTCTCTACACTTTGTCAGCTTACTGCCCCCTAAGAGTGTAATCAACATTCTAGAGAAGATGTTCAATGATTTTTTCTGGGGCCATAAGATTGGTACGCTGAAGCGTAGATAGGCGAGTTGGAAAACTACTTCCAAACCCACGGAAGATGGAGGACCGAAAATACACAACATAACAGACATGATCAATGCCTTCTCTATAAAGTTGTGGTGGAAATTGTGGACACGCTCTTCATTGTTGTGCGATTACACGTATCCTTGATACTCTCTTCATTCTTATCTCGCTTTCGCTGAAGCCAATAACGATGCTTCTCATGTGTGGAGGCGTCTGTTCCATGGGAGGGACTTAGGGGCGCAACACATTCGGATATGGATCAGCGATGGAGCTACTACAACGTCCGAGGAAGATTGTTCCGGGCTTGGACGTCTCCAAATGCGAGTGGAAGTGGGGCATCTGATTCGAGTACAGCAGTTGTGGCTAGATCTGAGAGGATGGGACGTGAGGGCCATCTCCCGCATATTCGGGGACCAAGCTGCTGAAGCTATGTGAGACGTTAGTCAGAGTGTTACCTCCGGCCAAGATTTAGTTTTTTGGGGACCTTCATCATCAGGTACGTTTTCAACTAAGTCAATTTGGAGCCTCTACAGATATGCCTCACATATGCACCCGATCATGCATTTACTCTGGAGAAAATGTATCCCACGAAAGTGGTCTTTCTTTCTTTGGCATATTTTCAAAGGCAAGGTCCCTTTGGACGAGATCCTCAAAGAGCTGGGGTTCTCCTTGGCTTCCAGATGCCTGTTGTGGGAGCCCAGAGGAGGAATCGATCGATCACCTAATCGTCAGTGGCAGTCTAGCAGAGGCGGCATGGAATCACTTCCAGTTTGTTCTTGGGCATCCTGACATGGCGGGCTCTTTCCATATGTATTTTGTGCAGTTGTGCGCCCCTCCCGACCAACACAATAAACTAATATTCGTTGCATCCATGGTATGGGTCCTTTGGAAAAATTGAAACAAACAGAGACATGAAGTGTCACGACCCGCACCCGATGTAAGGGCACGAGTACATGGATATGTCCAGCCTACGCTGCCACATCTATGGTAGAATATTGTCTAGTTCAACAATACTATCTATCTATCTCATAAAATAATATATCATAACTTGTCAATGATATCTAAATTCCAAAAGGAGGACAATAGGATAAATAAATACGATAATCAATACTCAATCATAATAAAACTAGAGGAATATATTGGTATGATAATATATAAGAAATAAAGAGCTCAAAGTCATAAATAGAAATACTACAACCATAAACCAAGTCTAAGGGACTATCAACACCATCATGAGTCTAAACAACAACATCGACAAGTATAGTATCAATAATACATCCCAAAGTCTAAGTAAAGCCAAAAATAAATTCGGTACCAAAATACTAGATAGAGATAACTAATACAACTAGTGTCACCGGCTAGACCTCCCCGTAATCACTCCAGAACTAAAGGGTCCATGGATGCGGCTGCTATCTCCTGTGGTCCATAGTGAGTTGGACACAAATCCTCTAAATAATCGTCTAAAAATATATATATAGTCATGATGGAGCGAGTATAACCCAATAGTAGTTTCAAGTTAATTGATAATGACTATAAACAATAATAGTGAATGTAATACAAGAAGAGAAAACATAGAGCAGATATCATAGTATGACAAGGAAGGAAAGACAGGTAATCTAGAGCAATAAGGCAAAATCAATACAATATGAGATAGAATAAAAGAATAACTGATACTACACTAAGTGTTTTGAGATATCATTCCAATATGTGTTTAACCAATGGTCAATAATCAATAAGCAATGTCCATAATAGTATGGCTCAATCATACGGATAATGTATGATTGGCTATCCACAATAACACGATTGTACGACTCAATCCAATAGGATCGAATATCCACAATAATATAATAGTATGGCTCAATCCAATAGGATTGGCTATCCACAATAACACGATCACGATAGTACGGCTCAATCCCTTATGATTGACTATCCACAATAATACAAGTACGATAGTACGGCACAATCCTTTAGGATTTGCTATCCACAATAATACAATCATAATAGTATGACAAAATCCCTTCGAATTGACTATCCATAATAATATAATATCCCAATCAAGTCACACCATGATACAAAAAATACATTGCGGAGTCTACATATGAGCATGGTGAGGTATACAATGAATGTGAGAACAATAGATATATCAGGAATAAAATCCATACAATTAGCCCGTGTAACCATCGTATCGAGAATCAGATAAAACACTACTAAATACTTGTATTATAGAAATTTTCAAGTAATGGAAACTATTAGAGGATGTACTCGCCGGAGGTCCTGGGCAAACGATGCAAATCGGTGTCCGAACTGGTGTCACACAGACCTATATATAAGATCACATATTAGTTGGTGTAATAAAGTGATAAACAAGTTAAAATAAATTAAATATGGTTTTCTAGATCATTTCTAGGTCGTATTAGTCAAACTAAGTCAAATTAGGTTTCTTCCTTGATTTTAAATTCATACTAGTCTTACCTTGTTAATATCTAAGGTATACTAGCTAATACTACTAGTACTAGTTAATATTAACTATAATAGATAATACTTTATACTAGTTATCATATTATATATATAGACTCCATGTATAACTAGTATCTTAGTATACTTTAGCATACCTACAAAACATCCCTAACACCCACACAACCTAGCCACTGACCTTGATCACCCCTTAGTACTTAAGACTGATACTCTGTTTCACCACTGATACTTTACATAACTCACTTGCACAAAAATCCAAACCTTACTTACTCATCACTCCAACAAATTCACACACAATCAACTGATACTAAGTATCAGCCTCCCCACATCAGTCCATACCCAGATATTTAACCGATAATTCTCCTCTATCCATACCCAAAACAGCAGAACGGTCTTCCTTTAGAGGACACAATTTACTAAAGTAAATCTTACTCTTTTCTTTATTCAACTGAAGCCCCTACATACGTCCAAACTCTTCCATGATTTGTGAGATGACTGTGAGACCCTCCATAGATGGTATGAGGAAGACCAAAAGGTTATCAGCATAGATAAGATAAGAAACACATGGAGTAGTCTTCCTATATAAGGGAGTGATCTATTTCTGATGCACTGCAATATCCAGCATACAAGTGAAATATTCTATTACCAGCGTGAACAAATATGGCGACAGTGGATCCCCTTGACATAGTCCTCTGCTACTCCGAATAAATATGTATGGTTGTCCCTAAATAAGAACTGAGAATGTAGCAGTCGAAATATACTCCCAAACCTGGGCCATCAAAACTGGATCGAATCCCATCGCAAGCATCACCTGACAGACGAAGCCCCGATTTACCATATCAAACGCCTTTCAGAGATCCATCTAGATACATGCTTTTATACCCCCGGTTTGTTGAATCTCCTTACCAGTTCGTGCACAAGGAGGCTATGCTCCTCAATCGAGAGACCTTTGATAAATGTCGCCTGGTTCGAAGAAACCAATCCTTGCATCAGCACTTCCATCCTTTGACACATAATGTGAGTAATAATTTTATATAAATAATTGCAACATGCAATAGGGAGAAATTCTGCTAGATCAGTTGCCCCCTCCTTCTTCGGTATTAGGATGAGAAGCGTGTGGTTTAACTCTTTCAGCAATCTGTCACTAATGAAGAACTCCTGAACCACCTCTAAAAGCTTGAATTTAATCTCCTCCTAATGTATCTTGTAGAACTTGCTATTAAATTTCGTCTGGCCCAGAAGATTTGTTAGGATCAGCCTCTCGTATAACCGCCTCCACTTCCTCCAATCTGACCTGCTCCAACAGCACCATATTTTCATGTTCTGTAACCAGTCGCTTACACACAAGATCAGGAAAGATAGATTCATAATCAGTTTTATTATAAAGCATAGAGTAGTACCTGACCGTCTCCTCTTGAATGCTTCTTGGAGAACGAACCAACTTTTCGTCGACTCCTAATAGCTGTGTGATGCTATTATGATGCTGACGAGCCCAGATCACATTATAGAAAAAATTTGAATATCTGTCCTAGTCCTTGAGCCAGGAACACTTTTCTCGTTGGGCCGCTTGGAGCTCGTCTTGCGGTCGAAGGAGACTGACCTCCCGTGCAATAGTCCCCTCGCTTGCCACAAATCCCTCATTGAGCATATCCGCCTGAAGGGCATCTTGAACCTCTCTAAGTTCAGCATCTTTGGCCTCCAACGTTGGCATCGGCCACGACCGGCTCCAGAGCTTAAGTTTGACTTTGACCTTTTTAAGGGCCGAAACCAACCAGAACTGGGCAGTCCCAGTTTGCCCCGACTGTAACACCCTCTCAACTGCTTCATGATACCCATCCGATAACAACCAACCGTTGTTATACCTGAAAAGTCTAGCACGCTTTACCTCCTTTTCTACCAACTCTACGTGGATAGGACAATGATTGCTCGTCCCCGCGGGCAACCCCACAGCCGTTTGGGGGAAGGTGTCTAGCCATACCCTATTCCCAAGAGCTCGGTCCAGTTGACAAGTGACTCGCTTACGAATGGCCTTGTTGTTTAATGTCCAGATGTGACCGCTCCTCATTAGGCCCTATAGCCCGCTTTGCACCATACATCTCTAAAATTCTCCCAGAATATTGTCGGGAACCAGCCTCCCTCCAACCTTCTCCATCCGGTACATCAACGCATTAAAGTCCCCCATTAAAAGAAGAGGGAGTTTTTCCCTACCGCCATGACTCTTGTAGAAATAATGTCCCTCCATAGTGTCTCTCTCCCACGTCGATCATTATGGCGGTAAACCTCCCCAAACCATAACGTAAGATCGCCCTTGTTAGAAAGCTCCACAACTATCAACTGCTCTGACATATGAATATATTTGCCAGCCCAGCTACGGTTATCCATCAGACCCAAATACGTGCGACCCCACATAGATGTAGGTTATGTAATAAGACCACCGAGTAGATGTTCGTCTCATCAATAAATTTTTTGTCTTTATTTTTGTTTCAAGCAATGCAATGAAAATATATTTCTCTTTATTAACCACCGTACAAATCTCCTTCTATCTATCTAGTGAACATGTTTCCCGTATATTCCAGGAAATGATTGACATTAATGTTCATGTAATTCTCCTTGCATAACATCGGCTCCAACACCTGGGAGAGTTGTTGGATCAGCCTGCTCCATGTCCTCCTCTACATCATACAAAATAGTTTGGTCTGACGCTTCCTTTGTCAAGATACTGGCCCAAGCCGAATTATCTCTACACACTTCTTTCACCTCGTTTGCCAAAGAAGGACCCATATGAGATGTGTCCACTTGGAGAGGACATGCATCTCTTTTACGGCTCTTGAACTGCTCCCCTATCGATGTACTTTGAGTGAAGGAACTATGCACAGAAGATGCAGCCATGCCTCTTGTTGTAACCCCCCGAGTTGCCTGGAATACAACCATACACCCACCAGAATCCCCTACAGGACCACCGACCTGGCCTTCGCCATGAGATGGCGAACCTTCCACTACTCCATCTACCATCTGGGTCACTACGGGCCTCTCTACTTGGACTACTGCCTATGGTACACGAAACAAATCCCCCAAGGAGGACCCCTACCATGCATTATTCGGTTGAGGAGGAAGGGACCTATCTTTTGGAGGAGATGATCCCGGAGCCGATTCTCCTATCTCAGACTTGCAGTTAGCAGTATCATGGCCAAAGCAATCGCACCGATTGTATCTAGGTAGATACCACTCATATTCCACCACCTGAGTAAGCACTTCCCCGGATGACACATCATACTCCAAAATCTGCGGAAGAACCTTTTCAGCCTCTATTTCAATGAATATACGGGCATACATCAGCCTGGACCGATAAGTGGTAGCATCATCCGCCTTAATAGGATTACCTATGAGGCTGGCCAGACGCATTATCAACGGAACGTCCTAATACTTAGACAAGAAATTCGGGAACCGAATCCATACTGGAACAAAATTTAGAATATCCTTTTTCGCATTTTGAGTCCGACGGCCACTCCCACAGAATTTGAGCCGACCATCGAAAGTCCAAGCCCCCCTGTAAGATACGCTCTGCGTCCTCCCTAAGACCAAATTTGCCAAGGTATAAACCGTTCTCCCTTGCAAAAAATCTCCATACTACCTTTGGGGTGCCATACCCGCTGAGCATAGGCACGTATCTGGACATAAAAGGGCTTATCCCCAAGCACGTACAGAATAATAGTGTTACTCCAATACTGCGTAACCTCCTCAATCTCCTCTGCCGGGAACGAAGCCATGTAACTGTTACCCACCTTCTTAGGTGCCACATAATACGACCCCTTAGGTGCATGGGCCCCTCCAAGCTGGCAAACATCCGCCTTAGATTTGCCGGTTGGTTTCGTTTGTCCTATAGCCGGACTACCCCAAGTAGCACGCAACGTATCCGTGCCAGTTGAATTTGATTGCCATGCTACCTGACTACCCCTTGCCGTAGCAACTGGATCATTCGTCGGACCACCCATCACTCCCTTGCCCTTATCTAGGACTGTACCCATTGGACGCCATACCACAGATGGAATGTCGTCGCTCTTTACAACCCTTCCTGGAGCCGATTGCATTACCGAAAGATGCACCGGCTTGCCCGTCGGACCTCCATTAGCCAATCGTTGTCCACCACCCCTCCGGTCTGACCTGGGAGGTAGCCTCAGCGAGCCATTCCCTGCCCGAATATGAACCCGCTCAGCCGGAGTTCTCTTGCCCTTCCCACGCCTACGTCCCATAATTGTAGACCAACCACCGCCATCCCGCAGCGCCTACACCGTTGCCGTATCCGCCGACCCCCGTCTTTCCCCTACGACTACTGGTCCCGGGTCCCAAGCCCCGAGAAGCACTAGATCGCCCATGGGGGAGCTGCCGCTAAGGTTAGGGTTAGCCATTATATATATATATATATATATATATATATATATATATATATATATATATATATATAATTTTATATTTCTTAAATAAAAAGTTTAAAACCTAAATTTTTCTACCCAAACTCTTCAACTCCTTATCGTAAAATTAATTTTAGTTTGTATTTTGTAATGATTGTGACTTGATTGCTATTTGATTATGTGTTTAATATTACTTTTATTTAAAATTATTTCAAATATCATATTAGAGCCCGATAAACTCGACCCAACCCGAGCCTGAGCCGATCCTCCGGACTTGGTATTGGACTACATATGTTGAACCCGAGGTCGGGTCGGGCTTGAGCTCGGACTAGGCTTATGATTCTTCGGGTTGGATTTGGGTTGAGCTCAAGTCCGACCCAACCCGTCCGAGTTGCACCCCTATGTTTAAACAAATGTGATGAAATATAAGTGTATAATCAAAACTAGTCTTTAGTCAACAAGTAATCATTTGAATGACATGGCCGGAGATAAGTACGAGGATTAGGATATACTAATTTTGCAGTGTGGTGGAGTACTGGTGTGTTGATTTTTCATGCAGATCTTACAAAACTTGTACAAACTATCGAGGACGTTCCGTTGTTTAAATAATACTTTTAGAGTTTACTTATCATATTCTAAACATTTTTTTTTGTATATTCAATTAATACTGAATTAATTTTGTTTAAGACTGTGAACACCCATTTTTATATATATAAATAATATTACTAGTAATATAAAATTCTAGAATTTTGAACTAAGTATATATGTACATAGTTTATTTGGTTAATAGCTTTTGTTAATATTTATGTTCTCCAAACAATAGTCATCTTTAGTGTTAATGTTGTGCATGTACATATAACATGATACATATATATATATATATATATATATGCATTCAACCCAACTTGACCGCCAGCATGAAAGGTTCAGGTCTGGGTTGTGCTCATCCGGACCCCTAAACCTATGTGCTAGTCACACCTAAAAGCCTTCAACCTACCTGTATGCATTAGCCTATGTTTTTATGTTGTTCCCACACAAGCCGAATTGTGTATATGATTCCAGTTCGGGTGAAAGAGGTGGTACCACGTTGTATATGTTTTGTTGAGTGTCAATGAGGAGGATAGCAAGGAAGGGAATAGGCCAACGGTTTTATGGTGCATGTGGCCATGCTGTATCACGCATATATGGGATAATGTGTGAGAAAGTGAAAGATTTTGTGCTTAGTTGTGTATAGGAGATTGGGTTTGATGTTAGAATGAATAATCTGGAAGAATAGCTTGCTGTAACACACATATATTTCTTTTTACTCAAATGCCATTTATGCCCAATTGTGTGATGTTAACTCAAAATTTTATATTAGTTAAAGAGTGGTAATATAGTAAAGCCAATTTGGGAGAAGGAATATTTTGAAGAAGGGATCCTACTCCTGCTGGGCCAGTGCTTAATGGTTTTGGAATATAATTACAACTAAAGGTTAAATCTTGCACTTGACCGTGAATGACTGCGCATATTATTTGGATTACGATAGTAATATAAACGTGTAAAGCTGATAACTGTAAGGAATTAAAAAATACATTTTTGGGGATTTAGTTGGATGAGGCATTGAGATTATGGTGAAAGATTGACTAATGGCATCTCGATATAATCTGGAAGTTTTTGGTAGATTAATAAATGTGTTCATGGCCTATATAGGGTCAACCGGGTGTATATAGCTCATGTATGTCTATAACTAAATAGCGGTAATATGCATGCATTCCTAAATAAATAACATTACCATCTTAGATAATTAATTAGTTTCTTAAATTATTTCTATAGGATCTTTGGGCTCTTCGGACTTGGACGTTGGACCAGTTTCTCTTCTCAGCATCTGGAATCAGGCAAGTGTACCTTGCCGATATGTATTTCAGTTCCTTACTTTATATGTATCTTGTATGCATAGTTTTATTTTTGTCTTCTGGCCGTTGGTCGATACTTTTCATCCGAGTCAAACTCGGGCTCCGACGTCCGTTAGTGCCGTCGAGTATCGATAGCTAGAGTTTGACATTACGATATCTTAGACGCACCACCATTGGTACGTCATGCCTCAGGACACTTTTACATGACACTTCTATTATGACAGATTTCGTACTTGATGTTCTCAAAGTGATCGGAATCTGTATTGGTGCTAGGAAGCGCGACTTGATACTTTACACCATATATTATTATGACTCAATGTTCTAGTTAGAGAGTCTGATCAATCGTATCGTAGATATGAATCGTGAGGTCACATGGAAGGGGAGAACATACACTAGGCGCTTGGGCTACTTTCCCACATAGTTGTCGTTGTTTCACTACCACAACTACGGTGCTTTCATAGTTGCCACAGTCTCCCTGACAGGGATTTCGGTGTCATTCATAGTTGCCGGATAGGTCTTCGGTGTATACCGTGACAGCCCGCATGTATTAGTATTGTTCTTAAATTGCATTCACATAGTTGGTTATTCTAGATTATGTAACACCCCGTTCCGCTCAAGCGGACTGCCGATTCAAACGGCAAAAGTGTAATGTCCTGACCCGCTTTGCTCAGGCGAGAATACTCGTTTAAGGCAAAGGATATCCAGACTTGTCCCTACAGAAGTTCGGCTTAGGCTTTCAGAGGCTCGCTTGACGTATCGCTCAACCGAGGCGAATCATCGCTAAGGTGGGTAGCTACGGTGAACTTGTCTTTGCTTAGCCAGCACACTTAAAATATGGAATGCTACATGCTAGTCGCTAGGTGAATCATCCTCTGCATGCTAATAAGAATATAATGCACCTAGCTAAGGGAATAATCCCAACTTGTATTTCTTGTGCTAGAACATGGAAATAAAATATTGCTTATATTCAGACCCTCGCATGTTACCCTAGATAATGTCGCTCGGAAAGTCCCTTACGATTTCACCTCTCGGCTTACCTTCGGGCCAGAGCCAACGTGTTTGCTTGAGTTCCTTAGAAACGCATGATTGCTTGCTTACAAATGTCTAACGTTATTCATATCGTGCATGCATTCTAGTTAGCCAGGAGACTATCAAATAGCTCTTCTGTGCAATTGAACCTGCAAGTATTCGGGACCGTTAGGTCACCAAGGCAATCCCCGAACCAGGGGCATGCATCAAGGCAAGTGAATACTGAACTGGAATCACATCAAGTTTATCTCTGAACGAGAATCCTGTTAAGCAAAGCCAAAAATCCTAACTCTTGGAGCAATACTCGTTCAGAGCGGAAATGATAGATTGTACTCGTGTTATGGATTGTCTTATGAAAGATATAAATTTGGATGACCCTAGAGACTGCGTATCACGGACAACTTGTGCACAAGGTCTTAGTTTCTACGGACGGCCGCTGGGGCACTGGCACCGATCCGATCCGGACGGAACTCTATTGTATAGTCTATTATAGTGGACGAGATGGCATGTAGCGCTCATTGTTCTTTCGCTGCATATCATTCTCTCCACTGACTAGTGTCCTTTATGGCTATGCCAGCGACCTATTATTCATATAGATAAGTCATCCTCGCTTAGCGGCTATCCGCGTGCGAGTTATTGCATCGCACGAAGAACATCTAAAACGCCTGAACGATCATGACACAGTGTTTGCATATGCTATCGCCCTGAATGTTATATATATGCTCGTGTTTCAATTAACTTGGTTTGCCTTAGACAGGGAAGGACAATGGTAAGTTCGTAAGTCTCGCCGTATTTCCTCTTATATCGCACAGGCGCACTGCCACACGAGTTAGGCTATTCAATCTTTGCCATGAAACTGATCCTAAGGCAACTAGAAGGACAACATAATAGTTGGTGCACGAATATATATTACGTGTTTGGATTTTTCGAGCGGACGAGTAGCCTCTCCACCAGTGCATTCAATGTACTGATAATCCACCAGGTCATTTGCAGGGTGCGGCAGAACCTCGTTCGGTGCAGATGCCTCCTTCGTGCGTGCTAAGGCCAGGAGTTCACTCTGAAGCCTTGGAGCGTTGCGTTCGGAACAGAAGCACATATACAAGATATAATGTTGGAACATCGCCTGTACAATTATTCCACAATTGTAGCCACTTGGCAAGCTTTTACTATTTCGGAGAGAGATCTGAGCGAATTATAATCTCAGCCAAGCGCCGCCTGTAACACTTGTTTATATCAATAAAGAGTTTTACTTCAACTTATGTTATTCAATGCTTCCGCTATTGTCGACTCAGTGAACTTGTTATCAATCGCCTATGCGTTTATTTGATTCCGCTGCACTCGGACAATCTGTCTCTGTGGCCTAGACTTCTTACCGCCAGCCAATGAACCACGGCCTTGCACGGGAGCGGATCACGCTCGTGCGGCATCACGCCCGGATGGGTCAAAGCGATGGTTCCGCGAGAGCGCTGGCGTGGTCATTCTCGCCTAGCGGGGACGGCCGACTTAGCCTGTGGGAGATCGGGGCGTGACAGATTACCCCCTTAAGTACTCGTGTGTGTGTGTGTATATATATATATATATATATATATATATATATATATATATATATATATATATATATATATAGTTTATGATACTGTTTTACTACGGCATATTATTTTTTTTTACTTGTTATGTCCCTCTGAGGACATGGTTCCCTTTCAGGGATATGCGAGAAGGATTACCCGAAGGTGTGCGGACCAGGGACTTACGATGTTGCAGCACCAGTTGTAGAGGACAAGATTCTTCCAGAGGACTTCACCTGATCTTGGTATAGACTTCACCTTGGATCCGATATCTTTATCTAGTTAGCTGATATTGGTCCTAGTTATATTTCTGCACTTCTTTTCATTCAGTACTGTATTAGCGGGTTTGTCCCTGTGTGACTCTTTCATGATTGTATTATGATATTTTCAGACTTATTTCCATTCTGCACATTAGTAGACTTGATTTCTCTATGTGTTTCATTTGTTATATCTGTGGATGAGATTAGTTACATTATTTATGTTTAAATGTTGGGTTATATCATTGTTTCATACAGCTTAGGTGTACTCCAATGGGTCTATTAGATTGGGATGCCCATCGGAGTGTACCCGTTGGCCATTGCCACGTGGCTCAGTTTCACATATGTTCGAACTGAGACGTGACAGAGATTTCTAGATCTAGACACGTAAAATCTGGCTTTATCATAGATTTAGTTTATTGTTTTTTATGGAATGTCATCTAATGATATAAAAAAAATGCGTTGCACACGCATAATGTGTACATGATGTTTATATATTATATTAACTAGTATATAGACACATGCGTTGCACGTATTTCAAACTATTTTGGAAAGCAAACAATAGTATTTTAATTTTCTAGTACTTGAGAAAAGTAAAATACTTTAGTTTTTTTTTACTACTACTTGAAAATAGCAAACAATAGTTTTTTTTTTACTAATTTAGAAGAGCAATTTTTTTTATTTTTTTACTACTTGGGAAGAGGAAACACCAACTACTTTTTTTCTATACTTAATTACTTAACTACCTATAAATTTAATGAATATTTTTAACTAATAAACAAAGATAAGGGTAGTTTGGAAACAAAAACTTTAACGGTGAAGTCTAACTTTTTTTATTATATAATACTAGCATATATGCACGTGCCTTGCACGTATTTCATACTATTTTGGAAGAGCACACAATATTTATTATTATTATTTTTTTACTATTTGAGAAGAGCAAAATATATTAAATTTTTACATATTGGGAAGAAAAAACAACAATCTTCTTTAATTTTTTTTTAAGTAGTTAACAATTTTAGAAATAAAAACTATCCACGTAAAATTTAGTGAACAATTTTAAGTAGTAAATATAAATAAGATTATTTTAGAAGTCTCATCTCACTTTCCTTATTATATAGTAGTATAGATAGATTATAGACAAAGCTGGTCCAATCAGTGACCTCCCCCATTTCTCAGTTCCCACAAACTGCTGGAAACGATTGAGAGAAGTGCTTGTGATTGCTTCTTTTTTTTTCTCTTTTCTATTGACGAGAGCAAATATTGTAAACTGGGATAAAATAAATGTTTTAAAAATCGGACCGATGATTGAACTGAAAATCTTTGGTATAGGTCGGATCGGGGTTCAAATATGTCCATTACGAGAACCAAATCATATAAGATATCCACATTTACTTCTTTGTTTGATTTGGTTCTTAGTATGTATCGTTTGGTTTTGTTTGGTTTGGTTTTGTTTTACAACTATAAGGTCTCTCAAAACCAAACCAAGTACCAAATAATCCAAATCTCACGTGATAACCTTTTTTGAGTTTAAAAAATAAAAAATAAAATGGCCGGTTCAATTGTGAACCGGTTCGATCGGTTCACCGGTTAAACTCTGATAGAAAAAATCCGTCAGTTCTTTAAAAAATTGGTTCAGGTCAGACCGGACCGATTTTTGGTCAGATCTGATCTGATCTGATCCGATTCAACCGTCGGTCCGGTCCGGTTTTTACAACACTGGATAAAATCAAAAACTACATGTTAAGACAGTGTCATGTAATATTATTTCCGTTTTGTAATAAGAATGAAATATCATTTCTCTCTGAAATAAAATTAGAAATCGGAACTCAACTTTAAAATAGATCATGTTAGGATATATTTGGCAAATAAAAAATACGAGATAAGAAAATGTAGGAAAGTAGAGCCAGTTTTCATTTGTTTACATGTTTTGTAGTTGAAAACTAGTTTAAAAAAGGTGTAGGTTCACAACCAAATTAGAAAGTAACAGCCATTACCTCCCAACAAATGGAACCTCATGTTGAAAGTCATGAAAAGCAATAATAATTTTTTTAGTACTATTTATTTTTGGAAAACAACACTAAAGTTACGAGAAACAATAATATTTTTTTAGTGCTATTTATCAGCTACAAAATTTTGTTTTTATAGTTTCTTCCAAATAAATAATATTTTAAGTTAAAAATATAATTCTTTTAACATTTCTTGAAATTAATAAAAATTAAATTAACAGTTTCGAAAAAAAAAAAAAAATTCCATTTGCCAAACAGATTCCTATATTAACCAACTTATAAGACAAAAAATAGATAAAAAATGTTCACCAAAATTTATCTTTTGTTCAAGACCGGTCCTGAGGATGGACGGATGGGCTGGACGACCGTCCAAGACCACCTATTAAGAAAAGACTCCATAGATTTAGTATATTATTTATACAACAAATCAAATAATTTTTTTTATAACTATCCAAATTATTATTTTTAGAAATTAAAAGGTTCAGTCCAAAAAAATAAAAAATAAAAAAAATCAAAGAAACAACACTTACCAGTTTTTTATATTCAAAGAAAAGTTCCTTTCAGATTTTTTTTTTTTTTTTTCTAAAATTCCTATGATAGATTTTGCATAAGGCTCCTTTATTATTTTGGTTTAAAGCAGGACCAGTCCAGAGGACGGACGACCGTCCTAGACCCCTCAGTAGGTAAGGCCTCCAAATAGGACCCAATGTTGCTAACTAGCCCTGTTGGACCTTATAATGGGAAAGCCCAAACAAGCTCTAGACTCAAATTAATACTCTGTAGTAATGACTTTAGGAGGAAGACGGTCCAAAGGAAACATGTATTCATTTATACATAGTAAGCTTTATTGACCAAAATAAAAATAACATAGTTCAAACCATAGATAAATATGATTGAGAAAGTTATTACCTCGATACCAACAAATTTACTTGTTATTTCTTAAATATATCGCATTATTATAACTGTTATAGTTACTTTGTTCTTTTGCTTTCAGATGATCTTATTTTTATTGGTCTTGTTTGAGTGTTAAAAAAACGACAATAAAGTTACGCTACTAAGTTATACTTTCCTATTTTTTATTTGTTAATTTATTTAGAAGCTTTGATTAGTTAAATTGATTGATAAAATAAATATAAAAAAATCATAAATTTTGTTTAAAAAATTAAAAAAAATTAAAATATCCATTCAAGAGATCTCATTTTCAAATTTCGTGCTAGATTTCGAAAGTTCTCGGACCGACTCTGGTTTAGAGCAAAAAAAGAAAGAAGTCATATTTAAAATTTTACTCAAAGGCACTCATCATCCTCATGACCGGGCCATCGTTTGTTTATAATGGACAAGGACACGAGCCACAACTAAAGAAAGTGACAGTGATGAGATGTGCAGTGGAGTGGGTATGCTCACGCTACACTTGTGAGCAGACTACTTGCCTTCTTATCACGTTTGTTTGTTTGCAAAATTTAAATACCAAAATAATTTATTTTATTTTAGGACACCACTTGTGAGTTTAATAAAGAGATAAATGCCACCCCCACCTCACAGCCCAAAATAGCAACACGGACTTTGAAGTTAGTACTCCCACTATAATGGGTTTGATTTGAATGAAATTAGTAAAAAATGATACAACATAAAATAATCTTTTGATGACAAATGTTAAAAAATTATATGGTCCAAAAATAGTATAAAATCTAAAATTTAGAAATTGAGGTTTCAAATTGAGTATTACTATTCTACAAAATGAGTTCCCATATTTTGAATGTAGAAAATTTTCAGACCTAGACTATAGCTCTTGTGGCTGGAACAGAACCATTATAAAACTTCAATTTAACCTTACTATACTAAAAAAAGAGCTGATGTATTCAGAATATAGAATCTAGAAATTGTGATATTGATAATAGAAGCTCTACCAAACACCAACCAAAATATAGAAGCTCGACCAAGCACCTTATCCTTAAGAGAGAGCAATCTTCTGTTACCTATGATAATTATCAGTAATCAAATTACTGAAAGTAAAATCTCTTTGTTAAAGCCCTCCAAATCCATTTACCCAAAATTGATTTTTATTTATTTATTAGGTTAATAACCCCCAATTAATCCTTCTCCTTTTGTACTTTTACAACCATCTTCCTTTACCAGCCCAAAAGCTCCTAATTTTATCCAGCCACCACTCAGGAACATAGAAAAAGGACATCATGTACATAAGAATACTAAGATAAAACAACATTAACCATAATCATTCTACCTCCCCTTGATAAAGAACTAGCTTTCAAAGAAACCAATTTATTCTCAACTTTGTCAAAACTGTTGCAATTGAACAAAGCTGCAACTTGTTCATCCTTACTATTATTACCATTTGTCCCAACAACAATAGTTTTTGATACAGAATAACCTTCGAAGAGAGAGAATATATTTCAGATCAGTTAAAGCCCGAAAAGAAGTGTTCCAAAAAAGTAATGGGCTTCTTCCGATTCCTCTTAATTCCCTACTCCAGTTATGGCTCAAACCAATTTTTTTTGGACTATAAATGGAAGCTTTTTCCGGGGGATCGAATCCATCTAGCTAGAAAACTTATGTATCCACGTCCTTACCACTTGAAAAAAGATTGCTAGTGGGACATATGGTTAAGTTGCATGCTAGATGCAACCTCTTGTATACTTTTTACGGCCGTGGTCGTACCGTCGAGGTGTCAATGTACTCGTAGTGTGTAGTCCACGGTGCCGGACTTTAGATTTTAAGGCCTGAGACGAACTATAAAAAGTTTGCCCTCAAAGCTTATTGTTCACATAATTTCTTTTTTCATCGACGACGATACAATAGAATTATCTATACAAAATTTAAAAAATAAACAAAATATAATATCTAAAATAATATATATCATAATGAAATACTAATAATATTGAAGATGTTCCAAACAAAAAAAATAAAACAGTAATTTATTTTGTTGTCCAATTACCTCCAAGAAACACACACAAAGGGAGACTTCGAAAGGGGAGATTGATAAAAGCGGAAGGGTAGAGGAGATTGAGAGCGTCAGACTGTTAGATCGACGGAAGGAGAGAATTTTGACAGCGACTGCACACATTTTTTTTAATTTGACTAATTGACTTGTTTCTTGGTATCCTAATATATGACATTTAGATATCCTATAATAATAAAAAATTTACACAGACTAAAAGTGTTAGAATGAATCTGTTGATTTTTTTTCTCTCTTAAAAATATAAAATAATATTAAATTTTTTTGGTGCATTCTAAAATTTTGAATCCGAAATAACCGTCTCGTAGAACTCATATAAAGTACGGCCTTGGTAGTTGGACTTGTTATGTTTTTTTCTTCGTATTACGGTACTCAAACATGAAAGGTCCTCCTCCTTTGGACATATCATCCTTTGATTCATCTTGATTAAAAGTGCTTTCAGCACAACTTTCATCTATATTGTTTGAATCAAGGTTAATGAGATTCCGCACCTCCACCACTCAAGGTTATTCCGAACTGAAGAGCAATCCTCATGGGAATATCCCTCTTCTTCAAAATCAACACCCTCTAGTTTAAAAGAGGGATGAAGATTGTAAGATGGGTTCTACGATCCATTTCTTCTTAAATAGCAAATTTGGAAACCAATTTGCTGAATCCATTGGGAAGAAAAATCAATCTTGTTCCCCAAATGTATGTTAGAAATCCCATATTAGAGAAGAAATTGATAGTTGCTCTTTCCGATTAATTGGATGTTAGTTCCGAAATCAGATCAAAGAAGAAGAGGTAGCCACAAAGTAGAGACTCACACAAGAGTTTGTCTCTACAAACTCCAGAAGAGAAGTTAGTGCACTGAGATTCACACAAGAGTTCATCTACAGTGACACAACTCCACAAAAGCACTAAACTAGGAACATGTTACAAACTGACAACCTAAAGAAAATGCAAATACAACAAGAATCATAAAACCGTTATTCTCTTTACGTTCGCAGACGCTACACCAAGAAGAACGGGAACAATAACAGAAATACAAAGAAGGGAACTCCTGCTGGGGTGATCAAAATCACCAGAGCTCAAGGCAAGATTCGCGCTATACAACGATCCGCCCCCAGGATCCAGCAAGTTCACACGGAAACTTCTGGAACGTTCTTGGTCACCTTCGGATCACTCGAAAGATTTCTTTGGAAAGATGCTAAATCTTCCTTTGGAAAGATGCTAACTCCTGCAGCAGGTCCTGCTGGTGCTCTCGGTTTTTATCCCCCTCTCAATTATTTTTAACCAACCAAATAAAAGAGGAGAGCCTCTATTTAAAGAGGATTTCAGCTTCCATGCGACCTGAGAAAAAAAATTAGGCCGCCTGCACCGCTCTACTGCACAGAGCAGACAGCGTCGTCAGGCGCCGAAAACTGCAGCCGCGTGGCACAGAGAGCCACGAGTCGCCTGCGCGTTGTACTGCACAGAGCAGACAGCGCCGCTAGACGTCGAAAGCTGCAGCCGCGTGGTACAGAGAACCACATGCCGCCTGTGCCGCACCGAGCCGCCAACATCAGTCCCTGTCTCCTCCACACTTGACTCGCTCAACCTAATTTCCTGGTCGCATAGCTCCAGGCCGCAAGGCTCCTGGTCGCATGGGCACCTGGCCGCATGCGCACCGGGCCGCATGGGCACCTGACTGCCTGGTCACCTGGCCGCATGCGCTCCTGGCCACAAGGGCTCCGGGCCGCATGGGCTCATGGCCTCATGCTCACCTGACCGCATAGCCCCTGGCCGCATGCGCCCCAGGTCGCATAGCTCCATGAATCATGCGCCCGAGCAAGCAACCGTGCATGAAACTCGTGCATAAAGAAGCACACGATCGCCATGCGACGATGCTGACGTGCTAAGTGCAAAGTGCGCCAACAAAGTGCCACTTTGCGCCCTTAAGTCCGAGTCCGAGTTGCTAATCCCCTATGGGACTTAGCTCCTTAGGAAAATTTCCAAAGGTGGTGACAAAATAAAGATTGTCATAATAGGATTCACACTTAATCCATCTAGAAAAGTCAACCCACATGGGCCACCACACCATGTGCATATACCAATACTAAGCAAAGCTATATATTGAGATATACACATTGGTGGTTTTTCAATGTGGGACTAAAACTCCCAAAGCAAGTGAAAAATATCAACAATCCCCCACATATATCACAATATATGGTCGAGTGTTCCTTACAGTGACATCCCATCATGCATTAGGATATATGTCGCCCATGACTTGAATCTTTCTGCATGGGTCAAACAACAGTACAATACAAGAATGAACTAAGCCTTGAATTCTGAACCAGAGCTGATGTTCTTCTCACTCGCAAAATGATATCAGGTGTGCCTCCGTTTGCACATTAAAGGCCCTGTGCTGACCTAGTATCGGTGTATATTTCTTGGGTGTCTACAAGTTTACCCTCAAAAGACGGCCTATATCTCTGTCCATACACTTAGGTGAGTTACCTTATAAGAGAGTTTAATATTTTCTAGCATGAAGTATTGCTCTTCTGTGCGGTGCTATGCCACTGTGACATGGCTCATAGTCGAGGTTAACTACCTTATGTGGTGTCACCCACAGTAGCATGAGGTCACTAGCCTCTTAGTAGTGTTGTACTACATCCCAGCATGAAGTCTTGCACTTCCGTGCAGTGCTACGCCGCTGTGACATGGCTCACAGCCGAGGTTAACTACCTCATGTGGTGTCATCCACTATAGGATGAGGTCACCGGCCTCTTAGTAGTGTTGTGCTACAACTCTCTATCTTTTCAGCATTAGGCTACCTGCCTATTTGCGGTGCTACTGCCGCTGTGACATGGATCGCAAACGAGGCTATACATATTTTACCTCGTCATGGTGTCACACCACTATAGCATGGGATACAAGTCCCTTGTAGTGCTAAACTATACGTGCTTTCTGCAGCGTACGCCGGACATTCACTCTGTCCGAGAACTCATTAAGGTATCGAAGCCAAACTTACACAGGAATTGTTCTATAGAAGAAAATAGTAGACAACAGTGATTTTGGGTACGTATCCCATATTGTCCATAAGGACTACCCACTGTACCTGATATTTTCCAGTCAGTGGTCCACTCTTGAACCAAAAGCTAGATGCCTAGTTAGATTTCTCTTTGAATGAATAACATAAAATTTAATGGTAGGATTACAAATACACAATATCAGAGGTCCTTCAAGCCCATTTTACCTGCCGTGTCTTCAACTAGCTGGCGCCTGAGACCTTTAGTGAACGGATCCGTCAGGTTCTCCTGACTCCGAACATCCACAACTGCAATGACACCAGTCTTGATGAGGTTGTTCAGTGCTCTGTGCCAAAGCCGCACAGTTTCCTTCTTTCCGTTGAAGAGATTATTAGATGTTACTGCTGCAGCTGCCTGGTTGTCGTAGTATATCGGTACAGCCGAAATATGCACCCCAACCATTGGAAGATCGTACATAAGCTTTTGAAGCCATTATGCTTTATCCGCTGTAGCTGCAAATGCATAGAACTCAGACTCCATCGATGAGCGTGAGAGCATATTCTGCTTTTTTGACTTCCATGATATGGCAACTCCTCCCATTGAGAAAATATATCCTGTTGTGGATCTCTCGCTCTCTTCTTCTAAGCACCAACTTGCATCACTGAAGCCTTCTATCACTGCTGGATCTCCGTTGTAGTAAAGTACAAACTTCTGAGTCTTCTTGAGGTATCTCATCACCCTCTTCACAGCTTTTCAGTGTTCAATAACTGGGTTACTCGTGAATCTACTCAGCATCCCCACAACAAAAGTAATGTCAGGCCTAGTGGCATTTGTAGCATACATCAAGCTCCCGATGACGCTAGAATACTCCAATTGTCTCATATTTTTTCCTGCGTTAGGCTTCAGTTTCTTGTCACATCTATATGGAGTATCGATCCCTGGAAGATCCTGATATTCATAGCATGTGAGCATTTTCTCCACGTAGTGAGCTTGTGATAGAGCAAGCCCAGCTTCCGTCCGGATTATCTTAATCCCAAGGATGATATCTGCATCTCTCATGTCCTTCATACTGAATTTAGACGATAGGAACATATTTATTCTAGTGCCACATTCTTCATCCGTACCTAGGATTAGCATGTCGTCCACATAGAGACAAACAATGATACCTCTATCGTCAGCGAACTTCGTGTATACACACTTATCAGTTTCACTGACCTTGCAGCCATTTGATCCGATAACTTTGTCAAACTTCTCGTGCCACAATCTAGGAGTTTGCTTCAGACCATACAGAGATTTTACCAGTTTTCATACTTTGTCTTGACGACCTTTGACCACAAATATTTCTGGCTGGTACATGTAAATCTTTCCAGTCAGTTCACCATTCAAAAATATTGTCTTGACATCCATCTAATGAATCACCATTATGTGAATAGTACCTAGAGAAATCAACATCCTGATAGTAGTCATCCGTGCAACGGGAGCATAGGTATCGAAGTAGTCAACCCCATATATCTAAGAAAACCCTTGACCACTAGCCTGGCCTTGAACTTGTCAAAAGTTCCGTCTGCTTTCATCTTCTTCTTAAAGATCCATTTGCATCTGATGGATTTCATTCAGGCATATCGACTAACTTCCAAGTATTATTAGAAGTTATCGAGTCAAACTCAACAAGGATAGCCTCTTTCCAGAAAATAACATCTCTAGTCTTCATTACTTCATCATAGGTAAGCGGATCAGCTTCCACATGATAGGTAACAAAGTCTTCTCAGAAGTCCTTCGACCTCCTCACTCGCTTTGCTCTCGGTTCAGCGAATTCTGGTTCAAATGTTGTCTCATCAACGACAACTTCTTTTTGGACTACTTCTCTTTCACACTACTAGAATAAGCGGGATTAGCGACGTTTTTTACCGACGTCAACGAAAAATGTCGCTAATATAATATAAATTAGTGACTCCATGTAATAACGTCGCTAGACGTCGCTAATTGGCGATATTTAGCGACGTTTAGCGACTTTTATTCAGTTTTTAAAAGATTAGTCGCTATAAGTTCAATTAAGATCGCTAAACGTCGCTAATATGTTTCATTTAGCGACGTTTAGCGACGTATTTAAGGACGTATATCTTTTAGACATTTAGCGACGTCATTAGCAACGTTAAAGATGTCGCTAACTTAGCGACGTCATTATTGGCGTCGCTAAAACGTCGCTAAATTTGTTTCATTTAGGGCTAATTCCCCCATTTACTTCGATCTCTCCCTCTCCCAAATTTGAAACCTCCCCTCCGGCTCCTCCTTCCTCCGGCTCCCTTTCTCCCTCCGTCGACCCCCCTCCGGCCGTGTCCTCCCCCTTCGGCTCCCCTCCTCCCTCCGGCGTCCCCTCCTCCCTCCCGGTGACCCCCCTCCGGCCGCGTCCTCCCCCCTTCGCCGTCAGCTCCTTCTTCCTCCGGCTCCCCTTCTCCCTCCGGCGTCCTTCCTCTGGCTCCCCTCCTCGGTGAGCTCCTCTCTCTGTCTCCTTTCTCTGTCTCTCTCTTTCTCTCTAACACGACACGATATGACACAACACAATATGACACGACACAACACGACATGACACACACTAACCCTAATCCTAACTCGAACACACACACACACACACACACACACACGCGGACACACACTAACCCTAACCCTGTTTGATGTGCATTGCTGCTGCAGTTGCTCTTCTTACTGCTGCAGCTGCTCCCTTTGCTGCTGTTGTGCATCCCCTTGTTGCTACTGCTCTTCACTGCAGTGCACAAGAGTGCACTGCGACTCCCTCTTAGCCTGCACAACACTCCCACATCTCATACTCAAATCCTGGCCTGCCCAACACTCCAACACTGCAGTGCACAACCTGTGCATACTATGCACTTATATATGGGAAATATATCATAGGTGATGTAGGAAAACTAGGATTTGGTGCAGTGACTTTTGGATTGAGCACGAGTTGCTTGAAATCCTGGAGTTGTTCTCTGGTTATGAGAAAATTGGTAATATGTTGTAGTTTGACAAGTGTTTTGATGAAAAATTATTGTACTGGGGTTGTTTGATTTGTTTGAGGAATGGATTGAGCTACTCCAGTAGGGATCATACCAAATTGTGGTAGATTTGATGCCATTCCAGCTGGATTTATACCAAATTGTGGTATATTTGGTATGTTTAGAGGGGATTGAGGTGTTGCCATGGATGGAGCATATGGTGGAAACTCAAACCCTCTTCTTGACAAAGCTAATTCCTCTAACAACCTATCAAATTTTTATGGTTCAAGTGATGAATTGTACCTTCCAACACAAGTATCCTCCCATTTGCATCAGGTAGGTATTGATTCTTTGGAGAGATCCAGCTCTGGAGCCATGGCTGCTCGAGTCATGCTCTCTACTAGCTTCAAGAGCATGATCCAAAGGCTCTGATACCAATTGATACCAAATTGATGGGTTATCTTCCCATTTGGTCAGGAATTGGAGGAGAACAATCACACTTAGCCAAGAAAATTGAATAAATTGTAAAGAAACAAAGAACTAAATTAGGAAAGAACTAGGGTTTTTATTCAAACCATATGTACACACACACACACACACACACACACACACACAGGACATTGTGTATCAAGTTAGAGCAGTTCTTACCTTCCTCCAGAGAATCACACTGTATGTAATGATTTATAGGATACATACTGTTATTTTTGCAGAAGTATCTAGAAATGGATATGAATTACTATCTGCGTTATCGTTCGTGGATGTACAACCGTCATCCTGATGATATGTAGGGTGTGCGGGATGAATTCATTGAGGGTGTACAGCAGTTCCTGTAGTTCGCCAAGGCGTTCCCTCAGTACATGGATGGTACCAAAATTAATTGTCCGTATGTGAGATGTCGCAACTTGAAATATCATCCAGAAGTGGAAGTCACATATTATTTGTACTCGAAGGGCTTCACGTCGAATTACTATCAGTGGACCGCGCACGGAGAACTTGTGTCTCTAGCATCGGAGTCGAAGCCTTATGTGGAGCCATATATGGATGTCCATGACCACGCTGCTTATGACGACAGGTGGGTGAACATGGTTTTTGATGCGGCGGGGCCTAGTTTCAATCCGAACAATTATGATGCAGCTGAGGAGGCACCGAATGCCGATGTTGCAAAGTTTATGGAGTTGTTGGAGAATGCAAGGACTCCACTATATCCTGGTTGTGAGGATCATTCACCGTTGGAGGTGGTTACAAGATTATTGAGCATCAAGTCCAATTTTAACATGTCGCAAGAATGCTATAATCGACTGATCGATTTGATTATAGAGATCTTGCCCGAGGGTGCAAAGTTGCCTAAAGACTTCTATCGATCTAAGAGGATGGTGAGATCTCTCTGTATGAGATACGAAAAAATCGATGCATGTCAGAACGGGTGCATGTTGTACTACAAAGACGACAAGGATGAAGATGCGTACAAATTCTGTGGTGCTAATCGCTACAAGGCCACCGGTAGAGGAAAGTTTGTCGGTGCAAGGAAGCCTACCAATTCGATGCACTACTTGCCTTTGACGTCGTGGTTGCAGCGGTTGTTTATGGTTAAGGAGACTGCATAAAATATGAGTTGGCACAGGCGAAAACAGATCGAAGGAGTATTGGATCATCCATCCGATGGAGAAGCATGGAAGCACTTTGATCGAGAGTATCCAGATTTTGCTTCTAATCCGCGTAACGTTAAATTGGGGCTCTCCTCTGACGGTTTTACCCCATTCGGACTTTCGGGCTCCCAGTATTCATGTTGGCCTGTGATCGTCACTCCATATAATCTACCGTCTTGGATGTGCATGAAGACTCCATATATGTTCCTAACCGTTATTATCCCGGGTCTGAACAATCCGAAGAGGAATATCAATGTGTATTTACAGCCTTTGATAGATGAGTTAAATCAACTGTGGAAAGTAGGTGCCAATACGTACGATATTTCTAGAAAGCAGAATTTTTAGATGAGGACAGCACTTATGTGGACCATCAACAACTTTTCGGCCTATAAAATATTATCGGGATGGAGCACCCATGGTCGTCTCTCATGTTCGTATTGCATGGACCGTACTAAGGCTTTCCGTTTGAAACACGGAGGCAAACCGTGCTTCTTCGATTGTCATCGATAATTTCTACCGAAGGATCATCCGTACTGGAGGAACATGAATGCTTTTCGTGCGGGCGTTGTGGAGAAGGCCAATCCATCTCCAAGGTGGCCCGGATATACGATATGGGAAGAGGTAAAAGATTTACCAAGTGCTATCGAAGAGCCTGCTAAGGGGTACAAGTGTGACGGATTTGGTCGCATCCATAACTGGACGAAGAGGAGTATATTCTGGGATCTGCCATATTGGAGCACCAATCTGATCAGACATAACCTTGATGTCATGTATATCGAGAAGAATATGTTTGATAACATAATTAATACTGTAATGGAGGTAAAGGGGAAGACGAAAGATAATCCGAAGGCTAGGTTGGACTTAAAAGAAATATGTAGATGTCCTGTGTTGTATTTGATAGAGGAGAGAAATGGAAAGTTAAAGCAACCTAAGTCAGTTTTCTCACTGGACAAAGAGGATAAAGGGAGACTTTGCAGGTGGATTAGGGTCTAAAGTTTCCAGACGGGGTCATCTAGGGCCTCCCCGACAAGTGCACATTCCCCACAGCCCTCGCAGTCGTCGGCCAGAGTCCAGGAGGCCGTTGACCGTCAGATTGCGTCTCTCCGTGACGAGTTGCTGCGAAGGATGGAGGAGCAGCCCCGGTCCCAACCGCAGGCGGATGATCCGACGCTTATCACACGATTCGATATGCTCGACCACAACATCACGGAGCTTCGGGATTTGACAAATGATCTTAGAGCCTCGACAGAACGCAGCGTGACGGAGCTGCAGGCATCACAGCTATCTATGGACGAGAGGCTGACGATGATGCAGGATTCAATGGTTCATAGCAGTACGAGGCTGTTATCTACCATAGATTCTTACAACCAGCGACTCACAGAGTTGGAGCGGATACGTCCTCCTGGTGCGCCTACATCGACACAGACTCCACCAACGTCACTGCCTTCTCCATCGACATCGGTGTCGATTTTACGGGAGCAGTATGATCTGTTCTTATCCTTCATGCACGCTAATGGTCATCCTCCTACAGATCCGCAGTAGTATAGATATTTGCATGGATATTTGCTGGATATTTGTATTCTTTGTATTATTTAGGATGAGACTCATTGTATGGATATATATTTGCTGTATTCTTTACGACGATATTTGCTGGATATTTTATTTTCTTCAAATTTTATTATATTATTCATATTAAATATATGTTAATTTATCGGTGTTGAGTGTTCAACCCAAGGGGGTCGGCAAATCCAGGAAATTCAACGGAGGGTTGCTCCGGGTCTATTTGTACAGATTATGAATTAATAAACTACAGGAATAATAGTTTGGAAACAATTCAGTATTCATTTTTTTATTTTTTATTATACAATTAGCGGCATTTTTAGCGACGTTTAGCGACGTTACTACACGTCGCTAAATAAGTCGCTAAGTTGCAACGTTACTACACGTCGCTAATGACGTCGCTAAAAATGTCGCTAAAAATGTCGCTAAAAATGTCTCTGTACATCGCAACTTGCTGACATGGCAGTATTGCCAGGTCATTAAAGACGTCGCTGTAACGTCGCTATATAAGTCTCTAATTAGCAACGTTAAGCGACAGATGAGCACGTCGCTAATTAGCGACGTTGCGTCGCTAAACGTCGCTAATCTAGCGACACATTTACGTCACTAAAAAATATCGATATAGCGACGTTTAGTGACGTTTTTTCTTTCAGCGACTAGCTGAAAGGCGACTTCTGTAAAACATCGCTAATTACGTCGCTAAAAGTAATTAGCGACATTTATTGGTCATTTAGCAATATGAATTTTTCTCTCATGAGAGGTACTTGCCTCGTTCGTGCTAGCAATATTCTCTGGGACATCCGCTAGAACAATATTCTTGTGCCTAGCAAACTTGTCTTCAAAGAATTCTATGTCGCGAGATTCTATGATATGATTAGATTCGATATCAAGGAACCTCCGAGCATCACTCTTATCGGCATACCCCAGAAATATGGTCTTCGTAGTTCTCGTTCCCAGCTTCTGAATTTTGAGGTTTGGAAGCTTTATATACACCAGACACCCCCACACTCGAATGACATTCAAGTTGGGTCTGACATTGAACCAGAGTTCATGAGGAGTAATGTCAGATGTCACGAACGATACTCTATTCAGAATAAATATAGCCATAAATGCTGCTTCTCCCTAGAAGCACTTTGGAAGTCCTGTTGTCAGTAACATGGAGTTCATCATCTCTGTCAGCGTCCTGTTCTTCCTTTCTGCTACACCATTAGATTGGGGAGAATATGGAGCAGTCATTTCGTTGACAATTCCATGTTCTTTGTAGAATAATGCGAATTCCAAGGAACGATATTCTCTGCCTCTATTGCTTCTGAGTCCTTTGAGTTGTTGATCGGTTTGACGTTCTGCTTGTGCCTTGAAGTCCTTGAACTTCTTGAATGCTTCGTCTTTCGACTTGCAAAGATATACGAATGCGTACTTCGAGAAATCGTCAATGAAAGTGATAAAATACTTTGTTCTAGCTTTTGTGGAGAGTTGCTTGAAGTCACAGATATCTGAGTGTACCAACTCCAGAAGATCTGTGCTTCGGTTCACTCTTTTGAACGACTTCTTGGCGATCTTCATTTGCGCACAGACTTCATATTTCTCCATCTCCTTACCCCAATATCTGGAGATAAGGCCTAAACTAGACATCTTGTTAATGTGTTTATAATGCACATGTCCTAGTCTATTATTCCACAACTCAAGAGAATAACCAGAAGTAGAGACTGCATTGATACAAACAAAAGGAGTTACAAGCTGCAGTTTAATTATCCCTTCAGTACATAAAGCTTTTTCGAAGTATGTTCATTTGTAGGACATCACCATCTGACCAGCATTGATATCCATCCTCATGCCCGCCTTGCACAACAGACTCTCAGAAACCAGATTATTGGTGATTATTGGTACGTGCTTCACATTCTCTAGTGTAAGTAACTTTCGAGAAGTCAGCTTCAGCACTACCGTCTCGATCCCCAGTACTGCAACTTGAGACTTATCCACCATCGAGACTTTCTCAGAGGTAGTCTCATACTTGACGAACAACTCATTCTTAGAGCACACATGGCAAGATGTACCAGTGTCTACCTACCAGTCAGTGTCCATGCCATGTGACTAAACTTGCACAATCATAGCAACTAGGTTAATCTTACCTTGCTCTTTCGGTTTAGGCCTTAACCCGCAGTCGCTCTTGTAGTGACCCTTCTGGCCATAATTATAGCATGTCATATCAGTCTTCGACTTTGACTTGAGATGAGCCGACTTCACCTTCAGCTGGTTGAAGTCCTTCTTCTTCTTCTTCTTCTTCTTCTTCTTCTTCTTCTTCTTCTTCTTATAGGTTAATTTTTGCTTCCCTTTAGAGTCACTAGCATGTACCATGTTGGCCTTAGCCAACTGCTTGGACAAGGAGTCTAACTTCAGTTGCCATCTGGCTTCATCCGTAATGTGAATCCAGTGAAGAAGATCTTCGAGCTGGATCTTAATTTTTTTTATGGTACATGTCAGTCTTGAACCTGATCTAGCCTGAAGGATGTTTAGTGACGATAACCCTAACCATAAATTTGTCTTCCTGCTTCATGCCCTCTTCCTGCAGTTTCTGCTGCATTTTCAGAAGTTTCTTAACTTGTGGTAACATCACCTTCTCGTCCTCAAATTGTAAAGTGAAGAACTTCTCGACGAGATAGATTTTAAACATTTTCTTGTCAGTTTTATAGTGCTTCTCAAGAGATTTCTAAACATCTCTTGCCTTCTCCTTTTTGTTGTAGGATTCTGCCATTGAGTCGTCCATAGCATTGAGAATCAACAACCTGCAGAGGTCGTTGTCTTCCTTCCACTTGGAGTGTGCATCATATGCCACACCAACTACAAGCTCTCCTCCATCTTCGGGAATGGTAGTTTCAGGATCAACCAATAGATAAGCAACTTTGACAAGACGAAGATTCAAGGAGATCTTCCTCTTCCAAATGTTGTAGTGTTCACCATCAAACTTCTCAAGCTTGTGAAAGCTAGTATTGAGAAGGTTTGAGTGATTTTCCATTCTATCTCGGATCTTTTCTTGAGATTGTTAGACTCGAAGTCAGATCAAAGAAGAGGAGGTAGCCACAAAGTAGAGATTCACACAATAGTTCGTCTCTACAAACTCAATAAGAGAAGTTGGTGCATTGAGATTCACACAAGAATTCCTCTACAGTGACACACAACCCCACAGAAGAACTAAACTAGGAACATGTTACAAACTGACAACCCAAAGAAAATATAAATACAACAAGAATCATAAAATTATTTTTCTTTTTACGTTCGCAGACGCTACACCGAGAAGAACGAAAACAAGAACAGAAATACAAAGAAGGGAACTCCTGCTGGGATGATCAAAACCACCAGAGCTCAAGGCAATATTCGCGCTATATAACGATCTGCCCCCAGGATCCAGCAAGTTCATACGAGAACTTCTGGAACGCTCTTGGTCACCTTCGGATCACTCAAAATATTCTTTTAAAAAGATGCTAATTGTTGTCGCAGTTCCTGCTGGTGCTCTTAGTTTCCCTCTCTCTCAAATTTTTAACTAACCAAATGAAAGAGGAGAGCCTCTATTTAAAGAGGATTTCAGCTCCCATGCGGCCTGAGGAAAAAACTAGGCTGCCTGTGCTGCTATACTGCACAGAGCAGACAGCGTAGCGCCGAAAGTTGTAACTGTATGGCACAAAGAGCCACGAGCCGCCTGCGTGCTGTACTGCACAGAGCAAACAACGCCGCCACGCACCGAAAGCTACAGTCGCATGGCACAGAGAACACGTGCCATATACGCCGCATCGAGCCGCATGGCACAGAGAACCTGTCCCCTCCACACTTGACTCACTCAAGCTAATTTGCTGGCCGCATAGCGCCTGGCCGCATGGGCACCGGGCCGCATGGGCTCCTAGCTGCTTGCGCACCGGGACGTATGGACACTTGGCCGCATAAGCACCTGGCTGCATGCACTCCCGGCCGTAAGGGCTCCGGGCCGCATAGGCTTCTGGCCACATGAGCACCGGACCGCATGGGCAACTAACCAAATAGCCCCGGGCTGCATAACTCCACGAAGCATGTGCCCGATCAAGAAATCGTGCATGGAATCATGGCCGCATGCGCACCGGGCCGCATGGGTACCTGGCCGCATGCACACCTGGCCGCATACGCACCTGACCGCATAGTCGCATAGCTCCATGAAGCATGCATCCGAGAAAGCAACCGTGCATGGAACTCGCGCATAAAAGGAGTGCACGAGTGCCAAGTGACGATGCTGACGTGCTAAGTGCGCCAACAAAGTACCACTTTTCGCCCTTGAGTCCGAGTCCGAGTCCGAGGTAGGGGCTTATTTCCTAAGGGAAATTCCCAAAGTTGGTGATAAAATAAAGATTGTCATAATGGAGTTCACACTTAATTCCTCTAGAAAAGTCAACCCACATGGGCCACCACCCCATGTGCATATATCAATACTAAGCAAAGCTATATATTGAGATATACATATTGGTGGTTTTCAATGTGGGAATAAAATTCCTAAAGCAAAGTGAAAATACCAACATTGGGAAATGTAGGAGATCTAATGTGATTAGCCATGGATTGATAGTTGATTGCTCAGAAATCAAGAAAATTCACTCAAGAACAGGGAAGAAATTCTAGGTTTATTCGTTGCTCTAAAAGAAACTACTACCAGAAATTACAAAGAAAAAGAATAGAAAACTAGGTACAATTGCCATACCCCTAATCTCTAATCCTCTTTCCTATTTATAACAAGGGAATTACAAGATTTTTCTAGCTTTCCTAACTAACTCCAACTGTCATGCTCTGATACTTACTGCCTAGACACTGATACTCTCGGATCTGGACCGATATTCTTTGTAAGATTGAACTTGAAAAGAAGGGTTGCATCAATACTCTTTTCTTATTTTGACCTTGTCTCAAGGTCAAGGTAAGGATTAGTCTTAATGAATTTTTCATAAGGATCCCAAGTAGCTTTAGCAATAGTGTCATCTGCAGCCTTGCCTTGTCTCTGAACCGGTCTCCTCTGAATAACCCAGTTTGGTTGTTCCCATGGGTGGCTTCAATTAGGACCACTGTTTATTTTAACACACTTTTTTGATGGCATAAATACTTGCAGGCTTCAACACAACGTAGTTTAATCACCTCTTCACAATATTGAACCTGTGTTTATATAGCTAGCAGATATGCCTTAACTCTAGCCTTTATGGTTTGGCTCAAGTAGGCAATAGCTCTGACCAAGTGTACTGACTCATCACATATTCCTTCTATTGATCTATTGATACGGGATATTCCATGATCATACTCACAGGAAAATGACACCCTTTTGAATCCTCAGAAATATGTTTATACTTCTTGTCCAGAACCTGATTCAATGTAGAAGGAATATTTGGATTAATGCCTGCATTCTCTTGATCATTGTTTTCCTTTGGCTAAACTACAACAAGAGAGTGAATTTTCATGGTTAGGACTGCACTAGAGAAGGAATTGCTTATCAATTCAACATTGAATTCTGCTTCCCTGCTATATTCTTTCCCAATGGTAGCCTTTTCCCTTGGCTTCCAAAGATGATAAGACCCAGTTTCAACTTAAAGAATATTACTCAATGGTCCTTCATGTTGTTCACTGGCTGTAGTATTATTGATAATAAGGTATCTTTTGTTAGTTCCGAGACGGATCAAAGATGGTAGAACCCGGGCCATAGCTGAGCTACTAGCGAGACCCGAAGGTCCGCTCTCTACTGGAACCCAAGTTGTCGTCGAGATCAGAGATTCACACAAGAGTTAATCATATAATATTTCTCAATTCCAACAAAATACGAACCAAGAACAGGTTACAAACTAACTTTGAGAAAAATGAAGATTACAACAAGCAATAAGTAAAACGTTCTTCTCTTTACGTTCGCAGACGCTACAATGAGAAAGAACGAAGCAAAGGAAAATACTGAAGAAAAGCTCCTTGTTGGGGTGGTGAAAACCACCGTTGCTCAAAGCAAGATTCGTCGTACAGACGATCTACCCCCAGGAACCAGCAAGTTCACAAATGAACTTCTGGAACGCTCAATGTCACATTCAAAAAATACTCAAAAAATACCATATGAGAGGGAGATACTCTGGGCCACATATGATCTGGTGTTCTCAAATTTTTTATCTGTTTTTCGTGTCATGACCCGCACCCGAAAATTCGGGCACGAGTGCGTGGGTACGTCCAGCCTACGCCGCAGTGTCGGCGGTAGTACGCTGTCTAGGGCATGATCACAGGTGATAAATCTAGCTCATTCACAATAATTAAATAGGCAAGGAAAAAATAGCAGGAAAAGAATGCTAAGATTTTATAACCAGATTATGATAATCAGATCCAGATTTTATTACAGAACCATAGATTATATCGGGGACAAACCCGATTACTAAGATGAAAGGAAATAAATAACTAAGGCTAACTACTCTGCAGGAGTAGTCTCCTGGGTGGGAACCGGCTCTGCAACTGTATCACCTGCTGTCTCAGAGGGTCCATAATAGGTGGGGGCAAGGTTCTCGTCATCGCCTAAACAACGGATCCAGTCAGGAAAGGAGCAAAGTACACAATGCACAACAAGATTTAAACTAAATATTTGTGACAGGTAGAAAATAACAGACTAAGCATTATGTTGAGAAATGCGTAAGTAAGTAGTGAAATTAACTGAGAAATAATGCTATAAAACAAGACTAGAAGTAAAATATGATTGATTGCTATAAACCAGAAATCCGAGGAAAACAGGAATAAAATGTGACAAGAAATATAACTGTAACAAGACAGGAACTTATGTGCGTGAACTTGTATATTTAGAATACCTAGTTGGCATGTAGGGGTTTATAAGGCTAATAGGGCCATCATAGACGACTAGTACACAATGATTACGGGAATAATCAGTATAAGGCTGATGGTACAATCGCGTACCAACAGCTGGCACACAGTGATTACAGGGGGAAAGGGTAAACTACATGCCTCCTAGTATTCTCCCGCCCGACACGAAAAGCAAGACACGAAATACATTATTCAAGACATAAAATCTAGTGCTCTAACTCTACATATAATCATCAATGGTACAAATAAAGCAGGGAATTTATTTATCACAATATAAAGGTTAAACTTGAAGTGCAGGTACTTGCCTGTTGTTTGGATCTGATTAAATTGGTTCTTGGGGGAAAAGTCCATAGATGAGTCCAAAATCTGAAATAGACATTACCATCATGCTCAAAAGATGTCAAATAGCTAGAAACGCCTGTCCTTGGGTCCAATTTGGAGACAAGGGCAAAAACGGCAGTTTCGGGTCAAAACGGGGTCCGTCGGTGGGCCCGCTTTGCACCGAAAAACATGTCCGAGTCAAAGGTCTCCAAATTCACCAAACTTAGTGTCAACAGGTCAGGAACGCTGATACGAACCCAACGGAACTTCCAGATTTGGATTCCGATGAGCCGAACACAAAATCGCCCGTCGAGCGGGGCCTGTGGGGCCCACGGCACGCGATTTCGTCAACGTTCTCAGAATCGAACCAAACTTGACCCACAGGACCAGCGTATCGCTACGAGTCCGATGGCGCAAGTTTCGTCTCGATCCGACGTGTGTGCACAAAGTTAGGGTGAATTGCCGAAAATGCGGATACGGGGCGATGTCCGCGGATACGCGTTGATTCCGGTATGCACGCACACCCGAATCAACTTCCACGAAAACTCACAAGTCCGTATCGATGATGCGTACGTATCTGTGAAGACCGCACGCGACCAAGTCGTCCCGTTTGGCGGGGCGCACTCAGTTCCGGGGTGAAACAGGGTCTGGTTTTTCCTGTTTTTGGATCGCGGTGTATGATCACCACAGGACGCGATGCCCCGAACAGTTTGTCCGGACACCGAGAGGGTCATACAGGCTTCACAACGTAATTTACGGAATTAAAAACGGAGCTACGAGATGAAAGTTACACGCACCTGAACAGGGTCTGAAAAACCGGATTTCACCGTGTCTGACACGACACTGGACACTGTGTCCTGTGTCCCGTGTCCAAAAGTAAAATTAGGGTTAGGGTTTCAGGTGCTCAGGCGGCTCTGCGGCGGCTCTGCGGCGGGGGAAAGGCCTGCCGGCTGCGTCGGGGCTGCACGGCGGCGTCGCCGGAGACGGCTGGGCACGGTGGCCGACGCTGGGTCTGCTGCGGGGTGCCAGAGGGAAAGCGGAGGAGGGAACTCGGCAGCGGGGTCGGCTGCTGGCGGAGCAGCGGCGGGAGGAAGGAGGGCGGCGAGGCGGAGGCTGAGCCGGGCGGAGAGAAAGGAGGAGGAGGAGGGGAACGGGCGGCACGGCGGCGGGGTTCTGTCGGGGCGGGGGACGGAGGCGGAGAGAGAGGGGGTTAGGGTTTAATATAGGGGAAGGAGAGGGAGGAGAGAGGGGAGGTCGGCCGGCGGTTGCGAGGTCGTGGCGGCTATGGCGCGGCGGGCGGTGCGGCCACGGCGCGGCGGAGGCGGCGGATGACTCGGGGTCGTGGGGAGACGGGTTAGCGGTGCGGGTCGGGTTCGGGCAGACCCGACCCGACCCGCTAGGCGGTCGTGGGCTGGGCTAGGCCCAACGGGCTGGGCCAGAGGGAACGGGCCGGGCTGAATTTAATTATAAATAATAATAATAATAATAATAATAATAATAATAATAATAATAATAATAATTAGTTAATAAATCAGTTAATTAAATAAATAATTAATAAATACTTTTTAGGTATTTTAAAAATAGGTCCGGGGTCCAATAAATTCCAGAAAAATTACCCTAAGTCCAGTTTTTCATTTTACACCCAAAAATATTATTTTTATAATATTTTAATGTTGTTTATTATCAATTAAAAATCATGTAATAATTCAAAACCCTGATTTTAATTTCAGAAAATTCCCAGAAAATTCCAGAAAATTGTAAAAAATCCTAATTTTAATATTTTGAAAAAATCAGGGGCTTACAATCTACCCAACTTATAAAATTTTGTCCTCGAAATTTAAATTATGGTAGGGTTCTCTCTGTCCAAACTTACTTGATTACAGTCCAGCGGGTTTCTCTCAGGTGGACATTGCGGTCGCTACCCAACTTAGAATTCTACCCATATCCTCTAAGGCTGTACAACTAGTAAAGCTAGGTCTCAACTTAATAAATTTGGGTATTGAATCTTAAGCCTGCAACACAAAACACAGCACCTAGGGTCTTGTCTTAGTCATAAAGGGTTATCATCGATTCGACCGGTCTGAGGGGCATGTCTAGCACTACAAATCAATTTATACCAACCACAGGTTTTTGTCTTTCCGAAATAAGGAAAGACGAGGATCAATAATAAAGAGTTTAAGGGCGAGGTGGTAGAACAGAGGTATAGGGATCAAGGCGTTTAAGGAATTCTAATGGGAATTGTCAGGCGGTTATGGATTTGAGATTCTATTCTGGTAATCATTTGTTCGCATGCTCGTATTAGTACAGTTATGTAACTGATACGATATGCTCGGGCGTATTTAGGGACAAATATGCTAGTCAACTATATATCTCAATCCACATAAGGTAGTCGTGCGAAGTGCGAATCAAAATGTACTAAGGTTGATCAGACCGTAGTACACTGATTCTGAGTAGACACTTGTATTAGTGGGGTTGATCAGGCCTCAATAATACAGGTGTCGTGAACAAGCCCGATAAAGAGTAGGCTTGCAAAACTAGGCTAAAAATAGCAGCATCAGTCGAGTTCAGCAAAATTAAGTGCGCTAGATGATGATGAAAAGAGGTACACATTTATTGAAGTTCACAAGACACAAAATAAGCACAATAGCAAAAGCCTCTAAAAACTCTACAGTTATCAAAATTAAAAAGCATACTAGGTTATTTAGCAAGTTTAAAATTACTAGGTTGGGGCTGAGGTCACGAACCAACAGGCACAAAAACAATACTAGGAAAAGGTATCTACGAATCACTTACGCGCATTGGCTGCTCCCAAGGTCTGCGCGTTCTCCACGATCATCACGTAAGCTTGTTCGCGTCCTGGAGCAGCGGCACAGTCCCTCACTCGATGTGCTGTTGATCCATAATACAGACAGGCACCTAGTCTCTTCCTACAAACTTGCCAGGTGTGACCTTGTTTTTTACAAAAGCCACAAGTGGGAACTCGTTGATTCTGTCCTTGAGCTTGGTGTTGGGGTGCTGTAGCTCGAGGGAGAGGACGCTGGGTTTGCTGCGGGGACCTCTGCTGTTGTTGTTGTTGAAAAGGGCGTTTGTTGGGTCCCGTATTTCCGGTATCTCTTTCCCGCTTCAGCTTATGCCCCATGTCTCTCTTAACGCCTTGTGCCACGCTCAAGATTTCCTCGTAGGTGCGAGCTCGGCTGGTGGTGACAGCAAGGCGAATATCCGAAGACAATCCCTTCTTGAATCTACGGGCTCTGTCCTCCGGGGTACGAACCATGTACTCCGCAAAGTGGCTTAACCTGCTAAATTCAGCAGTATACTCATCAACAGTCAGGTTACCTTGCTCCAGTCTCTCGAATTGGCTTTCGAGAGCTTCCTGAGCCACTTCGGGGTAAAATTTCTCCTTGAATAGCCTCTTAAAATCTTTCCAGGTGAGGTCAGGAGCAGATAGTTGGGGTTCATCTCTGAACCAGGTCCGAGCTATGTCGAACAGTTGCAGGCTTGCGGACTCCACTTTGAGATCATCAGGAACCCGAGCAGTCTTCAGGAGTCTCTCTACGTTCTCTATCCATTCATCGGCATAGAGAATGCCTTCAGTTCCGTAAAATTCCAGGGGTCTGAGGTTTTTGAAATCTTTGGCACTCCCTGGCCTCTTGAGTGGCGACTCCTGGGACTTAATAGCTTCTGAGAGGCTGGTCCGCAGAAGTGCAGTCTGTTCTTTCTGGGATTCCACTAGTCCCTGGAATACTCCAAGTAGTTGTGCCCCATCTAAAGTAACTGCCGGAGTAGATGGAGGTGGAGGGAGTGCAAGAGTTTTGGGCACAGTCTGCTCAGCTGGTTCTGATGTGCCTCCTACTGTGTTCCTTGTCTGAACCATTCTGAAAGATGAAGGGATAGGGAGATCAGAATAGATTACTTGGAAATCAAGGGCGATAGAAAAAAATTGATCAGAAGTGATATCCAGAATTGAAATAAGGACCCTATACTATGAATGAGCTTTTCCTAGAATCCTCAATCTTATTGCAGGCCTGTTCGGTCCCTAAGTTGAAACCGAACAATTTAGTCGTTTGACCTGCATGGGCCATCATATTTCTCTCTCCTTAAATGAAAGAGAAGGTCCTCTATATATAGAGGAAAATAACACCTATGCGGCCTGAGAAAACTCCAGGCCGCATATGCACTGACCGACCAGATCCCCCAAAATCTGGGTGTCAGAGCAGCATGAGCCGCCCGCGCAGCATACGTTATTTCTGTCGCCTGATATGATGTACTGCACGAGGCAGACAATGCCACCAAACGCAGAAAGAAGCTTATCGTGTCGCATGCGCCGCATATTTTGGAAGGCACAGAAAACCATGCGCCGCATGCGCCGCCTAAAGCAGACCCTGTCCCCTTCACATGCGACTCGCTCATCCAAACATAGCAGCATAGCGCCAGGCCGCATAGCCCCAGGTCGCATAGTGCCTGGCCACAAAGAACCTGGCCGCATAGCCCTTGGCCGCATAACGCCAGGCCGCATAACCCCTTACCGCATAACGCCTGGACACATAGCTCTTTGGCCGCATAGTGCCGGGATGCATAGCGCTTTTGCCGCATAGCGCCAGGCCACATGAACCACGAAGCATGCGCCCGAGCTAGCAACTGTGCATGCAACTCGCGTATAAAGGGGCACACGAGCGCTATGCGACGATGCTGACGTACAAAGTGCGCCTACAAAGTACCACTTTGCGCTTTTGAGCTCGTGTTCGAGTCCGAGTCGCTAAGCCCCTTCAGGGATTAGCTCCTAAGAAAAACTTTCCAAAGGTGGTGACAAAACAAAGATTGTCATAATGGAGTTCACACTTAATCCCTCTAGAAAAGTCAACCCACTTGGGCCACCATCTCATGTGCATATACCAATACTAAGAATATCTATATATTGAGATATACACATGGGTGATTTTCCAATATAGGACTAAAACTCCCAAAGCTAAGTAAAAAATATCGACAATCCCCCACATATATCACAATATATGGTCAAGCATTCCTCACAGTGACTGTCATCATGTATTAGGATAGATGTCGTTGACGGCTTGAATCTTCCTGCATGGGTCAAACAACAGTACGGTACAAGAATGGACTATGCCTTGAATTCTGTACCATAGCTGCTATTCTTTCAACTCACACAATGATTTCAACTATGCCATCCGATCGCACATTAAAGGCCATATGCTGACCTGGTCTCAATGTATGTATCTTGGGCGTCTACAAGCTTTCCCTCAAGTGACGACATATATCTCTATACATACACTTAGGTGAGTTCTTCCACTATAGAGAGTTTATTATCCGGCATGAAGCCTTGCTCTTCTGTGCAGTGCTATGCTGCATAACATGGCCACCCAAGGCCGAGGATCCCCCTCTTGTGGTATCATATCACTGTAGCATGAGGACACATACCTCTTAGTAGTGTCGTTACTACACACAACATGGAGCCTTGCACTCCTGTGCGGTGCTACGCCGCTATGACAAGGCTTAAAGTCGAGGTTCACTCCCTCATGTGGTGTCACCCACTGTAGCATGTGGTCATAGGCCTCTTAGTAGTATTGTACTACCTTCCAGCATGAAGCATTGCGCTTTCGTGCGGTGCTATGCCGCTGTGACATGGTTCGAAGCCGAGGTTCACTCCCGCATGTGGTGTCACCTACCGTAGCATGAGGTCGCATGCCTCTTTGTAGTATTGTACTACCACTCTCTATTTCTTTTCAGCATTAGGCTACCTGCCTATGTGTAGTGCTACCGCCGGTGTGACATGGCCCGAAGCTGAGGTTCACTCCCTCGTATAGTGTCACGCCACTGTAGCATGGGATACAAGTTCCTTGTAGTGCTGAAACTACTCGTGCTTCCTGTAACGTACGTCGGATATTCACTCTTCCCGAGAACTCATTATGGCATCAAAGCCATCATTCAACAAGAAATATTCTGATCATGAACAAATAGTAGACCACAGTGGTTCCAGGTACGTATCCCACAATATCCCAGAGGACTACCCATTGTACTTGATATTCTCCTGGTCAATGGTCCTCCCTTGAACCAATAGCTAGATGCCTGATAGATTTCTCTTTGAACCAATAGCATAAAACTAAATGATAGGATTGCAGAGACGCAATACTAGAGGTCCTCCAAGCCCATATCTGCTGTGTCATTAACTATATGTGGTGTTACTGCCGTTGTGACATGGCCTGCAGTCGAGGATTTATCCTGTCAAGGTACCTAATGGTGGTGTTTGTCATGCCCCGATCTCCCGCAGGCTAAATTGGCCGTTCCTGCTAGGCGAGAATCACCGCGCCAGCCCTCCCGCGGAACGATCGCTTTGTGACCCATCCTGGCGTGATGCCGCACGAGCGTGAACCACGCCCGTGCAAGGCCGTGGTTCTTTGGATGGAGGTAAGAGTTCTAAGCCACAGAGTCGCACAGATTGTCCGAGTGCAGCGGCGTCATGAACGCATAGGCGATTGGTAACAAGTTCACTGAGTTGACAATATAGCGAAAGCATTGAATAACACAAGTAGAAGTAAAACAACTCTTTTATTGATATAAACAAGTATTACAGGCGGCGCTTAGCCGAGATTACAAGTCGCTCAAGCCTCTCTCTGAAATAGTAAAAGTGTGCCAAGTGGCTACAATTATGGAATGATTGTACAGGCAATGTTCACAATATTATGTCTTGTATATGTGCTTCAGTTCCGGATGCAGCGCTCCAAGGCTTCAGAGGGAACTCCTGGCCTTAGCACGCACGAAGGGGGCATCCACACCGAACGAGGTTCTCCCATACCCTGCAAACGATCTGGTGGGTTATCAGTACACTGAATGCACTGGTGGGGAGGCTACTCGCCCGCTCGACAAATCCAAACATGTAATACAGGTTACGTGCACAACTATTAAGTTGTCTTTCTAGTTGCCTTAGGATCAGTTTCATGCAAAGATTGAATAGCCTAACTCGTGTGGCAGTGCGTCGTGCGACATGAGAGAAAACACGGTGAGACTTACCAACTTACCATTTGTCCTTCCCTGTCCAAGGCAAACATTGTTAATTCAAGCACGAGCAGGCATAAACATTTAGGGGGCATAGCATAATGAAAACTAAGGCAATAGCATATGCAACACGAGAGTCGTTATGACCAGATCATTCAGGTGTTCAGTTGTTCTTTAATGCGATGTAATGACTCGCACGCGGATAGCCGCTAAGCGAGGATGACTTATCTATATGAACATAAGTTGCTGGCATAGCCATAAATGGCCAATCTAGTCAATGACAAGGATGGAATGCGGCCAAGAACGTGAGGCACTACAAACCATCCCGTCCTAGGACAAGAACTATCAGCCTTAATCTGCGAAGGTGGCGTAACGTTAGCGGAGATGCCACCCAGCTCGTACATGAAGGTTACATGAGTTCTTTCCCAAACGTGAGACTATATGTGCGTTTGGTCAATGACGAGGATGGAATGCAACCAAGAACGTGAGGCACTATAAACCATCCCATCCAAGAACGTGAGACTGAACGTTGAGTTCCATCTGGATCGGAACGATCCCAGTGCCCCGGTGACCGTCCGTGGAACTATACCTCGTTTCTGAGTTGTCCGCGACATACACTATTTGGTCTTTCCAATTTCATTATTTCGCCAAGCAGGCAACACGAGTACACGAGATACACGAGAACATTTGAACACGGATACTTGCAGGTTCATTCAGGCATGGAACGACTACTTAGTAGTCTCCTGGGGTTTGGATGAAAACAAGGCAACATATAAGCAGACAAGCATGCATTTATATAAATACAAAATTTACGTTAGCTCGGGCCCGAAGGTAAGCCGAGGAGTGAGATCATAAGGGACTTTCCGAGCGACACGATCTAGAGTAGCATACGAGGGTCTGAACATATATATAAGCAATATTTTATTTTCATGTTCTAACACAAGCAATACAAGTTGGAATTATTCCCTTAGCTAGGTACGTTGTATTCTTATTAGCATGCAGGGGATGATTCACCTAGCGACTAGCATGTTTCGTTCTATATTTTTTGTGTGCTAGCTAAGCAAAGTCAAGTTTACCGTAGCCACCCACCTTAGCGATGATTCGCCTCGGTTGAGTGATACGTCGAGTGAGCGTCTAAAAGCCTAAGCCGAAATCCTGTAGGGGCAAGTATGGATATCATTTGCCTCAAACGAGTATTCTCGCCTGAGTAAAGCGGGTCGGGACATGTACTTTTGCCGTTTGAATCGGTAGTCCACTTGAACGAAATGGGGTGTTATAGTGTTACCCCACAGTAACATGGAGAACTACGCTCCTTCATAATGCTTGACGCTGACTATATGCGTTACTACTGCCGCTGTGACATGGCTCGAAGCCGAGGCTTTACCCTGTCGAGGTACCTCATGGTGGTGTCACCCTACGGTAGCATAGAGTACTACGTTCCTTTATAGTTCTTACGATCAGCTGGTGCTTGAGGCCTATTATGAACGGATCTGCCAGATTTACCTGACTCTGATCTTTTAGCCATTGTAATAATCCATGCTAGTTGCGCTCATTCAGTATTCTGTACTGGCCATTGAGGCCTATCATAAACGAATCTGCTAGAATCACCTAGTTTTGAATATTAACCACTGTAATGATCTATGCTGACTGCGCTCATTCATTGTTTTGTGTTATATCTACACAATTCTCTTTAGACCTTTGAAGAGATGAATAGATGTCACTGCTGCAGCTTCTTGACTTTCACAGTATGTCGGTATCACCCGAATCTGTGTACTAACCAAAGGAAGATCATCTGAGAGCTTCCAGAGCCATCATGCTTTATATGCTGCAGATGATAGTGCATAGAACTCTGAGAGTAAAGACTGTTTCTTCGACTTCCCCGATATAGCAGCATCACTCCTGGGGAAGTCAAGTCCTCCTGTGGATCTTTTACTCTTCTTTCCTGAGAACCAACTGGTATTACTGAAGCCTTCTACTATATGTGGATAATTGTTGTAGTGCAGGATATACCACTGAGTCCACTTGAGAATACTGATGACCCTCTTCACAGCTTTCAGTATTCAATAACACACATACTGCTCGTGAACTGACTCAGCATCCCTACAGCAAGAGCTATATCAGACCAGGTGGTACTCGTAGCTTGAATCATGTACCTGATGAAGCTTGAGTACACCAACTGTCTGATGCTTTCCCTTGGATAAGGCTTCATCTCCATGTCACACCTGAGGAGTATCGTCCCTGATACCCAAAGTGTGTGATCAACTATTCATGCACAACGCTTGTGACTGAGCAAGCCCCCTGGTATCCGGATTATCTTATATCCTTAAGGATGATATCCGCAATCCCATGTCCTCAGACTGGATAAAAGGACATCTTTGTTCTAGTGACACTTCTATATCTGCAGCTGGGATTAGCTAGTCATCCACATAGATATAAAAGATGACTCATTTATTATCAACGAACTTTGTGTACACATACTTGTCTGTCTCGCTGATCCTGTGACAACTTTGACTAGATGACTAGCCAAACTTCTGCTGCCACATCCTGGAATTTTCTTTAGGCCGTATTTGAGATATCATCAACCTGCAGACTGTCTTCAATCCTGAATGACAATAATTTTGACTGTTGTCCATGAATCTCTCATGACTTTCTTCCTCTAAGACTAGCTGTCTTTCCTCCATCTAATAAACAATCAGCTTATGAATAGTATCTACGACAATCATCATCCTGAAATATGATATTTCAACGAGGTGCCACAAAACTCAGTCCCCTGTATCTGAGAAAATCTCCAGGCTACAAGCCTAGTCTTGAACTCAACTGTTCTGTCTGGTTCCATTTTTTCTACTGAAGATATATAAGCATTTGATAGGTTTAGCTTCTTCAGGTAGATTGATCAATATCCAAGGGATGTTATGGGGTCAATCTCTTCATGGACTGCCTCCTTCCAGCAGACCGAGTCCCTGGTCTTTATCGCCTCACCATTGGTAAGTGGTACGACCTCCATATGATAGGTGATAAGATCATCTTTGGTTCTTTGACCTTCTGACTCTTCTAGCTGACTACTCTTTGAGTTCTGGTTCAAATATTGTCACTTAAAAGATAACTCCTTCCTGGACTACATCTTCTTCTACATAAGTGCCATCAACTCTGGCTGATACGGTCCTCCGAAAAACTCCCACAATCGAATGATATTCATGTGGATTTGACTTTAAACTAGAGTTAGATCAGAAGTGACGAACGGTACTTAGGACATGACCGTAAGTGCAACCTTCTTCCAAGACAATCTGGAAGGCCCTTTGAACAACAATATAGAAGTCGTCATTACTGTTAATTGCTCGTCCTTCCTATCTGCACCTTCAATGGACTGGGAGAGTACGAAGATATCGTTTTATAGTCAATTTTATGTTCTAAGCTGAACGATGCGAATCCAAAGAATGATGCATGTTCCATAGTCAATTCCATGTTCTAAGCTGAACGATATGAATCCAAAGAACGATGCATGTTCCATAGTCAATTCCATGTTCTAAGTTGAACGATGCGAATCCAAATAATGATGCTCTTCATATTTAAAAACTTCCTATTGAGTTATAGACCGGTATGACACTCAGCTCCAAACTTGAAGTCCCTAAGGTTCTCGAATGCTTCATCCTTCGAATATGAGAAGATACGCGAACGCGTTTCCCAAGAAATCGTCGAAAAAAAAGTGATAAACTTTACCCCGACCCTTTGTGGAGAATAGAAGTCACAGATATCTGAGCACACCAGCTCCAGAGAATATGTACTTATAATCACGCATCTAAACGGCTTCTTGACTATCTGTGTTTGAACACATACATCACGTCTCTCCACCTCCTTACCCCCACATCTAGAAGATATCTCTGAACTAGACATCTTTGTTAAAAAAGACATGTCTCAGTCAGATGTGTCACAACTCAATAAGAGCAATCTCTTCCTCAGACCAGAAGTCCAGAATCATAATCATGATCCCTAGATCTTCTGCTTGACACTTCTTCGCCATAGAGACATTCTTCTTAGATAGTGCTCTTCTTTGGTGAACATCTCATTCACAGATCATGCGTGGTCGAATGTACTAGTGTCAACCCACTAGTCAGTAACCACGCTTGATAACTTAACATGCACAATCATATCAACCAAGTTAAGTAATCAAAGGAACCAAGTTTTAGCTATACCTTGCTATATTAGTTCGAACTGGTTCTGCTCTCATGCTCCAATTCCAGCCATGCGCCAAGTCCTGTCCAGAGTAGTGACCTTCATACGCAAAGCCCACCATGTGCCGATCTTGCCATACGCAGATACGTCCATGCGCATAAGCCACTATGCGGCCAGCTCTGCTATGCGGCAGGACCTTCAATGTGCCAAGAATCTGCCATCTGCCAAGAGTCTTCCATGCGGCAGGAGTCTTCTATGCGGCAAGAGTCTTCCATGCGGAAAGCATCTTTATGCGGCAAGAGACTGTCATCTGCCAAGAGTCTGCCATGCGACATGAGTCTTCTGTGCGGCAAGAGTCTGCCATGCGGCCAAGTCTTGCCAACCGCCAAGAACTGTCTTACGCTAAGTTCTGTCATGCGCAAACTCTGCAATCCTTGCTCATCTTGTAGTCTTTCTTCCAACTGGAATGCGTATCCTTCAAACGCTAACTCCTCCATCCTGGAAAATGGTAGGTTCCGATAACTCACTTTTAATATTTAACAAAGGACTCCTTCCCTCATCCAAATGTTCGAAGTATATCCCGTCAATCTTGTCAAGTTTGTGAAAACTTATTGCTGAGAAGACTTGATCGAATATTCTACCTTTTTCTACGAATCATGCTTTGAGATTATTAGTCCCGAGGCGGATCAAAGATGGTAGAATATGGTCCATAACAGAGCTACTAGCGAGACTCGAAGGTCCGCTCTCTACTAGAACCCAAGTTGTCGTCGAGATTAGAGATTCACACAAGAGTTCATCATCTGATATTTCTTGATTCCAACGAAGCACGAACCAAGAACATGTTACAAACTGATTTCGAGGAAAATGAAGATTACAACAAGCAACAAGTAAAATATTTTTCTCTTTACATTTGCAGATGCTACAATGAGAAAGAACGAAGCAAAGGAAATATTGAAGAAAAGATCCTTACTGGGGTGGTCAAAACTACCGTTACTCAAATCAAGATTCATCGTACAGACGATCTACCCCCATGAACCAGCAAGTTCACAAATGAACTTCTGGAACGCTCAATGTCACCTTCGAAAAACACTCAAAAAATACCATGTAAGAGAGAGACAACTCTGGGCCGCATATGATCTGGTGTTCTCAGTTTTTTTATCTATTTTTCTCTCTTCTCAAATGAAAGATGAGGTCCTCTATATATAGAGGAAAACAGTACCTATGCGGCCTGAAAAAACTCCAGGCCGCATATGCGCTGACCGACCAGATCACCCAAAATCTGGGTGTCAGAGCCGCATACACCACCCGCGTCGCATATGCCGTTTCTACCGCCTGACACACTGTACTGCACGAGGAAGATAGTGCCGCCAAACGCAGAAAGCATCCGCTCGTGCCGCATGCGCCGCTTATTCCGGAAGGCACAGAAAACCATCTACCGCCTAAAGTAGACCCTGTCCCCTCCACATGCGACTTGCTCATCCAAACCTGGCCGCATAGCGCCTGGCCACAAAGACCTTGGCCGCATGAGGTACAAAGCATGCGCCCGAGCTAGCAAACATGCATGCAACTTGTTCATAAAGGAGCGCACGAGCGCCATGCGACGATGCTGATGTATAGCAACCGTGCATGCAACTCACGCAATACGACGATGCTGACGTGCAAAGTGCGCAAATAAAGTGCCACTTTGCGCCTTTGAGCCCGGGTCTGAGTCCGAGTCGCTTAGTCCCTTCAGGGCTTAGCTCCTAAGGAAAACTTTCCAAAGGTGGTGACAATACAAAGATTGTCATAATGGAGTTCACACTTAATCCCTCTAGGAAAGTCAACCCACATGGGCCACCACCCCATGTTCATATACCAATACTAAGCATAGTTATATGTTGAGATATACAAATTGGTGGTTTTTCAATGTGGGACTAAAACTTTCAAAGCTAAGTGGAAAACACCAACATCTGTCCCATGTCTCTACTTTTGCATCTTCAAGACCTTTATCCTTATTTTCTTCCTCAATAGTCATGACACCCAAGTTTTGTGTCTTCTTTCCCATAAAATCATTTGACAATATACGTGGAGAAAATTCGGTTCTTTCTTGCTGCTGAAATGGAACACAAGTGGGCACTGCCATAGGCTTGCTTAAAGAACCATGCAATAAAATTTGAGTGTTTGGAGACCAATTTGTGCAAAACCTTGGCTTTGCTGCCGAAACTCCCACTCTATGTTAATTTCGTACCTTTTCTATGAATCTTGAGAATTAAAGCTCGAATATTTCCCAAATTGAGAATAATAGGACTTATAGAAAGAACTGGGGTTTCGAAAATCCATGGATTGAGGATAAGTATTTTTTTGTGGGTCTTTGATACGTACCCATTCCCTTGGGGCACAATGTATCAGAAGGACACAATGTATCAGAGTTAGAGAGTTAGCAACAGAGCAGGGGAAGTATACATAAATGAGTATCAGTTGGCAACTGATACTCATATCTCACACTCCTTGATTTTTCCAGGACCAACTATCCAACTGCCAGGTTATAGTTAGCTAACTGCCAAAGTACAGTCCTCTCCAGCTGTCAATCTCTTGTCACTTGGATCAAGCAACATAATATGTAACCACCTGCAAGAAGAATGTAGTGAATTAGCACAATCTATAAAAAGGAGATAATAAAAGGAGAGATGTATGAAAATTACTCTTTGTTCATTAGAATTAGCTTATGTAGTTATCTTCTCCTCTTGTAATCGATTCTTGAACCCTAAATAAAAATTTCTGTTGTTTTCCCCAATTCTCTCTTCTTCATTCCATTGATGTCAATCTTCTATTAAATCTCAGTAATAAGAGTACATGTTAGGTCAGGGACCTATCAATTGGTATCAGAGCCAATTTGTTCCCTCTCGAGGAGCGTATGAAGGGAGCAGCTACCATGGATCGTGGCAAGAAGCTCCACTGGGACCACCACAGCCGTTCGACACCGTTCTTGGAGCCTACGGAGATTCGAGCACGATCTACCATGGATCTCGGCAAGAAGTTCCACCGGAGCCACTGCCGTCACCGCCGATCACGGCGGAGGATAGGAGCGGGAGTTTCCGAAGGGGATCATCGAAGGGTCACCGGAGCGCCACCAAGGAGGAGCGTATGACAGTTCTTGAAGGTTCGATTCTTAATCTCAACTCTAAATTCGACAGAATATTAGAGAATAGATCCAAGATTGATAGAATATTGGAGGAATTATTGAGAATTAGAGGAGATGAAGCCTCGCCATCGGCCATGGTTGCCCACTTCCACCCCCTCCACCATTACAAACCCCTCTTTCATCTAAGTTCATCTCCACGGCACCCCCTCGCCTTTGGCCTATCGTCATATACCACAATTTAGGGTTAATCGAAACCCTAACATCATGATTCCCACTCCCAATTATGGGATTGATCAAAACCCTAATCCAATTAGAACCCCCAATGTTCTTGATAATGGTTTGCCACTGTCAAACCCTCACCCATAGCATCGAAATCCTTACCAATTTCCCTAGGTGTCTCCCTTAGATTCCAATCCGAGAACAAATCAATAACTGAGTTCTGTCCATAGAAGACCCTATCAAGAACAGGTCCAAACCTCTATGAGACCCTACCAAGATCAAGTCCCCATACAAGGGAGGTCACTATATCATCATACTCCGCAATTTGAGCAAATGCACTGCCTGAATCACAATCCAGGAGTATTCCAGGAATACTCTACTGCACCAAGCTTTAGTCCCCAGGGGATAACAACTTTTATGCATCCAGGAATGAATCTCCATGGAGGATCCAGTCAAGTGTATACTGGGGAAGATTACCAAGGAATGCAAACTCCAAGATAGACATATCCTTCATAACTTGTACAATATGTGCAAGAATCACATGTAGCTACTGTGGCAATGCCTATTCCTGTGACAAGTACTACTAAACAACCACATACATCTATCCAAAATCATAATCATGCACCTTCCCTACAGCAAACTCAGTATGGTATACTCCTTGACCAATATTCAACCTCCACAACAACCTTCTCAATCTGGAGTACCACCTGCAAGTGATGGACACCAATCAGAGATTTTGATCAGTATGTCATGTGTTTCTAATCCTTGTCATGGCTCTCCAAGTCCAGAGCTAGTTGATCTTTTTGATACGCATAACCAGTTTATCTCTGTACTCAATTCCGAAGAAAAAGGGTCTCCATGTGAGAAAGTAGGACATCTTAGCCTACAAGAGACTATTGATAAAGAGGATGTCGATGAGGAGCTCAACCTTGAGGCCCAATTCCTCAAATCATGCGGTGTACTTCTGAAAATTCCTGCAGAAATCTACAAGGCATCAAAGGAAACAATGGTTCAGTCTCAGGATGACAGTAGAGTGCCCTCAAACTTTCATTATGATACGTTTTGTAGGAAACTTTGGAACGAGCAATATTTTTAAAATTCATATACTCCTACAAAAGTCCATGGAGAAGCACACCATCAACAAAATAAATCTGAAGGCTGTCACAATGAGGAACTCATGTACGGATATGTAGCAATTGCAGATGATTTGGATGATGGATGTGGAGTTGCTAACTTTGGAGGCTATCTCTTTGAGAGAGATGTGTTAATCATGCCATTTGCTCATAAAGATGAGCACGAAGCTCAAGTGGAATTTGCTCTTGAAAGAGGAATTCCAGCTTTCTCATCAGACATAGGCACGGAAAGGACTAATTTTCCTGACAGGGTTTATGGTGCTATTCATTGTGTCCGTTGTCGAGTCCCATGGCATATAACAGGTGAAATGATTTTGCTGGAGCTAAACCGGTTATTGCGACCTTATGGTTTCTTTGTATGGTCTGCTACTCCATTCTTTGATGAATCGGTAATGGTATGGGATCCAGGAAGCAACTTGCGAGCAAAGTACAAGACATACCTCGGTGTAATTGAAGTTGTCTTCCTTGAAGCTGCAATTAGCTGGAGTGCCAAAGTTCAAGCTCATATGTGCCACTATCAAAGTTCAAGCTCAGCTACACCTAGCTCTTTTTTCCTCTGCTGCAGAGTTCCAGAGTTCAGTTTAGAGTTCCGGAGTTCAGTTTCAGTCATGTGGGAAGCTGGAAAAGTGAAGCAATGGCATTATCAGAGCCAATTTCAAGTGAGTATGCAACTGCCACCTCATTCATTGATGAATCAGATGCACACATGGTGATGACTGAACTGAGGATGGTATGGGATCCAGGGATCCAAATTATCCTTTCATTGACCTTGGGACAAGGTCAATTTGAAGGGGTGGGTATTGATATGTACCCATTCCCTTGGGACACAATGTATCATAAGGACACAATGTATCAGACTTAGAGAGTTAGTAATAGAGCAGGGGAAGTATAGATAAGTGAGTATCAGTTGGCAACTTATACTCACTTCTCACACTCCTTGATTTTCCTAGGACCAACTGACCAACTGCCAGGTTACAATTAGCTAACTGCTAGAGTACAGTCAGCTCTCCAGCTGTCAATCTCTTGCCACTTAGATAAAACAGCATAATCTGTAACCACCTGCAAGAAGAATGTAGTGAATTAGCACAATCTATAAATAGAAGATAATAGAAGGAGAGATGTATGAATGATGTATGAAAATTACTCTTTGTTCATTAGAATTAGCTTATATAGTTATATTCTCCTCTTTTAATCGATTCTTGAACCCTAAATAAAATTTCATGTTGTTTTTCCCAATTCTCCCTTCTTTCCATTGATGTCAATCTTCCATTAAAGCTCAGCAATAGGAGTACATGTTAGGTCAGGGACCTATCAGTCTTTGGTGAGGGTTGGGAAATGGGTGTGTGATGGCTGCCCATATGTAGTCATGGGTGGACATTTCAGGAACACTAGGTATGCATTCAGAATGAGTTTGGAAATGTCGTGTGATGGTTTGGGTGTACTGAGAAGACTAGGAACCCTTCTTAATTGACTCAATTCCTCCATTAACCTATCAAATTTGTCACTGAGGAGGAGGAGTTTACATCTTCTACAGGTAGATGTTGTTCTCGAGAAGACTCTTGCCTCGAGCCAAGGCTGCTTGAGCTTTGCTCTCCACCGGCTTCAAAAACTGGATCAATGAGCTCTGATTCCAAATTGATAGCTCCTCTTCCCGTTTGATTGGGAAATGTAGGAGATTTGATGTGATTAGCCATGGATTGATAGTGGATTGCTCAGAAAATCAAGGAAATTAACACAAGAACTGGGAAGACATTCTGCGGTTTATTCATTGTTCTAAAGAAAAACTAATACCGGGAATTACAAAGTAGAAGAATGGAAAACTAGTTACAATTGCCACCCCCCTACTCTCTAATCCTCTTGCCTATTTATAACAAGGGAATTACAAAATTTGTTTAGCTGTCCCAATTCCTAACTAACTCCAACTGCCCATGCTCTGATACTTGCTGCCTGGACTGATACTCTGAGTTGTGAGATTGAACTGGAAAAGAAGGGTTGCATCATAAACCGAAAACAGATTAATTCAATCTCGCCGACCTCGACGACCACTTCTGCAGGGAAAATGTATCAATCTTCTCCGGTGACCATTTCCCTGCCGCAAGGGAGGACCACCAGTGACCGAGACCCGCTTTGATCTCAAGCTCCAACGCCTTACCTATGACGACCTTGGCAAGCACCCGAGCGTCTCGTTGCCAATAGTCAAGTGAACCAGCCTTCATCAGACTGAAGGTCAGGCATTTGTATCTCTCCCTACTGGCGAGAGGCTTTCCTCAGATCAGTGCCAGCTTTCATCATAGTCGCAAACTCCTCATAACTGATCCTTCCATCCTGAAAAGATCGAGTGATCAAACTAAACTTAATTATAAGAAAACAAAAGAAAAAGGACTTCCACACAATGTACCAAAATTTGAACACAATATATATCCACCTTGTCAGTGTCTACTTCTTGTAGGATGTCAATTAGCATTTCTGCGTCCATTTCTGATCTCATTGCATCCCGTAGCTCATATATCTCAATATAGCCGCTGCCATCCCGGTCGAAGAACGTGAAGGCTCTGCGAAGATGCCCTTCACTTTCTATCGTTTCTAGTTGAACGCTAACAGCAACAAACTCCCCGAAGTTCAATACTCCGTTGCCATCCGCATCAATCTGCAACAAAACAATGTGTGGTCTTAGTACTCACTTGTTATGATATAACAGAATCCCAGTAAGAATAAAAAGTGGTCGAGCCCTGTTACTGTTAGTTGTTCATTTCTATTTTCATTCAATGAAATATATCCTTTTCTTTCCTTTCTTTTTGTTCATTGTACTTTTGTAGTATTTACCAGTGTTCAAATTTATTCTTGATTTTCTTATATTGGTTCATGTAATTAGCATGACAAGACTATATAGATCGCTTGAAATATTGGGTTGATAGGAAATAATCATAGACTTACTGCTTCCATGAGCATCTCCATCTCCGTCTCCGCCTCCGTCTCGCCCAACTGAGAGTTTGAGCTGTTGTTATCTGTATCCATCAGTTTGAGCTGCTCTGTGACGGCCTGAACTTCTTCAGCCGACAAGTGCTCCGCAATCACCTGTAGTAACAGTAGTAATTCCCATATATGCATCATCATTTCAGAGACTTCTTCTTGAAATATTGGGTTTAGGGACTAGTACTAACTACCAACCCGCAGAGCTTTCTTCTTGAATCCGTTCATCGGAGAAAATCGTTTGATGTTCCTCGCCTTCACATCTGGCTCTCTCTTTGCATTTTGCAACCATGGGTGTTCTACATGGGGGGCAAATGGCGCGAAAGAAACGAATAAGCCAACTACCAGCACTATACAACAGCCAGTAATCATGAAATTGTTGTATTCTTAACTGTCTTTCACCGTGCTACCTAATTAGTTTTTCTTTTCTTTTCTTTTTGGGGTGGGGGAGGGTTTAAAAAAATTGTGCTCAACACAGAGAGTTTATTAAAATTGTAAATTGAGACCTAAAACGTCAAATGAAAGAGCGTTTTCTAAAGAAACATCCAACCATTGGACATTTATGTTGAGACTGAAGCTTGTTCTCTTTCAGTTGGGAGTGATTACTAATTAACAACTAATTTAAACAATAAAAAAATATCTTATGTTAGAACGTTTTCTGCAAAAAAAATGCTGCATATTTTTTACATTTTTATCTTGTGTAAAATATACTCTACCATAATGTGTTTACAAAATGACTATAGCGAGATTTAAACCATTAACCTCTTAAATCTTATTAATTTACTAGCGGACCACAAGTTCCAAATATTTTCATTATATATATATATATATATATTTTTACATTTTTATCTTGTGTAAAATATACTCTACCATTATGTGTTTACAAAATGCCTATAGCGAGATTTAAACCATTAACCTCTTAAATCTTATTAATTTACTAGCGGACCACAAGTTCCAAATATTCTCATTATATATATATATTAAAATAAAATTTAACAAAATCAATGGTTTTTTTTCCAATATACACCCAATCAATGGCCATTTTCAGTTTGGAGTTAAAACATTTTTAAGGAAAAAATCTATTTGTTGGACATTTTGGTTATGTTTTTATAATTCGACGGAAATTTATATTGTTTTTATAATTCGACAAAAATTTATATTATATGTACAATTTTATTGAACCTCAATGTTGAGTATGAAAATTTTCGTTTTTTTTAATGGTACTATTTTGTCAGCCTTTCCCTTGTCTAGCTTGTCCGGTGTGATTATCGCTGGCATGCATGGGACGAAAATATTAGATGCAACCAATATAGCTTTCTTTACTTGTTTAATAAGACCCATCTCAGCACTTGTACTTTTAGTACAGGCAAAGAGCAACTACACAATAGGCAAGAGTTGGCAAATAAGTTACATGACACTACACGTACTAATATTATGAAGGGTATGATAATTAACTATGAAGTCTGGCAACTGAAGGGTATGATAATTTATCAACTATTCCAAATAATTCTGAAAAAAAAAAAACGTAATATTGCTACGAGACTCCTAATTAGGTATTAACATGTATGTAACCTTATTTCCATATATCTCTACTATTATAATGTGCCTTCAAAACGGCTTAAAAGTGGGCTATCTAAGCCATAAATAAATATTCAACCAGTTAATTGTAGAGATATATGAAAATAAGGTTAATAAAATAACTTACGGAAGATTAATAAAATCTTAAACCAACTTATTTCTTATCCATCCAAAGAGTAAATAAATACTAAACAAATTTACTTAACCAAAAAAAACTAACAAAAAAAATAACTGGATAGAAAAATAAAATCTTCAACTAACTTTTTTCTTATCCATCCAAACGAAAATAAATATTAAACCAATTTACTTAAAAAATAAAAAAAAACTAACAGGAGAGAAAAATAAAATCTTAAACAACTTCTTTCTTATCCATCCAAACCGTAAATAATAAAAAACCAATTTACTTAACAAAAAAAAAAAAAAAACTAACGAAGAGATAAATAAAACTTTAAACAAATTAATTTTTTTTAAAATTTACTTACAGGAGATTAATAAAACCTTAAATAAACTTGTTTCTTATCCATTCAAACCGTAAATAAATACTAAACCAATTTACTTAACAAAAAACAAAAACAAAAAACTAACGGGAGAGAAAAATAAAATCTTAAACTAACTTCTTTCTTATGCATCCAAACCGTAAATAAATACTAAACAAATTTACTTAACAAAAAAAAACTAGCGGGAGAGATCAAATTTACTTAACAAAAAAAAACTAACGAAAGAGAAATAAAATTTTACACTAACTTTTTTCTTGCCAATCCAAACCGTAAATAAATACTAAACTAATTTACTTAACAAAAAAAACTAACGGGAGAGATCAAATTTACTTAACAAAAAAACTAATGGAAGAAAAATAAAATTTTACACTAACTTCTTTATTGTCCATCCAAACCGTAAATAAATACTAAACTAATTGACTTAACAAAAAAAATAACGGGAGAGATAAATAAAGCTTTAAACAAATCAAATTTTTTAAAAATTACTTACGGAAGATTAATAAAACCTTAAACAAACTTGTTTCTTATCCATCCAAACCGTAAATAAATACTAAACCAATTTACTTGACAAAAAAAATAACGGAAGAGATAAATAAAACCTTAAACCAACTTCTTTCCTATCCATCCAAACCATAAATAAATACTTAACCAATTTACTTAACAAAAAAACTAAAGGGAGAGAAACCTTCTGGGAGATTTAAAAAAAATAAAAATAAATCTAAAACGGTATGTAAATACTCAACCAATTTTTTTTTTAAAAAAAAACTTACAGAAGATTAAAAATCTAGAACCCGTAAGTTAATACTCAACCAATTTAAATTTTTAAAAAAAAGTTATAGGAGATAAATAAAAAACTAAACCAACTTCACTCTTATTATCCTCTTATCCGTCCAAGTCGCAAATAAATACTAATTTTCGTTTTAAAACTTATAAATAAAAAATAAAAATAAATTAAGATAAATTATTTTTTTACAAACAATACTTAGCATTAAATATATATTCAACGCAGGTAGATGTTATATATATATATATATATATATATATATATATATATATGTGTGTGTGTGTGAAGAATCTATTTTTATGACTCGAACATGCATTTAAGAATGGGACATGCTTCTTGACTCGCTAAATCTGTTCATTCATATGAAAGTCAACTTGTTTAAGCTATATATAGATTTATAGTTGAGCTAGGCATTCCATGGAGACTTCTTCACTTGAGCATACCATAATTCACACATATGTTACAGTCGAGAATTCGACTCACCGAGCACCCCCTGAGCGGTCAACCGCCGCTTGGGATCAGGTTCCAACATCCGGCGAAGGAGGTTCTTTGCGTCGCCTGAGACCTGCGGCCACGGGTCCCTCTTGAAATTGATCTCCCCTCGGAGTATCGCCTGCGCCACCCCCTGCTCCGTCCCTGCAACACTCCATTTGCACAATTCCATGAAAGACGGGACGTATATCCGATAACAGACACTCTAAAATATATTAGAACATATAAAAAAAAATATTAGGATTACAACAAAAAGGTTTACAATCTTTGGACAACCGCCTACCCATTCGACAACTAGCACGCAGTTGTAAAAAGATTGTAAGAGTTTTGGTTATAATAGGATTGATTACTTACGAGCCGAGAAAGGAAGAACCCCAGAGAGCAAGACGTAGAATATCACTCCGGCACTCCAGACGTCGATCTCCGGCCCATAATTCCGCTTCAGCACCTCCGGCGCCATGTAGTACGGGCTCCCGACTATCTCGGAGAACCTCTCCCCGGGCCGGAAGAACACGGAGAGCCCGAAGTCGATCACCTTGAGCGGCGAGTCCTCCTCGCTGCTGGCGAACAGGAAGTTCTCCGGCTTGAGGTCCCGGTGTATCACCCCGTTGTCGTGGCACATCCTCACGACCTCCGCGACGATCGTCACGATGTCCGCCGCGGCGGGCTCGCCGTAGCGGCCCCGCGCCACGATGCGGCCGAAGAGCTCCCCGCCCTCGCAGAGCTCCATGACGAGGTGCACCGCGGAGGGGTCCTCGTGCGCGGAGCGCAGGCGGACGACGTTGGGGTGCGGCGGGAGGGAGGACATGATGGAGACCTCGCGGCGGACGTCCTCGACGTCCACGGCGGTGAGGAGCTTGCCCTTGGAGATGGACTTGCAGGCGAAGCTCTCGCGGGTGTCCTTGTTGACGCAGAGGCGGGTGATGCCGAACTCGCCACGGCCGAGCTCGTGGCGGAGGGAGTAGCGGTCGGCGAGGGAGAGGTGGCTGAGGGCTGGGGAGCTGTGGAGGAGGACCCGGCTCGGCACCGGGGAGGTGAACTTGTCCTCGTAAGAAGGGTTTTGGTATTCTCTTGTTTTCGGTATCCTCTCCTCCTCCTCCTCCTTCTCCACCGCCACTTCTTGCTTCTTCTTATTCTTCTTCTTCGTGCTCTTCTCATTATCCAAGTGCTTTGAATTCAAGCATGCACATTTGATTTTCTTCTTCTTCATCTTCATATTAATTTTGTTCTTCCTCCTCTTCTTGTGCTCTTGTGGCGGTTCCTCCTGTGATTTCTTGAGGCAGACACATTTGTTGCCCATTTGTTTTATTTGGTTTGGTGGTGATGCCGAAACCTCCTTTTGTTGCTGGCAGGGGACTTGATCTTCATCTTTGGGGAGGACATGGTCAGATTTGTCTTAGAGAATATGTTCATTCTGGATCTTTTTATTTGTTTGTTTTCTTCTTGTTTGTGACTTTGTGAGGCAATTTGGAGTTGGCATTTGGGAGGGAGGGAGGGAGGGATTGATTTTCCAATTAAAAAGAGATTTTTGCATCTTCGTCCTACGCTCTCTAATATTGTTGGATCCTTATAAGTTACGATGTATGTGTTGGGACTAGTTGCATCGATACCGTGCTTTGATACCATGTATCTGAAACTGGCAGCAGCGAAAACTAGGTGAACCCATGTGAGATAACCAACCATCGTCTAAACAGAACGCCAAGACAGATAAAATACAATATTTTCGATAACTATGTCACCTCGACAAATTTTAATCTTTATAACTTCAGGTGGAGGTACAAGATTGAATCAAACTATGTTAAATCGTTTGCCAAAAAATTCAACCCTGTTACCAAACTCAAGAAGAAATACAAAGATTACAATGAAATCGCTCACCCAGCCCCATAGCGATCTCCCTGAACGAAGACGACGACTACTCGAACTGATCTTTTCTTCATGTTGTCTTGGATGACGAGCCCTAAGAGCAAAGTATGGACTTTGTCTTATATTTTTGTGGACTTATTCACTCAAATCTCCGTTACGAGCCTCTCTAGACAAACCTCCCCACTTATATATATATATATATGTATGTATGTATGTATGTATGTATGTATGTATGTGTGTATGTGTTGTGAAAAAACTATTGACAAACCTATTGTATGGTTTAGAAAATTTTCAAAATAGTCCACCATCAGATCTGGCCGTCCACTAGTATCCAACGGTGCTGATTAAACCTGGACCATATTCATCCTAGACAAAAAAAATTCGATTAGTCAAATGCTCACAAGTTTTGTTTGGAACTGGCAGAATTTCGACCGAATTCAGTGGGACCGAACTCAGTCCCTTCCTCACAGGACTCTCCAGACTGGACTCCCAACAGTATGTTCGTACTCTTGTTTGCTCAAACATCCATTTCAGGAGCATTTCTTGGGTTCGAGTTTCAAAAATGTCCATTTGATACCCAAAATAAATGACACATTTTGAAAAACGTCCATCTATAATAAAAATATTTTTGCTCGTTTCTTGCTTTTGACACTAAATGTAGTCTTGAATGAAACGTAACTGCAAGTCAAAATGGCCCTAAGTCCTCACAAAAATACATGGTAGTTTTAAATTCATGTAGGTTCAAATTTATGTTGCATCTTTTCTTCTGCATTGCCACTATAATCAATAGTAACTTCATTTGTGAAGATACAGGCCACTTTGGGAAGGGGATCAATTAAATTTGTACATAGATCATACGAGCAGATCATTACACTAAGGATAAAAGGAAGATCAAGATGAACTATAGATTCATTAACAAAAGTAATAGATTCTAGCTATAAGAAGCTTTTACTAGTTGACAAATTATTTTGATTTTGTTTAAGTTTGCATCTTGTATTTTTTTCTTACTCCTTGATCTATTGTACTTTAATTTTTTTTGTTAATTACATTAGTAAAACACATGGGAATTCTTCCCACTTTTAGTCAACAAAATTGAGTTCTCATGATATCAAGCTATGAAATGTGACAATCATTTAAAATTCTTAAGAGTTTTTGGATATCATCAGTGACTTGTGGAATATAAATCCTTACAACTATGGTCATATGTTAGAGTTTTGATTAGCATAAAAGAAAGAGAGGAAGGAGAATGTTTTCTTATGAACGCTTCGACAAATATTACCAAATGGGGTGGTATCACGTCCCGCGTCCGGATGATCGAGCACGAGTGCTAGCACACGTCCAGCATACGCCGTAGTATCGGCGATAGAATGTTGTCTAGACCTCAATGGAAATCGCCTCAACAATACAAGTACAACTAGTATCATCATAAACTCAATCACAGAATTCTAAGGAAGATATGTATAAGGAAGATAATCCAATCAACTAACTAATAAAAATAAAACTAGAGCATAGTACTGAAATAGAAAAATACTAGCCTAGATCTCGCCAAAGGTCACCTCATGGTCCAAGGTGCAAGAGTAGTCTCAACTATAGCATCAACATGAAGTCCGAGAATGTGGTACACAACAACTCCTAAAAATATGGTTATCCAGTTAGGATTGGAGCAAGTAGATAACTGATAAACTATTCATAACATGATAGAAACTATAAAATAGAAAATAGCATATAAAATAGATGATGAACAGGTAAAACTAGAATTATGGTGTGGTAAATAGAGAGAAACATGTAACCACGATAATCATGGCATGTGACAACAAGAATATGGTAAAACAAGTATATCTGCAAATAACTAAGTATTTTGAAATACTACGTTCAATATGTATCAGCTAGGGTAATACGGCACATTATATCGATGGCTATCTACACGAAAGCATGAAGGGTACGACTCAATCATACGTGGGTTGTATGATTGGCTATCAACACGAATCAAGTAGGGATTGATCACATATCTACTTAGTATTTTTTCTTCTGACTAGTACTAATGGATTCAAGTCACGACACGAGAAATCATAAAACATGATGATCACGAAATACGATAATCACGAAAATACGATAATCACGAGCACGAAAATCATAAAAAACATAATAAGCATGAAATCACGATAATCACGACTATGAATCCATCAAACACTAATCTCGTGTAAAAAGCGTGTCAAGAATCAAGTAATGCATATCTAAATCATGTAATAGAGAAACTATCATGAGATAAAAGTAATAAAAGTAAATACTTGCCTGAAGTCCAATGCTGGTGGTACGGATCAAGTACTGAGTCCGGGTCAAGAACCTATATTTAGAATAATCCAGATCAAATTGGGTTTAGGAAATTTAATATCAAAACTATTTATTTTTCCTATTAAGCTTCTAGGTTCATTTATCTATTTCTAACTAGATAGGTATACTACCTAGGTCGCCAACACCTATTATCTATATTTATTTTGTATGTAAAAACATATATTACTAATACATATTGGTAATAGTTCCTTATGATCTATATCCCATTACATTTAGTCAGGGTATTATATATACTATTATACTCATATGTACTTATACATCTACTTAGCTCTACATATTACATGCATCTTTATACATAGATATAGATATCACTGGATCACTAATACCTACTAATATATTTATATACCTTATATATATTTACATAGTTATTTTAGATATGAAATAACTTAGGTATCTTGTATATGAATTATATATCCATACCTTTCTATCTATTTATGTAAATCATATTTATGTAAATATATAATTTACTAATACCTAACACTCTAATCCTTCCATATATCCTAACCACTGATACAAAACATACTTAGCATACACTCAGATTTTACCTACTGCACATAGGAAAATTGTGCACATATATTAGATTCTGCACATAGGAACACTTATACACACTCTGGATACCTAGGATACAAACTATTCACAGTTTTCTTATCTCATGTAGTTCAACTCTGCAGCCCATACTACACTTGAACACCCCTCTGCACAGCGAAAACACAGTTTTTGTGATACACTACTCATAAACATATGTAATCAAACGCGCGCACACACACACACATACTCTTAATCTAGGTATCCTGATACACCTACCTATACTTAACACTAACTCTATTCTTGACACCACTGGTACTTACCATAACTGTTGTTGTTTCTACTTATGCAGTTGTTGCTTGTTGCTTATGCAGTTGTTGCTTGATGCTGCTGCAGTTGTTGTTACATCTTACTGCTTATGAAATATTGAAATATACACACTTCACCTATTGACACTCATAAGGAATCTAAAACCCATTGATACTCACTGGTATCAACACATATCATTTATTGTGATACACACCTAGGTGAAACAACACACATAACACTACTAACACATACATATATTTTTTTTATGATATTTATATACCAATAACATGTTTATAAATATGTACCCATTAGTACAATATATATTCTATGCTACATAATTTAGATTTATATAAAATTAACCAATTTGAATATCTTATCTCCTCTTAGGTATTTCTACAAACATCAAGTGTGCACCAAAACTTATATTTCCAATGACACTTCAAAGAACCCCAAATTCATATATGAATACCTTTATTACCATTGTCACGCCCCAGTCCCAAAAATATACGGAACTAGGCCACGTGTCACTGGCCAGCTGACACGTCACTAAGGGATTACCCAATTTAATGGACCCGAAGTGATGTGCTACGCTGTCCTAAAATACTACAAGTCTAAATACAGGTAAATCTATCTCATCCACAAGAATGACAGAAAAAATGCTGAATATATAGATGCTATATCTGAAATGTCATATACAACCCAGATAAAGTCAGGTGAGAACAATCCCACTACAAAAAGTAAGCAAAAGTGAAATAAAATAAACTAGCACAACATCCTCAAAATATGTAGCTCCAACTCCTGTGTACTCAGGTAGACTCTGACGTCATCTCCTCTGACTCCATCTCAAGGGCATGTCCAGACTCCTGTCCAAGTCCAGGTACTGTGGGGTAGAGTGTCTCAGCTAAACCTGGCAGGGAACCAGGTCCTCAGAGGGACGTAACAAGATACAGGAAAACAACATGCCATGTATGTAAATACTGAATAAAATAAATACAGGGTGCTAACCATCTAGGTGAAATGCAATTTGAGACAACCTAGTACGTATGAAAAATGTGTGGCTAGACATATCTGACGTAATTCACCAATCTGTAGTGACAGGCTAGTATATGCCACATATGCCCCCGTTCAAGGGCACTATACAATTTTCCATCTACGATGAGAATGGTCACATGATTATATACATATATCATCCGTATCACTCCGTCGAGTGCGGCACATGGTAAAGAGGTGGGTGTCCCATACGTATTTTAGTCGTTCTCCCCGCCCAATGTAACTAAAAGTCAAGTCGTACATTTCTTAAATTATTCTAATCCGTGATGCGGGTCACACGTATTGGTAGCAAATCAAATACGCAGCTCGCATCCCAATATGCATTGCAACCATGTTGCGTGTTCCCGTGATAGGGTCTAGGAGAATATTAGGATACTCTCATAATTGTTGGTGAGTCCGTAATATTATTTTAAAGGTCAACATATCAACTGACTGTACCCAAGGCAGTCTCAGGTAATCATGATATATGAAATACAGAAACAAGAGCATATAACATTATTGAGAATTTAAACAGTACTTGTCAAGGTATACTTGCCTACTCCCTGATAGTGTTGATAACCTGATCTTGCAGTCAGGTTTAAGGTTGCTGGTGACAGGGAGTCACTGGCTGTGCTGAAGGTGGTTTCTGTTAAAATAGACAGGGTTCGTGAATAACAAGGCTATAATAATAAGCATATATATATATATATATATATATATATATATATATATATATATATATATATATATATATATATATATATATATACGTATATACACATATATAATATATATATAGTATATATATAGATATAATATAATATATATAGCAGTATATGAAGAACAGACCAATGCAGGTATATAGTAGCAGGGTATATCCACTGTCATAAATATTATAATATAATAATATTATCAGGGTGTATCCACTGATTATAATATAAATAATAAAATAAAATGACAGAACATAATTTAAATATATATATAAATGCTGTACTATTCAGCAAATATTATATTTAATAATATCAGGGTCTATATGTGACCACTGTTATATACAGCATTTATAATAATAATAAATATATGAATTTAAAGACGGTGCAAGAATTTGAAATATACATATAAATATAAGCTGTATTATCCAGCAATAATATTTATTATTAATAATAATACATAGTATAAATATAACATATTAATAATATGTTATATTATATACATATAGATAATATATATATATATATATATATATATATATATATATATATATATATATATATATATATATATATATATATATATATATATAATAGGTGCAGGAAATTAAGTGCAGAAATAAATAAAAGAAAAAGAGTGCATAGTATACATATATACATTATAGTAGAAATTATATAACATATACAAATATGTTATATATATATGATATATATAGTATATATACTATATATATATATATTATAATTATATATATATAAATATATATATATATAAGTAAGGAAAAACAGAAATGAAAATGCATATATATAATAATAATAAAATGCATAGCATATATAAACATATACTGTGTATATTTACAGTGAATATAATAATATATTATATATATATTACATAATATATATATATAGATATATATATATTATATACAAATATATATAATATATATACATAGTTATATATACATAAGTTATATATATTATAAACATATATATATATATATATATATATATATATATATATATATATATATATATATATATATATAGTTATATGTAAATACATAATATACATATATAAGTAGTATACCTATACATATATATATATATTATAGTAATATATATATATACAGTATAGTATACTGTATTTATACAGTATATATTAATATATATTATCATATGTATATAAATATACATATATACATATATATATACATATATATATATACATATACATATAGATATTTATATAGATATACGTATAGGTATGTATACACGTATTTATAGGTTTAGAGTGTATACCTAACTGACAGGTGGGGTCCACGGTGGGTCGCCGGCGGGAGGAAGGCGGCGGAGTCGTCGGCGGCCGGCCGGAATAGCAACGGCAGTAGCAGTAGCTGCTAGCAGTAGCAGCAGCAGCAGCAGCAGCTTGCGGCAGCTGCAGCGCCGCGTGCGGTGGCGGGGGCGGCGGTGCAGGCTGTCGGGGTGGTGGAGGAGGAGGTGGCGAACAGGTCCGGGGCGGTGGCGGAGGTCGGAGGCTGTCGGAGGGGCGGTGGGGGACTGTCGGGGTAGCTCGGGGAAGATGACAGGGCGAGGGTGGTGGAGGGTTGCGGGGGAGCTGCCGGCGGCGGAGGCCGTCGTGGGGCGGTGGGAGCTGGTCAGGTCGAGGGAGGAGGTGGCGGCGAGGTGTTTGGTGGTGGTGGCGGTGGTCCACGATGGTCGGGGTGGCCGTGAGGGGCGTCGGGGAGGGGAGGAGCTGCTGTCGGGCAGGGAAGGAAGGGTTGCTGCGGTGGCTGGCTACGGCGGAGCAGGCGGCCAGGGAGGGAGGCAGTTGGCCGGAGGGGAGAGGGGGATGTGGCGAAGTGGTCGGCGGCGGTCCGGTGGCCGGAGGGTGGTCGGAGGGGCGGTGGTGTGTAGTCGGGAATGGGGCTGGGTAGGGTTTAAATAGGATTAGGTTTTAGGACATAAATGTAATTAGTTTAAATATTTAGGGTATTTTAGTAATTTAATTAATTAATATCTAATTCAGATAATTATGGATAATAATCTGATATTTTGTGGGTCCTACTCCACCTATTCAATAACCAATGAGGTGTTGCCACCTCACATGGAAATTTTTGCATAAAAACCCTTGACTTTTCATAAATTGCATAAAAGTCCAAAAATTGGGAATTTGCGCAATTTATACAATTTGTCTGGAAAATCACCTGGTTCTAAAAATTACTAAAATTCACAGAATTGAGGGAAAATGCTGGGGAAATGTCCTGGGCTGTGGGGATGAGCCTGGGCAGATGCAGGGTCTGATTTCTTAGGTGATACGGGTCACCGTATTTATTATTTAATAAATACTGCGCACGGTGTTCACTAATTATTTAAGGGCAGTTAGGGTCATAATTTTTCTACGGTGTCAATACGATAATTGTAATACGATTAGTGTAGAATATTATCGTATTTTTGGTTGGGCAAAACAGGTGCCTACTGGTCCTCAAATCTCTAGGGTACAGAGGTGGGTAAAGAGCAGAAAATTAAATAGGGATTAAATACGTACGTTTGTAACGATATTTGTGCGACTAAAACGAAGCACAAAACGAGTTTTCTGGGAGTTGCTAAAAATACAGAAATTGTAGTCTAGCAAGTCTAGGGCAGGAATGTGAAATTAGTTTAGGGTTAACAGCTAGTGTGGTGCCCTAATTTATTGTGTAATAAACAGGTGCACAATCAATAGAATATATAATAAATAAATTTAAAAAGTTGCACTATTTCTAATTAACTAAAAATAATATTAAAATACTGAAATCTGGTCGAGGGAGTTTAGGATGGCACCGAATTGACTTAGTCGACTGAATTCTACAACATAAGCGTCGACGGTCATATTTTCTTGTTCCAAATGCAGGAACTGGGAGTACAGATCATCTCTGACTGTGGCTGGGAAATATTTTGTATTAAAATATTCCAGAAATTCCTCCCAAGTATGGTTCTTGCCCGTGCTGCGCTCTATAGATTCCCACCAGTGATGGGCGTTACCGAGGAGTAGGGTCCTTACTGCGGTTATCCATAGATCGGGGTGAAGTTGGAAACCTTCTAGCAGTATTTCCGTGTTGGAGATCCAGTCTGAGATCTCCTCCGGAGTTTCATTGCCCTTAAAGGTTCTCGGGCTCATCCGGCTAAAGCCTCGAACAGTGCTAGCTGGTTGGACAGGGGCTGGTACTGGGGCAGTTGTCCTCTCCAGAACCGTCATTAGGCATTGTCTCAGGACTTCATTCTGTTGCAACTGAGCCTGCAACATGGCTTGGAACATCTGAGATTGTTCCTCAAGTTGTGGTATCAGGGCTGCGAGAACTGGAGGTGGAGACAAAGGTATCTCGGCCTGCAGTATTGGTGCCTGAGAAGTTTGCCCTTCTTGCTGGACTGGTGTTGCTTCTTGGGTCGAATCTTGGTGAAGGTACGAGGTTGTTGGATTGACCAACATCCTTCTCGGAGATTGGTCTCTCGGGATTGGTGTCCCTTGGACATCTGGTGAGAGGTCTGTTGCTTGGTCAGTTCCATTAATCGCAGTTTCCCCGGGTATGTTCATATTTCTGAAAAGAATAGAAATTTTTTGAAAAGTACGAAGGACTTAATAGATGATAATCAAGCAGGATACAATATTTATGGATGAAGTTAGTGTGGATGAGACCTAGTATTCCTATCCTATTGCAGGTTTGCTAAACATGATATCATATTTTTAGCAATTAACTCGACCTGCATGGGCCACCACTAAAACTGTGTCATGCCCCAGTCCCAAAAATATACGGAACTAGGCCACGTGTCACTGGCCAGCTGACACGTCACTAAGGGATTACCCAATTTAATGGACCCGAAGTGATGTGCTACGCTGTCCTAAAATACTACAAGTCTAAATACAGGTAAATCTATCACATCCACAAGAATGACAGAAAAAATGCTGAATATATAGATGCTATATCTAAAATGTCATATACAACCCAGATAAAGTCAGGTGAGAACAATCACACTACAAAAAGTAAGCAGAAGTGAAATAAAATAAACTAGCACAACATCCTCAAAATATGTAGCTCCAACTCCTGTGTACTCAGGTAGACTCTGACGTCATCTCCTCTGACTCCATCTCAAGGGCATGTCCAGACTCCTGTCCAAGTCCAGGTACTGTGGGGTAGAGTGTCTCAGCTAAACCTGGCAGGGAACCAGGTCCTCAGAGGGACGTAACAAGATACAGGAAAACAACATGCCATGTATGTAAATACTGAATAAAAATTACTGAATAAAATAAATACAGGGTGCTAACCATCTAGGTGAAATGCAATTTGAGACAACCTAGTACGTATGGGAAATATGTGGCTAGACATATGCTGACGTAATTCACCAATCTGTAGTGACAGGCTAGTATATGCCACATATGCCCCCGTTCAAGGGCACTATACAATTTTCCATCTACGATGAGAATGGTCACATGATTATATACATATATCATCCGTATCACTCCGTCGAGTGCGGCACATGGTAAAGAGGTGGGTGTCCCATACGTATTTTAGTCGTTCTCCCCGCCCAATGTAACTAAAAGTCAAGTCGTGCATTTCCTAAATTATTCTAATCCGTGATGCGGGTCACACGTATTGGTAGCAAATCAAATACGCAGCTCGTATCCCAATATGCATTGCAACCATGTTGCGTGTTCCCGTGATAGGGTCTAGGAGAATATTAGGATACTCTCATAATTGTTGGTGAGTCCGTAATATTATTTTAAAGGTCAACATATCAACTGACTGTACCCAAGGCAGTCTCAGGTAATCATGATATATGAAATACAGAAACAAGAGCATATAACATTATTGAGAATTTAAACAGTACTTGGCAAGGTATACTTGCCTACTCCCTGATAGTGTTGATAACCTGATCTTGCAGTCAGGTTTAAGGTTGCTGGTGACAGGGAGTCACTGGCTGTGCTGAAGGTGGTTTCTGTTAAAATAGACAGGGTTCGTGAATAACAAGGCTATAATAATAAGCATATATATATATATATACTTATATACACATATATAATATATATATAGTATATATATAGATATAATATAATATATATAGCAGTATATGAAGAACAGACCAATGCAGGTATATAGTAGCAGGGTATATCCACTGTCATAAATATTATAATATAATAATATTAACAGGGTGTATCCACTGATTATAATATAAATAATAAAATAAAATGACAGAACATAATTTAAATATATATATAAATGCTGTACTATTCAGCAAATATTATATTTAATAATATCAGGGTCTATATGTGACCACTGTTATATACAGCATTTATAATAATAATAAATATATGAATTTAAAGACGGTGCAAGAATTTGAAATATACATATAAATATAAGCTGTATTATCCAACAATAATATTTATTATTAATAATAATACATAGTATAAATATAACATATTAATAATATGTTATATTATATACATATAGATAATATATATATATATATATATAGATATATATATATAGATATATATATATTGATATATATATATATATATATAATAGGTGCAGGAAATTAAGTGCAGAAATAAATAAAAGAAAAAGAGTGCATAGTATACATATATACATTATAGTAGAAATTATATAACATATACAAATATGTTATATATATATGATATATATAGTATATATACTATATATATATTATAATTATATATATATAAATATATATATATATAAGTAAGAAAAAACAGAAATGAAAATGCATATATATAATAATAATAAAATGCATAGCATATATAAACATATACTGTGTATATTTACAGTGAATATAATAATATATTATATATATATTACATAATATATATATATAGATATATATATATTATATACAAATATATATAATATATATACATAGTTATATATACATAAGTTATATATATTATAAACATATATATATATATATATATATATATATATATATATATATATATATATATATATATATATATATATATATATATATATATATATATATATAGTTATATGTAAATACATAATATACATATATAAGTAGTATACCTATACATATATATATATTATAGTAATATATATATACAGTATAGTATACTATATTTATACAGTATATATTAATATATATTATCATATGTATATAAATATACATATATACATATATATATACATATATATATATATATATATACATATACATATAGATATTTATATAGATATACGTATAGGTATGTATACACGTATTTATAGGTTTAGAGTGTATACCTAACTGACAGGTGGGGTCCACGGTGGGTCGCCGGCGGGAGGAAGGCGGCGGAGTCGTCGGCGGCCGGCCGGAATAGCAACGGCAGTAGCAGTAGCTGCTAGCAGTAGCAGCAGCAGCAGCAGCTTGCGGCAGCTGCAGCGCCGCGTGCGGTGGCGGGGGCGGCGGTGCAGGCTGTCGGGGTGGTGGAGGAGGAGGTGGCGAACAGGTCCGGGGCGGTGGCGGAGGTCGGAGGCTGTCGGAGGGGCGGTGGGGGACTGTCGGGGTAGCTCGGGGAAGATGACAGGGCGAGGGTGGTGGAGGGTTGCGGGGGAGCTGCCGGCGGCGGAGGCCGTCGTGGGGCGGTGGGAGCTGGTCAGGTCGAGGGAGGAGGTGGCGGCGAGGTGTTTGGTGGTGGTGGCTGTGGTCCACGGTGGTCGGGGTGGCCGTGAGGGGCGTCGGGGAGGGGAGGAGCTGCTGTCGGGCAGGGAAGGAAGGGTTGCTGCGGTGGCTGGCTACGGCGGAGCAGGCGGCCAGGGAGGGAGGCAGTTGGCCGGAGGGGAGAGGGGGATGTGGCGAAGTGGTCGGCGGCGGTCCGGTGGCCGGAGGGTGGTCGGAGGGGCGGTGGTGTGTAGTCGGGAATGGGGCTGGGTAGGGTTTAAATAGGATTAGGTTTTAGGACATAAATGTAATTAGTTTAAATATTTAGGGTATTTTAGTAATTTAATTAATTAATATCTAATTCAGATAATTATGGATAATAATCTGATATTTTGTGGGTCCTACTCCACCTATTCAATAACCAATGAGGTGTTGCCACCTCACATGGAAATTTTTGCATAAAAACCCTTGACTTTTCATAAATTGCATAAAAGTCCAAAAATTGGGAATTTGCGCAATTTATACAATTTGTCTGGAAAATCATCTGGTTCTAAAAATTACTAAAATTCACAGAATTGAGGGAAAATGCTGGGGAAATGTCCTGGGCTGTGGGGATGAGCCTGGGCAGATGCAGGGTCTGATTTCTTAGGTGATACGGGTCACCGTATTTATTATTTAATAAATACTGCGCACGGTGTTCACTAATTATTTAAGGGCAGTTAGGGTCATAATTTTTCTACGGTGTCAATACGATAATTGTAATACGATTAGTGTAGAATATTATCGTATTTTTGGTTGGGCAAAACAGGTGCCTACTGGTCCTCAAATCTCTAGGGTACAGAGGTGGGTAAAGAGCAGAAAATTAAATAGGGATTAAATACGTACGTTTGTAACGATATTTGTGCGACTAAAACGAAGCACAAAACGAGGTTTCTGGGAGTTGCTAAAAATACAGAAATTGTAGTCTAGCAAGTCTAGGGCAGGGATGTGAAATTAGTTTAGGGTTAACAGCTAGTGTGGTGCCCTAATTTATTGTGTAATAAACAGGTGCACAATCAATAGAATATATAATAAATAAATTTAAAAAGTTGCACTATTTCTAATTAACTAAAAATAATATTAAAATACTGAAATCTGGTCGAGGGAGTTTACAACCATATACGTATCCTAAAGTATCATGATCTGTATAATTAGTATTATAGAAAGAGTACTTAATTGATTTATTTCTCAAAGAGGGGGTACATATATATAAGCGGAGGCTAGCATCCTCCTTACTTTCTATCCAATGTGGGACTAAATAAGTTCCCATAACTCAACACTCCCCCTCAAGATGGGCGATATATCAATCATCCCCATCTTGTTACAAAAGATGTCAAACTCTTTAGAACCCAAACCTTTAGTTAAACAATCAACTAACTGCTCCGCTGATTTCACATAGCTCAAAGTCAAAACTTTTCTATTCAGCTGCTCCTTGATGAAGAATCGATCAATCTCCACATGTTTGGTGCGACCATGCTGTACTGGATTGTTTGCAATATCAATTGTCGATTTGTTTTCACACCAAAGTTGTAAGGAGTCTCCTCTAAATAAACGCATCTCAGCCAACAAGCTATTCACCCACATCATCTCGCACAGGCTAATTATCATAGACCTGTACTCGGCCTCAATTATAGACCTATCTACTACATATTGCTTCTTGCTGTACCAAGATACAAGATTGCCTCAAACAAAAATACAGTAACCTGTAGTGGAATTGCGATCGTCCATACAACCCGCCCAATTGGCATCACAGTAGCCTTCAACTCTCAGATATTCAGAACTTCTGAACCAAAACTCCGTTCTTAGACTTCATTTAATATACCTGAAAATTTTGCGAAGTGCCTCCATATGCTACTCTCTGGGATCATGCATATATCTACTCACCACACTCATGACATAAGTAATATCAGGTCTCGTATTACATAAATATATAAGCCGACCAACTAATCTTTGATATTGTTCCTTACTCACCAGATCACCACCCTCAGCACACAACTTGTGATTCTGCTGGATAGGAGTCGAAGCAACCCTGCAATTCAGCATTCCTGTCTCTGAAAGAAGGTCCAGAGCATACTTTCGCTGAGAAAGAACTATACTCTTTCATGACCTTGCAATTTCAATTCCGAGGAAGTACTTCAACTGCCCCAGATCCTTAACTTCAAATTCCTCTCCAAGTCTTTTCTTCAGCCGTAGGATCTTCTCAGTATCGTCTTCAATAATTACAATATCATCAACATAGACTGCAAGAACGATGATATGAGTCATGGAGTGCCTGTAAAATATAGTATGATCTTCATTGTACTGCATATACCCCATACCACAGACTGCAAGCCTGAATCTATCAAACCATGCTCTCGGAGACTGCTTTAGTCCATACAAAGACTTCTTCAATTTGCATACCTTCTTCGTTGCTTGTGAATTAGCAAAGCCTGATAGAATCTCCATATACACATCCTCCTGGAGATCCCTATGCAATTCCCAGTTCTTCCATCAGCGATGATAGTGAGTGCTACAATTGCGGGAAGAAATGGCACCTCAGCTACAATTGCCCTCAATCTCGCAATTCTGGTCATGGTCGAGGAAGCAGAGGACAGAGAGGTGGACGTACAGGTCAAGGAGGCAGGGGACATGGAGGCCAGGGAGTTTCTCACCTAGCTGTGCCAGAGAAGATCACTAATAAGATGACTAGAGCCGAGATGGCAGAACTGGAGGAACTACGTCAGTTCAAGTTTTAGTTGAGAGTTCTAAGGGAAAGGGACATGCCACTCAGGATCTGGCTGACTGTCACGCCCCAGTCCCAAAAATACGTAGGACTAGGACACGTAAGCATGCCAGCCGCATGGATATGGCAACTCCAATATATGGAAACCATAACCCATACGTACGCTGTAATATGAATATCAAATCTACAAGTGGTATAAATCTATCACAAGTCACAGGATATAATCTAAATCTCATCCACAGAAAATCAAATATAAATAAATACCCAGTATCTATGAAACTAATCTCAATAAGAAGTATTTAAGGATGATAGTTGGATGGAAACAAATCCACTACCAACTCGAATGGAAAAGTATAACACAATAAACACAATATAAGAATATCCGCTAACGACCACGGGCTCGAAGAGAAGACATCCTCGAAATATATGTAACCATCCGAATCTGCGCTCCTGCGAACACTTAAGAATAGCTACACCTGGAAGGGGCCAGGTCCTCAGAGGGACGTAACAAGATACATAAAACACATGCCAATAAAGTACTAAAATAAATATCCAATGGTCGCCTAACCGTCTAAGTGAATGCAGTTAAGAACAACTTTTCCCACAAGTGAGCTATCTGGCTGAAAACTGGGATTTGGCATGGTTCTCTATTGGAGATCCAGTGGCCTACAAAGGCACATCATCTTTCGAACGCCGGAGGCCCGCCTGATAATAATATAATATATATTAGTCATCACCACTTGTATCTCCGGCGGAGAATTCGGGCGCACAGGAGAAAAGTGCAAAGGAGCTCAAATGCGGTACTTGTTGTTCTCCCCACCCCATGCTCTAAGCATGTCACATCCATGACACAATTTGGTTCATAGCCTATTTTTAGTACCCTAGACCAATCCTGCGACCAAACAAGGACAAGGATGGGACCACCGTACTACAATAGGCTATGTCCATAGACCTCTAATAACTGCTAAGTCTAGTAGCATGCAAAGTTTCTAACAGCAGTTATTCCTAACGCACGGCCCACACGTACAGGAGGCCAAACCCTGCACGTCAGTCCGTGATCTATATGAGACTCACAACTCATGTAACAACTGTGTCACGGCCAATGAACCTAAAGATTCTACATGATAATGGGGTAGTCTCATAAACAAGGTTAATGCAAATACATAAATAAAATATACCGCGATGACACAGTCGCGCGCATTTTATATAACAGTTAAAATATATGAACTAAAGACAGAAAATAAAGATGCATGCAACATATGGAATATAAATAATAGTACAATGGCAATGTATACTTGCCTACTCTGAAAAAGGATGAAGTCACAACTCAAGGCGTCGTCCGATCTACCCGTCACATAAATTAAACAAGTTAGGTTACAAAAGTGGGTGAATAGGTTCCTCCATTTTAATTAATTTTTAATTCTAAATAAATAACCTAAAATAATATTTTAATCTTATTATAATCTTATTTTATTGTTAAACCCTAATTTTGGTCCAAAGAAAATTAACTTTACGGATTTGTGATCCATGGTACGCAAATTGAGGCAATCCGTTGACCAAAAAGTTAACCACTCAAATCCTAGATTTTTGTGTGGAATCCTATAGATTTTAATGCTATATGAACGCTGGAATCGACAGTTTCATAAAATCATAAGTCGGTAAAGAGTTATGGCCACAAGGACGAACAGATGACAGTTTTCGGTGGTTTCCTATTTATGTCTACGTTGCACAAATTTTACAGTAGAATAAAATTATATTTTAAATTCTAGAAAAATACTTTTCTATAAGTTCATCATGTCAGCTTTCCGAAACTTCAAACGGTTCATAATTTTGAGTTCGGGATCTCCCAAAATCTCAAAAATACGAAAACGCGTCTGATTTCGGACAACTGACACTTTCGGAATATTCTGGAAAAATAGGTTCTTAAATTACTGAAATAATTTATATATTCAGAAAACTAACCTTGATATGATTTTTAAAAAAACTGGAGCGCGTTTGGAGTCTGGAGCTAGGAGATATCGTCTTTTTAAGTCGTCAGAACTACTAGAAAATGAGGCTGAATTTATGACGAATTTTGACTATTTTTGGACGAAAATGAGAGGAGTTTGGGGATAAAAAATATGAAAGATGAGTTTATTCCATAAGTCTAATAGGTATTTATAATGGTGAATATTTTTTAATTGAATAAGACTAGGATTGGCTAATTTAGATATAATTAGGATCAGTTTAAATAAGGATAGGATATGCATGAAGTTGTTTTCCTAGTAGGCTTAGGATTTGAATTAATTTAAAATAGAGTTTGAGTTTATCCCAATAATTTATAATCTTAAATAGAATTAAATATAATACAAATAATTTATATATAATGTTATTAATATCTATTAACACTAAATTAGCTCTATCTAATATTAAGATTTTATATATCCAAATAGATCATCAATAATTCCAAAAATCCAATAATTACTTAAAATTCTAAATAAATTACAGAAAAATATATTTAAATATTTTAACTCTAAAATAAATGTTTGGTAGTAACAACATTCAAGTATGGTCTCATAGTAAATCATGGAAGTCCTAAAAATTTATGTTTCCTAAGTTTTAATTACCAAAAATCTAGAAAATCTCCAAAATCTAAAATAACCTAAAATAATTCTAAATAAATATTTATATAAGTAAATATATCAAGAAATTCATTTTCTAATTAACTAAGAGAATACTCTAAAGAAATTCAATATCTATAATAAATATAATAATATAAAATACACACAAAATAGCTATTTTGGGTGAGGGGGTTTACACTGACACTACCTACCTTGGTAACATTACTGGTTACGCTGCTTGGAGTGCCTATAAAACAAAGTATGATCTTCATTGCATTGCCTATACCCCATACCACATACTGCAAGCCTGAATCGATCAAACCATGCTCTCGGAGACTGCTTTAGCCCATACAAAGGCTTTTTCAATTTGCATACCTTCCACGTTGCTTGTGAATTAGCAATGCCAGGTAGAATCTCCATATACACCTCATCCTAGAGATCCCCATGCAAAAATGTATTCTTGACATCTAGCTGATGTAGTTGCCAATTGAAGTTGGCAGCACATGATACCAACACTCGTACAGTGCTCATCTTTGCTATTGGAGCAAATGTCTCGTCATAGTCGATAACATAAGTTTGGCTATAGCCTTTAGCAACCAATCTGGCCTTGTACCTGTCAATATTGTCCTCTGGAGTTTGCTTAACAGTATAAACCCATTTACATCCAACAACACGCATTCCAGCTGGCAGTGGTACCAGCTCCCATGTGTCATTCTTCTTCAAGGCCTGAAGCTTCCTGCATGCAACTCAACCACCTAGGATCTTGCTTAGCTACCAGCCAGTTGTTAGGTACAAGCACTTAATCTAATGATACAATAAAGGACTTACATATAGGTGGAGTGGATGCATATGAAATATAATATGCAATATCAGTATCCCAACTGCCAAACTTAGCTGGAGGTTTTCCAGTATTGACTCTAGAAGTTCTATGAAGCAAGACATGAGTATTAGAAGCATCAGAGAAGGAATTGGTACCTAGTGACTCAGGTGGAAGGGCTGAAGAAGGTCCTGGAGAAGCGGGACTTAGGACATCAGCATTTATAGGTACTGGCTTAGGCACAGAAAGAGGATGCTCATGTTGCTCCTGCTGCTCATACTGCTCATGCTCCCAACATACTCTTAGATCCCCCTGACTGTCGGCTCCCCCTAAGATACCATCACTCCTCGGTGACTCAAAAGGACATGGAATCATACAAACCATGATGCCACTCTCATTCTTCCCCTCTCTACTAGCATTAGTAGAGACATTCTTGAACAAGGAACTTAACTCAGTCTTCTCCCCATAAAATAGTTCAAACTTTCGGAAGGTCACGTCCATACTGACAAACATGCTTCTTTCAGTGGGATACCAACACTTGTATCATTTCTGACTTGATGAGTGGCCCACAAAAATACATTTAACTGCTTGTGGATCCAGCTTGCTCAGAATCATTCTGTGATATTGCATAAAATATGTGCAGCCACACACTCTGGGTAGAACAATAAAAATATTAGAGCCCAAGAGCAGCTCACAAGGTACCTTCATCTCTAATACTCTTGATGGCATCATGTTAATTAGATAAGCTATTATTATAATAGCCTCACTCCATAAGAACTTTGACACATTCATTATCAGCATCAAAGAACGTGCCACTTCTAGTAGATGCATGTTCTTACGTTCAGCCACCCCATTCTGAGCAGGAGTGTCTGGACAAGTGGTTTGATGAATAATTCCCTAACTAGATATAAAATTAGCAAACTCCTTGTTAGTGTACTCGGTCCAATTATCTGATCGAAGAATCTTCATATTTACTCCAAACTGGGTCTTCACATATGCCGAGAAGTCTTAAAAATATTTGTACACCTCAGATTTCTGCTTTATCATGTAGATCCTGGTCATACGTGAGTAGAAATCAATGAAGGTAACAAACCATCTGAATCCACTGATGGAAGTAGTAGGACATGGTCCCCAAACATCAGAATAAACAAGTGTAAATAGCTTAAGACTTCGAAGACCAACCATTTTATAAGTAGAACGTGTATGCTTCCCAAGTTCACAACCATTACAAAATAATATTTTTTTGTCTACTTTATGCATTATCTCATGTTTTAACTTATTCAAACTATCAAAAGATAAATGTCCCAATCTATAGTGTTGAAGCATTGCTTCTGTCTTTGGCTCTCCATTAATAGTAGCAGTGAGCATTGCAGCCTCCCTATCCAGGTATTAAAGGCCATCACGCTTGATGCTAGTTCCAAGCCTCTTCTCCGTGGCCTTCTCTTGGAAAGAACACATATTCCGATAAAAAAGAAAGTGCAATTTAATTGATCAATGAGAGAGCTAACAGAAAGTAAGTTGACCAAAAATGAAGGAACATGCAAGATAGATGACATAGTAAGATATGAAGTACAATGGACCGAGCCAGTACCCCTGATGGATTAGGATGTCCCATCAGCAGTCTGAACTATCTCAGGATGTATATGTTTGCTCGAATAATCTTACTAGATATACCTGAGTCTATGATCCAATCAGTCTAAGATTTAGTGGCTGCAAGTGCCTGAACCAGGATATTGTTGCCCATATGAGCAGCGTAACTAGTAAAGTTACCAAGGTAGGTAGTGTCAGCTAGATCCAGAGTGGCCTATCCCTTGACCTTAGAACTCTCAATCTGAAGCTTGAACTGACGTAGTTCCCCCACCTCTCTCATCTCGGCTCCAATTATTTTAGTAGTGGTCTCCTATGGCACAACTAGGTGAGAAACTCCCCGGCCTCCATGTCCCCTGCCTTCTTGACATGTACGTCCACCTCTCTGTCCTCTGCCTTCTCAACCACGACCAGAATTGCAGGGTTGAGGGCAGTTGTAGCTGAGTACCATTTTTTTCTGCAATTGTAGCACTTTCTGTCATCGCTGATGGGGGCACTAGGAATCACCAATGGTGATGCCGAGCCGATAGCGGGTGATATCTTGTATTTTATCACGTTTTGTCTGATCTCCTCTTGCTCCATTGATGCAACAGCCTCATCCAGGGATGAAAAAGATGGCAGATGACACATTGCTGTCCTTCTAGCCTCAAACTGTGGGTTCAGACCCTTGAGAAAATGAGTCATATGCCTACGCTCAAGGTACTTTTTCCCAAGGAGAACATCTGACGGGTTTTGCAATGATAGCGGATCATAGTGATCCAATTTCGCCCACAAGCGACGTAACTCCGCTGCATTCTAGAGTACTGTATTCTCCCCATGTGTGGTAGAATCAATCTTTTTCTCAACTTCCATCATCAATATGATATTTCCATCTCCAGAGTATAACCCAGCCAATGTCTTCCAAACATCAGCTGCACTATACATTGACTTCACCATCCCAGCTATGGATGGAAACACAGAAGTCAGCATCCAAGAAACCACCAGATAATTAAGGTGACTCAATGTGCTACACTCATCACTCGTCTTATCCTCTGGCTCAGTGCACTCTCCCTTCACATATTTTTCAAGTCCCTTGGTCCGAAGGTTCAACAACGCCCTCCTAGACTAACTTAGATAGTTTCTCGTCCCCTCAAGTTTGATGTCATTGGGCAGCAACTCTATCTTCTTTATCACCTGCGATAATTTTGGTGCGGGCACGACTGCCTTACTGGATGAGATCTCCTCTAATTTGGTCTGAAACACCCTGGATACCCCCTCAAGTATCTCTTTCAACTCCTGACTAGTCACAGGTGTTCCCATCTGCATAGTTGCACATAGGGACGAGGTCAAACATAACTCAAACATGTGTCATGTGCCTACATGTGATCACAACTTTCTCTATCTATCTGTACATCCCCAAACTCATGCGGCATGAGAGATGCACGATAGATAAAACTTGCCGGAACAAGGGCTAAAAATAGAGATTTGTGCAAAACTTTTCAGGAAGTATGCTCTCTAATCTCAGAACCACGTTGAGATCAAAATCAGAGGATCACACAAGAGTTCCACTCTTATTATCCACGATCCAACAATGGGTTTGACGGCACCTGCAGAAAAATCCGCAGGGAACGTCGACGATACTCGAGGATGGGGGGGCGTCCACGCACAGAGGAAGGCGGGGGGGGGGGATCGGGTGAGAGACATGGGGAAAGAGAAATTATATATTTTTTTGGAAAAAAATTTCAGAGTTTGGCTCTGATACCATGTAGAAAGACTTAATTGATTTATTTCTCAAAGAGGGGGTGCATATATATAGGAGGAGGCTAGCCTCATCCTTACTTTCTATCCAATGTGAAAATAAATAAGTTCCCATAACTCACCAAGTATCATATCTAGAATAGATTGACACATGAACAACTCATAATTGGACACAAAATTCTTTGAGACCATGACACAAATACTTGGTGGGCACAAAACCATAACCTATAAAAATTAACAATTCTAGAACCTAGATTTATTAGAATTTTGTACTCTACAACCTAATTTATCCCTTAGAGGATTATAACTTCTATTTAGTGATCTTTACATGTTCCACATAGTATTTACACTGTAGAATTAGAAAAATCATAGATTACCTATTGAGGTTGATCTCCAATGTAGATCCATAAATTTAGGGGAGAAGAATGGACACGATCCTCCTAGCTAGGTGCTTTATCCAAGCTCCTTTTGTGCATCCATGCTCTACCTCCAAATTTTGAAGAAGGTTGAAGAAGAATGAGTTGGATTTGAAATGGTTGAAGGAAAATTAGGGTTTGGGTGTTGGAGATGAGTGGTCTATAGTGGAAGAAGAGTATGGGCTGCCACTCGTCAAAATTTGATCTCCAAGGAAATGTAATTAAGTGGGAAGAGTTTGTTAGAGAATGGAAAGCTTTTAAAGCTTCTAGGAGCTTCCCTCCTAGTTATGACTTGAAATGAATTTACCCACTAAACCAAACTTAATTAGAATAGTTAACTAGCACTATATTTAGAAATTTATTAGTTTTAGCATAAATAATCCTAATAACATATTTTGAAATTACGGTTGTAGAAGCATGAAAAATACGCTACAGAGTCATACGCAGTATTTCAGTGCTGTGTGACATAAGACATGACTTTAGAGCCATCGGCGTACAACAGAGCTTCATCGCTAGTACAGCGTAAAGTATAGCTCCTGAACAACCCGTGTAATACAGTATTTCCAGACTGCTTCGACGTAAAAAGGTTGTTATATCGCCACTTCGGCGTAAGACCTGCTCGCTTTTAATGCGGTGGGAAGTTGTACGGAGAACTCTTCGTATTCCTCAAATGAACCTGTCAGATCATGCAGTGAACCTGACTCCTGACAAAGAGTACTACACGACTATCCAGACGACGGCTGTAATGATGGTACAGCACAGAAACCCAGACCGTCGTTTAGTGACATTTCCTTGATACAAAGTACTTTTACGCATACAAGGGAATATGCTGCCTAGTTTTATACAGGCAGATACGAGCTTTTACGCTCAGCAAGAGACAAAATGAACCGCCACGTCAAAAGCAGCTCTTCGTACAGAGCTCGAGGCACGTCTCTGCAGTTAATGTGCGTGATGGGGGCAGATTGCTGTATTTAATGCACGAGATTTGGTTCTACTTTCAAAGACTGGGTGAGCCATAATTACGGCTAATACGTCCACATCATCACCTCTGCATATTACGCCATCAGGCTATTTTCAGCTATAGGATCACACTGTACGCTACCTCCTTGAAATACGCCGACCTGACTATTTTCAACTATAGGAGTACGTCGTATGCTATCTCCTCGTTATACGCCAACTCAGGCTATATTTGCATTGGTGTGTGATAAGGCTATTTGGTCCAGAATACGCTCAAGACTTCAGTCAAGCAAGGATAACCAGCTGTCCTTACGCTAGCTACATATCCATACAACATAAGGCTTCTACGCTTACTGGGCTTCCACGCCTACTTGGCTTCTATGCCAACTTGACAACTATTTGGCTTCTACGCCATGGTGACAGTTATTGGCTTCTACGCCAACCTTTTCTATGCGAGGGACAGCTATCTACGTGGCTTGCATGCCGTGATCTTCGCAGCAGTTATATGCATTACCTCATAATGGGACACGCGTCACACGCAGATTCAGAAGATCATTTATACGTGGGTGACAATTATTATAACCGCCGCGTAAAAGGTGCCACACTCTCCACTGTTCGGCTTCTACGCCGACCGGACGGTTACTGTCACCAAACCCTATAAATAGAGACCTCTATTAACAGAGGTCCAAGGTCGGAAACTCGGAGAACAAAGGTCGAGAGGTCAGAAAGTTATTCTTGAGAGAGAAGAGCACAGACAGAGAGTAATGATCGACGATTTTGGCATCGAGCATCCACTCCCTCTTACAATCTTTGAAGCTATTCCTTCTTCTACATCACTTCTTCATCATCATGTGGTCCAAGGAACAAAGTGATCGACCGCAGATCAGACTCTTATAGAAATATTTACGCAGATTAAATTTTGTACTTGACATCCTCATATAGGATTAATTGTACTTCTTGTTTGTAAACCAAAGAAAAGGTTTCGTATAAACCTAGTTTTATTTATTTTGTTTATTATCAAACATAAGATGGCAACTCTGCTGGGGACCTCTTTCTCATCTGACGAGAAAGCAATTGCTCAACACGATACAATATCAGTAGGATCAATGAAGAAGACCTTGGTCGTCCAATTCGACCAATCCGCCTACGAAGATATGCTTCGAGCAGGGGGTAACTCTCACTCTCTCTCTCTGTCCAAGACAACAGGAAACTGCGTAAGGTGTGGATACCCCGGACATCCCCTACTATTCCTGCCGACTCTATGGTTTCTCCGACCAACAAGGTTGTAGCTTCGCAACCTCCGCGCCCCGCGCGTAAAACTCTGTCTCCCGTCTGTGACGTGGTAGACAAAACTTCTGGCAATGTCTCAGTACTAGTCCAGAAGTTTACTCCATGCTCTGCGCGTAAAACTCTGTCTCTCGTCTGTGATGTGGCAGACAAAGCTTCTGGTTATGCCTCAGTGCTAATCCAGAAGTCTGCTTCGCGCTCTGCGCGTAAAATTCAGTCTCCCGTCTGTGACGCGGCAGATAAAATTTCTAATAATGTCTCAGCGCCAAATCAAAAATTCCAAACGCGCTCCGTCCGTAAAAATGCATTTTTTCTCCATGGAAAAGCAGATGGTCCCTGCAATCTACGCAAGGGAAAACAAGTGGCGGATTTCTCAACTTCTCGGCCTTTACGCCAGCAAGAGAAGAATATGCCTGCTCTCCAGATTACGCGAGAGGCTGATGGCCGATTGAGGGCTTCCTCAGTTTTATGCCACCCTGAGCAAAATGCTAAACTACTCCAGATTAAGCCCCTCAGCGTAAAGAAGGCCCAGTTTGCGGAAAGACACTCCTCGGGGATCATCTGCTACTCAGATGGCTGAACTGCTGTATACGGGTGGCAGGGGGAGAGTTATGGTTCCCAATATCCGTATGCCAACTGATGTAAACAGGGGGAACAAGCCTTCTTCCTCTTCTTCTTCTTCTGTTAATCCTCCTGACTTGTGCAAATTCTTGATCCAAAAACGTAAAGACATGATTCATAACCAGGATTCAGTGCCCCTAACTATCAAACGTGGGGAGATTATATGAGAAGATGCATCAACATCTAATGTCATCATGACATATGGACCACATAAAGATTCTGCCTTTATTGTTCCACCAACTCGCGACGACCAACATCCAATAGTCTTCGGTCGCATGCGGAGCAGACCGATTGTACAAGAAGGATCTCACGAGTCTGATGGTGGAAAAATGCAAATCCACAGATATAGTCCACAAGCTTTAAAGATTATACAAAGCATGGGCTATGATTTGAAGTTGAAATAAGGCCTCAACTATGGAAAAGGCAGACGAACACCGTTGCATGGTAATCCTTACTGTCAACAAACTCGTTTTGGGTTAGGGTATAGTGCATCTCTTGCAAACTCTAAACCTCCAGAGTCTGATCCAGTAATACCAGAGGCAGGTCCTTCTAATTCAACTTCTGTGGGCAAACGCCATGATAGGTCTGGGGGTAGTTTACCTCAACAAAACATGGCAGCATCCAAAGCTGGGGGTAAAATTCCCTCTGAGTTCGAAGATGATGCAACGATAACGATCTTCCCGAAAGACCGTAAAACTCAAGCATCGGGAGTCAGAAGGCCAAAAGAGACTTTTTCCTTCAACGAAGATGACATCATTGAAATCTTCAATGTATTGATGAGGGGACAGAAACTTCGGCTACCCAACATCAGATACCCTGAGAGGACTGGCAAAGTCGATGACCCAGATTATTGTCTCTTTTATCGGTACATTCATCATCCCACTAGGGCGTGCTATGTACTGAAAAGAAGAATCCAGGAGTTGATCGACGCCAAAGTCATTATTTTGCAATTATAAACAAAGAGACAGTCACTGTAAATGGATCTTACTCCAACGTGGCAATTTGCTCCTTCAAAAAAAGTGACAGATAAGGAGTCCCTAAAAGTCTCACCAGCGGAGCAATCCTTTGGTCTATCTTCATATTTGGATAGACCACACTCAATGAATCACTCCGCAAAAGAGCGGTTCGGACATTATTTCAGGTCCATATTACCTCTGAACTATTGTCCAAACATTTCTTTATTTTCTCCGGCTGGGTTTGTCATGTTCATATTACCTCTGAACAAACCATCCGAGTTTCGACTATCGATTATCATGTCTATATTACCTCTGATATCGGTTGTCATTTCAACTTAATACACGTACTTAACTCTAAGTACGCCAGTGGTGTTAGGTCCGCAAAAACTGCCATGTCCATATTACCTCTGAGCAGATGTACGCCTCCATCCCCAGTGGATTCATAACTCAAAAGTTTGTCATATTCATATTACCTCTGAACAAACCTTCTGAGTTTTGACTATCGATTATCATGTCCATATTACCTCTGATATCGGTTGTCACTTCAACTTAACACCCGTACTTAACTCTAAGTACGCCAGTGGTGTTAGGTCCACAAAAACTGTCATGTCCATATTACCTCTGAGCAGATGTACGCCTCCATCCCCAGTGGATTCATAAATCAAAAGTTTGTCATGTTCATATTACCTCTGAACAAACCTTTCGAGTTTCGACTATCGATTATCATGTCCATATTACCTCTGATATCGGTTGTCACTTCAACTTAACACCCGTACTTAACTCTAAGTACGCCAGTGGTGTTAGGTCCATAAAAACTGCCATGTCCATATTACCTCTGAGCAGATGTACGCCTCCATCCCCAGTGGATTCATAACTCAAAAGTTTGTCATGTTCATATTACCTCTGAACAAACCTTCCGAGTTTCGACTATCGATTATCATGTCCATATTACCTCTGATATCGGTTGTCACTTCAACTTAACACCCGTACTTAACTCTAAGTACGCCAGTGGTGTTAGGTCCACAAAAACTGTCATGTCCATATTACCTCTGAGCAGATATACGCCTCCATCCCCAGTGGATTCATAACTCAAAAGTTTGTCATGTTCATATTACCTCTTAACAAACCTTCCGAGTTTCGACTATCGATTATCATATCCATATTACCTCTGATATCGGTTGTCACTTCAACTTAACACCCGTACTTAACTCTAAGTATGCCAGTGGTGTTAGGTCCACAAAAACTGCCATGTCCATATTACCTCTGAGCAGATGTACGCCTCCATCTCCAGTGGATTCATAACTTAAAAGTTTGTCATGTTCATATTACCTCTGAACAAACCTTCCGAGTTTCGACTATCGATTATCATATCCATATTACCTCTGATATCGGTTGTCACTTCAACTTAACACTCGTACTTAACTCTAAGTACGTCAGTGGTGTTAGGTCTACAAAAACTGCCATGTCCATATTACCTCTGAGCAGATGTACGCCTCCATCCCCAGTGGATTCACAACTCAAAAGTTTGTCATGTTCATATTACCTCTGAACAAACCTTCCGAGTTTCGACTATCGATTATCATATCCATTTTACCTCTGATATCGATTGTCACTTCAACTTAACACCCGTACTTAACTCTAAATACACCAGTGGTGTCAGGTCCACAAAAACTGCCATGTCCATATTACCTCTGGCAGGGCTTGTCTTAAAACTTATTACTTGTACTCTCGTGCACAAGAAGTAATGGGTCCACAAAAATCCCCCAGTAGGATGCCCGCAAAGGAAATGAACGGTTCATGTCCATATTACCTCTGAACTATTCTCACTTTTCCCAGCCGAGAAACATTTAGTTCATATCCATATTACCTCTGAACTACGTCTCTCTATTATCTCTACAGAGTTATATTTTACCGCATCTATATTATCTCTGTCAAGACTCATTTCGAACTTATTATTTGCACTTAACGTGCGCAACAAATAATAGGTCCACCAAAAAATCCCCCAGTGGATGTCCTCAACGAATACGGTATCGTAATACGTCCATATTACCTCTAGTACAATATCTGAAGTTCGTACAAACAATGATAAAGAAAGGAGAGGGCCCTTATATGATTGCAAATGACACTTACATATTAGCCAAGTCTAATGCAAATTTTTGGCTACTATCAACTGCAAAAATCCCGAAGAAGTACTATACTTGATCTTCTTCGTTTAACGGAGTATAACGAAGATCTTATTCTGACAATACCATACACAAAGGTTAGCTGGATCATATTCTATCAGGTTCATGTGACCTCTGAATAGATATCCTTAACTAATTTGTAAGCCTATCATTTCATATTACCTCTGATAGTATTTAGTAAAAAAATTTAGTTAGATTATATTCTTTCAGGTTCATATTAACCCTGAATAGATTTATATTCAGCAAAATTTTAACGAAAGTATGTCATGTTAATGATACCTCTGATATCACTTTCACCCTAGCCTATCACATTCTAAAAATGATGGGTCGACAAAGTCAAAAAATGTGTCTTTATTATCTTCAAAAAATTACAGGAGAAACAAGAAAGTACATCATTGGGGAGAAGCAGTTAAGTCGCGAATCTTTCGCGCCAGAGAAGCCATTCTCTCATTCCTGGAGCTCAAAACTGTAGCGTGAGCCCGCTCCAACCTTGCCTCCTCATTGTTCAAGGCAGACAGTTCAGACCGAGCATGTACAAAACCTGCGTGGACGACACCCACACGGGCCAGGTTTTGCTGAGCCGCTTCCATTCGATTCTTCAACACATCTCGAGCTGTTGATGTAGCGAGAACCCTCTCCTCTGCCTGAGCGAGTTCATCTTTCAATTTGCGGACCCTCGCTGCATCTTCCTCATATTCGGCCTCGCACTTAGCCAGCTGGGGAATAACATACCCCAATACGATATGCTCTTCATTCATCTCTTTCTGCTGAGCCTCGATGGACTTGCTCAGACTTTCCATCTCCCCAACAAGTCTCGCAGTCAAAGAGTCATATTCAGCCTGAATCAAGTCATCAATGCTGCCCTGGGATAGTTGCAAATAATTGTTAATGGGTTGTTCCAAACCATTAACTATCTGCTCCAGTGTATCAGCTCTCCTAGTGTCGTTGAAATCTCTGATCGGCGCTATCGTAAACTGGGAGGACCTCCTCAGAGCCTCGAAGCCTAGATTCTTCTCCAGCACCATTGATATCAGCATTTTCAAAGTGGTATAGAAAATACTAGTATACTGCTCAATTAGCATGGCGAGATCCGAATGGACGCTGGGAGTGGCTGCAATATCGGCAAATCTCCTTCACGGAACGACTGCAGAGGGTGTCGTCACAATCGTCGCTTCCGTAGATGGCATAACAAAGGTAGAGGCACCAACAACGGTCGAAGTGGCTGACGTACTCAAATGAGGCATAGTCGTGATAACAGGCTCATCCTTCTCTCGAGATATCAGAACTATACCGGATGAGCCGGCACCCGAAAATGTTTCCACTTCAAAGTCAGGCACCTCCGTGTCATCGGCAGGAGCTGCAACAAAGCCAAAAGTTGCGTCGACGCTGCCCTTCCCGTAGATGTCTTTCCCTAAAAAGAAGACAAGAGAAAGTTAATATCAACCTGATATTAATTTTTCTAAAAAAGGCATAAAGACGATATTTACCCATGGCCGATGGTATATATGTCGCGTCTGCAGCCAGTACAGCTAAATCATTTCTTAATGATGCTAAACGAGCTGTCATACCTAGAGAAGGGGGTGTGCCAACTGACACTGGCAGGTATTCTTCCAGGTCTTCACCAAGATCCACTCAAGGCTCATCGGGTGGAATCTCGCTGGATATACTTACAGACGCGGCAGGGGTTACTCCCGTTACTGGTCTGGATAGAGGTATATGCAATCTTATTTTGCTCGGCCTCGAAGGTGATCTTGTAGCACTACCTGAAGCGGTAGCAGCGACAGCAGCCTCGAGCAAAGAATCTCTGACACTGCCAGCCGGAACTGTGGAGGTTCCCTCTCTAATAGACGAAGGACCTCTAGTCAAAAAATCATCCCCAACAGGGGAAAACAGCAGGTTCACTCCTAGGAGCCTCATGGCTGGAAGTCCTGACAGGACCACTAACAGTCTTCTTTTTCTTGCGAGGAGAAGTCTCCTTCAGAATAGGAGCCCTTCGCTTACTAGGGATAACCAGAGGTTCTACAGGCGGAGGTATTACGCCTCTCGGTACTGTCAGCAAAAACTCATCTGGATCGACAGAGTCTTCACCATCGTAAGAGAAAACTGAGGGGACTTCCTCTCCTCCAGCGGACTTATGAGAGGGCATTCTAAAACTTCCACGCATGTCAAAATCGCGATGGAAAGTATTGATGGCCACATAAAATTGGGCGTACGAATGGAGGATGTGCAACACCATGGAGAGAGAAGTCGCGGGCACAGTAAAGGTTGCTCCAGTACAACCCATTATGAAGTACCGCCATCCTCTCGCTCCATCAATAAGTCCTCCACTGGACTTGAAGCTGGTGATGGCATTTCTCACGTGCAATTGGTCATACCCAAACTGCCTGGCGAACCGACTAGGCAGGTAGGGCTCCAAGAAGCAATGGTCTTCACTTCTGTACAATAAATGGGAAGGTATAATGCAGACCAACCAATAAAAAGCTTCAGGAGAAAGAATGGTCTTTCCTTTACCTGAATCCTGAAGTCTCATCCCCTGTTGATTGATATATACAGTGGGGACGATACAGAAGAGCTTCCAGCCGTGAGCAAAATTTAATGCCCGCCGACAGTCTACTACAGTGGTCACGTTCCAGGAGGAATTCTTGTAATTCAACAAGAAATTATTCTCCGAATTACTGGCAAAGCCAGGAGACATCACTCTGGGGTTATGAATAATTAGCCATCCCATCATATACAGGAACGATAATTCTACCCTGGGAAAGCTGTCACGCCGTGTTTTGTCGGCAAGCAGCCCATCAGTAATGACCCTCAGGCCTGCTTGTATCCGGCATACCATGGCAGGAAGCAGGCCCAGTCTTGCCCCGAACACCAAACGCACTACAGGCCATAAGGTGTTGCGGTGAATGCGATCCGAAGATGCAATGCCAGGGACTACCAATCGGCGTAGCCATATAGAGAGAAAAACAGCAAGTTGAGCTTCCCTTGACAGAGGCCTACGGCAATGCCTCATATAACTGTAGGCTTTAGTTTCTGCAGGATAATTCCCTATCTCTTGATCAAGAACTTGATCTGAAGCCCCAGCGTCTTCAATAAGATCATCGACTATTTGAGCATTAAGCACGCTCAGAAGGCTCAAAGGCTTATCCCTGCTATCCACGACTTTGTCTGGCTTAGCATCTCTGGCATGATGAACGAAGAGATAGGATGCCCATTTGTTGGTATGAGACAAATCAGAGGGCTCATTATAAAAGGTGGTGCTCGCAAGATAATAGCTCATTAGCTCCTGGTACACTGCCACTACCCGAGGGTTTGTATCCCCCAGCTCCCTGTTTGTGGGAACATACTCTTTATAAGGAGTATCCTCCATTGACAGTCTTGAAATCTCTGCCATCTTGTAAACGGCCAATCCCAACTCCCCTAGCGGAGTGGCAAAAGTCCCAGTGAGCGAGATATACCGCTCCATCAAAGCCAAAAATAGGTTGGGATTGGGAGGCAGCCCAACACTGGTAGCACTCACAGCCGCGAACAGACCAATGCTCTCCAGCTCTGTCTAAAAATGCTTCAGGGCCCAGGCAGCTAAACGAGCCCATCGAAAATTTGAAGGGGTAAGCCACCCATTGGTCCGAGGATTAACCTTGGGGTATACTCCTCCATGCCTCATGAAGTCATTGCAAAAAATCGGTAATTGGACTGGTTGGAGCAGTGAAGTATCTTCACTCGGGACACTGCCCAAAAATAATCCCCTGAAAGGCATTACAGTGCCTGAAGGGCGGCTCACAAATAATCCTTGGTCTGATCATTTCTGATAAAATATCTTCCCCGGCTGTCCGTGAAGATTAGGGATCAGGGTCCACGACATCCTCCTAGGATGCGTGGCATGGAAGAATGTCGAGATAGGGTAATCTCTCGGCATCTTGGGCAGGTACATGACCATGCCCCCAACAGTAAAAACCTAGTTTTCCTTCTTGGGCTTCATCTGGGATTATTTATCAATCATATCCCCGAAGAGGAAAGCTGGTTTTATATATTTGGCCCCATCTATATACGTCAGGGGCTCTCCGTTGATCATGCTCAACAGCATTCATTCTCCCTGAGACGATATCAGAGTTCCCCTTCCTTCAGGATACTGGGTGCCAGAAATAGGGAATGACACGTGGGATAAATCCTCCAGGTAATTGGAGTTCAGCATCCCAGCAGCAGAACCCATCACCTCAGCCAACGGAGGTATCTGCAAGTCAACTACAAAATGCAAGAAGAACAAGTCAGTTTCTATACTAGACATTACAGTCTTGCAGCTTACGCCAAAGATTAACAGTCTGTGCATTTACACCAAGACTATAAAAACTTGAGTTTTTATGCTGGAATTTATTTTCGAGGCGTAAAATTCAAGATTGGCAATATACACAAAAAAATCTGACAGTCTGTGTTTTACGCCAGACTGCCAAAATTTGAGTTGTTACGCCAGAATTTTTATCTAGAGCGTAACACCCAAAATGGGTAGTATACGCCAAATTTCGACAGTCAAAGCTTTTACGCCAGACTGCAAAAATATGGAGTTTTTACGTTGACACATTAGGAATGTGGGCGTAAATGATAAAACATCTCTGTGCATCATCTTCCTCGAAGAGGCTCTCAGCACAGAAGATGACCTAGTGCGTTCACGTACAACGTGTGCGAAGGGTTTTCTTCATTTTTTTTGTCATCCCAAAAACTTTACCTATAACGCCCGGTGCACAGCTTGACGGTGGGACACTTCGTTCAGAGTGATGTTCGCTCAGCCCAATGGGAGTCGCTCGTGCTTGAGCAGAGGAGCGAGAAGAGAAGGCAGCTTTCTTTCCCTTAGTGGTGGAAGGTTGTTTCGGTGCCATTGCTAAAAACTCAGAGTGCTCAGAGAAGAAACGAAGAAGAGTTCTCAAAGCGACGAAGGTTTTTCTTTTGCAAAAGACAGATGAAGAGTTTCTTCTCTGAAGGCCTTGGGGTATTTATAGAGTTCAGATAAACTCCTCAAATCCCTAACCAAATCTGATATTTAATATTCGATTATGATTGGGGACCATGTCAGCCTATTATTCAAGGGAGACGGACAGTCAGCGAATTCAAATAGTTTTTTGTGCAGAGCAGATTCGTGATTTTACGCTAAGGAGGTTTTACGCTTAAGAAGCCACAAATCTACGATTTTACGCTCAGAGAATATAAGTCTACGGTTTTATGCCCGGATGCTTTTACGCTCGGTAGCTTTTACGCTCGAGAGGCTACAAACCTAAGACTTCACGCTCAGAGATTACAAATCTATGATTTCACGCTCATAAGCTTTTTACGCTCAAAGGCAAAAAATCTACGACTTCACGCTCGGAAGTTTTCTTTTCAGAGGCTATAAATCTACGGTTTTATGCCAGGATGCTTTTATGCTCAGCAGCTTTTACGCTTAAGAGGCTACAAACTTATAATTTTATGCTCATCTACACTACAGATCTATGACTTTCCGCATATCTTAAAATATGCAGGCCAGAGTATGCGTATATCTGAACAAATCTCAAGACGATCAATTATAAGGGTTCACGCAGAAGATGCTCCTTCTTGGCCTCAAATCATCCCAAACACCCAATACATATAGAGTTCAGCATTGAAAATGACTCTTCTTCTTGGGTCGATTGGAAGTTCATCCAAAATCCAGTCAGAATATTTTCTTTACAGTTCAAGCCTGGTCAGTTTTGACAGCCATTTCTCGCCCTATTTCAAAGGATTTTTGGGAAATCATTCTTGAAGATGATGGTTTAAACAAGAATTCTCCTTATCAGAGAAGTGATAGTTCAGAATTCTACGTGACTCATCGTTCAAAACAGCATAACAGTTCGGATATTCGACTTAAATGCTAAGCAGCTTTCTACGCGTCTTCAGTTATGCGTAAAAGACGGAACGAGACCAGATACTCTTTTTATCAGAGTCGGCGTAAAGTTATTCAGACGTGTCGAAGCTATACATATTCAGACTTCATCACAGCAAAAAATATGGCAAATCATCATATGCGTAAAAGAAGACAACTTTATTAATCATGATTACATATGATGGAAATCCAGTTTACAAAGGATTTTTCATCTTCATGATTACATATGATGGAAATCCTTGTTCGACCAAGGGTTTCTTATTTTTATTTAAAGATCACGCCAAGAAGCTGTTCTGTCAGGTTCTCATATTGGTGGAGATCTTTCTCCGTCTTCTTCAGCAGTTAATCGGTTTCCGCGGCCGATTAACAAAAAAAGGATTAATGGCGGGAGGATACAAAACTGAACTTGTTTAAATTATTCAAGAGCCCACCCTCTGTACGCCATGACAGATTGAGTTGGGATTCAAACCCAACTCAATACTGGAACACAGGGCCAGTTTGTCTGCCCTCGTCTACCGTCGTAACGGGAGAAAATACAGCTTACAAGCTGTGTGGTCGAATGTGACCCTTCCTCTCTCCTGGATGAATCGCCATATAAAATTACTGATCATCCCGAGAAAAGGAAGCTATGATATCCTTCCATGATCCATCATTGCAGAGGACATTTGCTCGAAGACGTCTTCTTTTTCGGCTCCTTACATGCTGGAAGAACATGATCTTCTTCTTCCTCAAGTCAGCAAGATGAACCTCGGCAACCATCTCTGTGTGGTGAAGGAAATATGGGAAGAGCAGGTTAACTCATCAGCCTTTATATAGGCAAAAGAGAACACACCGAATCCCAACAAACTCCCAAAAATCTGCCAAGAAATCAGCCTCGAGGAACGAGTCAGACTTGACCGTTTCATGCTTTATTCAAAGTGTTTCAAATTACGAGGAATTTAAAAACTTTGAAGGGGGTCTTGTAGAAGCATAAAAAATACGCTACAGAGTCATACGCAGTATTTCAGTGCTGTGTGGTGTAAGACATGACTTCAGAGCCATCGGCGTACAGCAGAACTTCATCGCTAGTACAGCGTAAAGTATAGCTCCTGAACAACCCGCGTAATACAGTATTTCTAGACTGCTTCAGCGTAAAAAGGTTGTTATATCGCCACTTCGGCGTAAGACCTGCTCGCTTTTAATGCGGTGGAAAGTTGTATAGGGAACTCTTCGTATTCCTCGAATGAACCTGTCAGATCATGTAGTGAACCTGACTCCTGACAAAGAGTACTGCACGACTATCCAGACAACGGCTGTAATGATGGTGCGGCACAGAAACCCAGACCGTCATTTAGTGACATTTCCTTGATACAAAGTGCTTTTACGCATACAAGGGAATACGTTGCCTAGTTTTATACAGGCAGATGCGAACTTTTACGCTCAGCAAGAGACAAAATGAACCGCCATGTCAAAAGCAGATCTTCGTACAGAGCTCGAGGCAAGTCTCTGCAGTTAATGCGCGTGATAGGGGCAGATCGCTGCATTTAATGCACGAGATTTGGTTCTACTTTCAAAGACTGGGTGAGCCATAATTACGGCTAATACGTCCACATCATCACCTGTGCATATTACGCCATCAAGCTATTTTCAGCTATAGGAGCATGTTGTACGCTACCTCCTTGAAATACACCGACCTGACTATTTTCAACTATAGGAGTACGCCGTATGCTATCTCCTCGTTATACGCCAACTCGGGCTATATTTGCATTGGTGTGTGATAAGGCTATTTGGTCCAGAATACGCTTAAGACTTTAGTCAAGCAAGGATAACCAGCTGTCCTTACGCTAGCTACCTATCCATACAACATCAGGCTTCTACGCCTACTGGGCTTCCACGCCTACTTGGCTTCTACGCCAACTTGACAACTATTTTGCTTCTATGCCATGGTGACAGTTATTGGCTTCTACGCCAACCTTTTCTACGCGAGGGACAGCTATCTACGTGGCTTGCATGCCATGATCTTCGCAGCATTTATACACATTACCTCATAATGGGACACGCATCACACGCAGATTCAGAAGATCATTTATACGTGGGTGGCAGTTATTATAACCGCCGCGTAAAAGGTGCCACACTCTCCACTGTTCGGCTTCTACGCCGACTGGACGGTTACTGTCACCAAACCCTATAAATAGAGACCTCTATTGACAGAGGTCCAAGGTCGGAAACTCGGAGAACAGAGGTCGAGAGGTCAGAAAGTTATTCTTGAGAGAGAAGAGCACAGACAGAGAGTAGTGATCGACAATTTTGGCATCGAGCATCCACTCCCTCTTGCAATCTTTGAAGCTATTCCTTCTTCTACAGCACTTCTTCATCATCGTGTGGTCCAAGGGACAAAGTGATCGACCGCAGATCAGACTCCTATAGCAATATTTACCCAGATTAAATTTTGTACTTTACATCCTCGTATAGGATTAATTGTACTTCTTGTTTGTAAACCAAAGAAAAGGTTTCGTATAAACCTAGTTTCATTTCTTTCGTTTATTATCAAACAACGGTGATTACAGGTGGGTATACAAAAGAGTAGTAGATTAAGAAGGGAGAAAAGAAAGATGAGGGAAAGGAGGAGATGATGACCAATGTAGAGAGCCAATGGTGATTGTCGTCGCATGTTCATTGGCAAAAACATGAACATTGATAAAGAAGATGAGTAATTCAATTTATCTTTTAAAAATAAATTAAAAAATTTGTTAACTCCTTTGTGTAAAAACCCTTTAAAATATAGTGAGTTACTTTAGTCATTTTTGTTGTATAATCGAGAAAACAAAAACAACTATTCGTAAGTAAAAAAATGGAAACTATTTGGAAGAGTAAGCAATGACTTGTTTGGATGATCAAAACCATAGGTATTTAAAGAAATTTGAGTAACCAAAAAGCTCAAAAAAAATTTTAAGAATGTTCATTGTTGCACTGCTTTATATCATATTGTTATTCTATGGTTGCACCAGTACAATGGATTGACACTCTATACACGCCAATTGGATGAAACACTAGAGTATATAAATAGCTCATTTCGAGTTTGCCCCTATAATATAGAGGAACCAAACTACAGTTATGAGTTTTTCTGTATTATCAAATAATTGGTGTTTGCATCATTCTAAATAGAATAATATATTATTAATCCCTCCAAACTGTTCCTTCTTATATGGCAGCCAAAGTGAGGGTTAATGTGAAAGTTTACATGACAAATTTTATAATTAATATTAACGTTAACATTAAAATTAATATTAATATTAACATTAACATTAAAAAATTTGATGATTAAAATTTTGGGTTAAAATTTGTCATATCAGCAATTAGATGCCACAATACTATTTAACAAGCCACGTCAAGTGCCATATAAGAAGGGATTATTTTGAGGGATAGTTTGAAGGAATTAATAACATTATGATCTATAAAGGTGGTGCACTTAATTGTATCGTTTAAAAGATAACTTGACATATACTTCTGTTAAATGTAACCGCTTTGATAACTTGGATCCTAGTAACAGTCGCCAATACATCTTCTGATGCTGTGTAAGCAGTTGCATGGCATCCATAGGAGCCTACTGAGCATCCAATGGTGACGTGTAAAGTGCAAAGTTTGTATAATAGTTTACACCTAAATCCTACTACCACGAATTAGACTCGGCCTCGATCAAACTGAATGGGTCATTTGGGGCCGATAAAAGCTTTAAAACTAGTGTTAAAAAATATGTTATACGTGGTAATCAAACCTTCAATTCTCATCCACACCAACCACTAGTTATGATCTAGTATAACATAACCCTTTGTCATACATCCAATATAAATAAATATCATGTTGAAATAGATAATGGGTTTGTGTCACGATCCTCTCCTAATTTTTGGGATATTAGTTCGTAGTCAAGCATGGCTTATGTCACAGTATTGATGGTAATACGTTGTTTATGTCAATTATTATACTAATATATCTATAAGGGCACAAATATTATCTCAAAATATCAATTATCCTATCAATTGATCATCTAAACTAAGAAAATAACTAATAAAAGACTTAATACAATATGAATAAAAATATGCCTTCTAGACATTAAGATATCAGAAAAAAGAATATGGACATGAACCTCGATATCAATCACGAGCTTGAAAAACCATGGTGAGATGTCTAAGTTGTCGATGTTGTTCAGTCATGATTAGAGCAAGTACAAGTAATACATAAAAGTTACATAGTATGATATAAGTTCCGATCATGCATATGAACAAAATATAATATGATAACTAGAGTTTAAAAGGTGAGAATAGGTACAACACACACAACCAACCATAATATACTATGGAACTAGCATGCAATATAGGAATGAATAAAATAACCAAATGTGTATTTGTGCATTTTAGAATATATACTTTCTGCACTGCCGGATTTTAGATTTTGAGATATGAGACAAACTCTAAAAGTGTTGCCCTCAAAACTTAATATTTATATAATATTATTATTTTCCATCGACGATGATATAATAGTATTGTCAACCCAAAATTCAAAAAATAAACAAAATAAAGAATATTTAATATTTAAAAGAATATATGTTATAATAAAATACTAATAAAACTAAAGATGCTCCAAACCAAATAATAAAACTGAGGCAGGAAACTGAAACTAGTGTCATAATTAATTAATTTTTCTAATTTTATTTATTCTCATCGAAACTATTTTCTAAGGTATTACTGGATATTTCAACAACAATTAATAAAAAATAATAAATTATAAAGCTCACATAATGGAAATGGACTAATTTCAGTAGGTCTTTTAGAAACAAAATTCACTCATAGTCGTCGACTATGGTCACTAAATCGACTCAGCATGAATAACTATAGGCATTACACAAAAATATATATTTCCAATAAATTAGAAGTCAACAACAAATAAGACAACCAACAACAATTTCTATATAAAAAATAGTCAAAGTATCACCGGAAAAGGTGATTCATGGCTGTTCTTTTAGAAAAGGAAAAAAACTCGGCGGTCACATGAGTATCTCTAAAAAAAATCCTAAAATATATTATTTTCTCTAATCTTTCGGTGGCTTTCCATGGCTTTAAATATAACTTCCAATCTTGCCAGATTATCCAATTTGTTTTTTAAGCCCAAAATTGGAGATCTTGAGGCAAAATTTTGGATTTACATTCACTATAAAAATATTTTAGATTAATATATACTATATAAAAAAAATTGGTGCCTCTAAAAGTTTGGGCATGTGGCAAATGCCTCATGGGCCTCATATTAAGTCCGGGCGTGACTTTCTGCATGTGAACGACTATAGGATTTATCAGTCAACTATACGTGTGGTGCATAATTGATATCATTCAAGTAAGATATAAAGAAATTTGTACTGTATGAATTGACCACATGTGTACTAACAATATTCCTTCGCCCGACACTCACTAGTAAAATATGATTATGACACGATAAAGACAAGTCACATGGTAAACAAGTATGACAATTTCTACCTCTCATGCACAAGCCGATATCAACACAAATCTAATACTTAAAACAAGAATTGTGATACAAAAATATATAATAAAGGTAACAATTTGCAGTACAAGTACTTGCACGTTTCGGAAGATGGTAAGTGGCCACAAGCTCGAGAAGAACGTAAATTCAATCTACTAGAAACCAAAGTCATCACATCATCCCAAAATATCTCCGTGGAACAATTTTCATAAAAGTCAGAATCTTACAATTTTACGTACATGGTAACGTCTCCTAATTAAATTAATACTAAATAAATTATTATATAATTATGAAATAATTATACTAAAATTGTATTCTTTATTATGTAATTCTAAAATATAAATCTAATACAAAAAATTTAAGCAAAAAACAAAGGTTTATAATTTTGGGACCCACGATACGCAAATCAAGGCAAACCCATTATCTATTCCAACCGAATAAACATAACTGATTATCTCGATTCAATTTAGATCAATTTTCCATAAATTTGGTTCAGTTTCAGTTTGATTTTTTCTAAATTTAGTTTGCACATTTTGGAAAATTCGGTTCGGTTAAAACCGAATGCTCACCCCTAGCATAGGCTATACCTTGGCAATATGGGGTTAATTACCTATAAGTTACGTTTGTCATGCCCAGCTCCAAATACTTGGATACGATTGCATGAATATGTCTAACATATACGTACTAGAAAACTCATACTAAGGACAACAAACACATTTACTATGTTGTTTAAATTTATTTAACATAAAATATCCATCACATTCACAAAATATCATAAATCAAAACACCCATATATATTAATTAACACAAAAGAATAAGGCCTAAAGTCTCAAATAAATATCCAAATAACTAGCCCAAGGTCAAAAGTCTCTAAAATATATCGTCTCTAACTCAGGAACAAACCCGCTAAAATATAGTTGTATCTAAAGCAAATAAGATGGAAGATATAAAAGAGTTTACAATACGCAAAGCATGAAATATGCATCTCCAAACTATAAATATCTAGAAGAAGAATCAAGAGCAAGGTATCTAGCATTAATAACTTCCTACCCTTGTACGTACTGCATAACTCATGATAAAGATCCGACTTCTAAAGATATCATATTATGTTGTTTAGTCTGAACCAGAAAAAAGTACAAATACTAGCAAGAAAGGTTATATAATACAATATATGACAAAAAATGTTATTCTTGGGGCTTAATCAAAGATGGTAGAACCAGAAGTTGAAGTCGAGAACAGGAGTTCACACAAAATTTTCTCACTGATGTACCTTAATTCCAACTAACAACTTATAATATGATTTGATTACAACTTGCTTACAAGAAAACAAAAAAATAAAAAAAAATAAACTTCTCGTTCTTTCTTGTATTAGTAGTGTGGATATGTCTATGTTTCATTTTGAGGTGTTGGTGGCCATGTATATTTACAACTTGCTCACTGATGTATATTTATGGATATGTCTATGTTTCATTTTGAGGTGTTGGTGGCCATGAGAGATAGGGGGTTCATATGCATTACTAGTGTGGTTATTATTATGTATATACTTAGTGATTATATATATATATATATATATGTATATATATATATGTATATATATATATATATATATATGTATACATATATATATATATATATATATATATATATAGAGAGAGAGAGAGAGAGAGAGAGAGAGTTACGTATATGTATATATGTATGTATAGTGATATATATTCATATTTACATATGTGTAAGCACCCTAATTTTTGAATTAAAATTTTTAAATTTATTAATATTGATATTCTGAAATTATTGTGATTAAGAGAATTTTTATTTTATTTTTAGCTAATTATAATATCTAATATTCATGAATTTGTAATTATGTGTATTTAATTAATTATTAGTATTGTACAAAAAATTTATTTTTGGGTGTAAAACTATTAATAGTATATTGTATATTTTTTTTGAAATTTATTGAGGTCCAAAACTATTTTTAAATAGCCATACACCTATATATATAAATAATAAAAAGAAAATAGAAAATAGAAACCCAAACCCAAACCCAAACCCATTAACCTTAACCCTACCCAAACCCAACCCCTCCCCTTATTCCCCACGTACAGGGAATCATCCTCCCCTCTTCTCTACTATATATATACCTAAATATACTACTTATACAAAACACAAAATCGTAACCCTAACCATCACCCATGCCCCCACGCCTCCACCCGCTGGCCGACCTCCGGCCGCCCGCAGCCATGCTGTCGCGCCGCCGTCACCCCCCCCCCTCGCGTGCACAACAACAACTGTGTGGCCCCTCCTTCGCGCACTTCTTTCGACCTCCTCAGTGATTCGTTTTGTGTCTCGTATTTGCTGGTACATTCACAACCTAACCCTCTAGATTTTCTTCAAGTGGAACGAATTTAGGCACCCCAGTTTAATTGAAAAATCGACCGAAAGTTGGCCGAAAAACTGTCCGAAAACAGTTCAGAATTTTGGTCCAAGTATCCATGTTCATGCCCAATTTGCCACCAACTCATTAATTATTTTCAAAATATAATTAAAGGGACTTCTTCACAATATAACCAAGATTTTTACTGTTCTTTTAGTTTTTATTAGTTTGCTCTAATGGTTAAATTATTCTTGTTCCAAAACGACCAAAAACTTATTTTTAAAACACCCAAAATATGGGGTATGTCCCGCAAACGAGGTGACTTTATCGTGTGCAAGTTGCACCGAAAGGTGCGTATCATAAACGTGGACGTGTGAGCTTTCGCGAAACTTGATTTGGATGTGCGTGCACACCGGAATCAACGTGTATCCGCCGAAAAGCCACATATCGGACCTATTCTGACACTTGCTATAACTTCGTGTGTACTTGTCGTTTTGCAACGAAACTTGCGCCATCGGATTCGCAGCGTTATGCTGGTCCTGTGACCCAAGTTTGGTTCGATTCTGAGGACGTTGGCAAAATATTATTTTGTGGGCCCTACGGTTCCACATAACTTTCGATTTTGTGATCGGCTCATCGGAAACCAGTTCTAGATGTTCCGTTGGGTTCGTATCGTCGTTCTGGACTCGTAGACACTAAGTTTGATGAATTTAGATAACTTTGTATTCAGCATATTTTAGGTGCGAAGTGGGCCACATGTGGAACCCGCTTTGACCCAAAACTGTCAATTTTGCCCCTGTGTCCAAATTGGACTTATGGATAGTCAATATTAGCTATTTTTAGTATTCTGAGAATATTGGTGATATTTGTTTCATCATCCGGAGGTGTACGTGCAGATTCCACTTTTCCAGGAGCAGTTGACGGAGTTCAGAACCAGGCAAGTGTACCTTGCCATGATGTATCACAGTTTTTTGCCTTTATTATATTATTTAATTATTACAGTTATTTTATATGATTGATGTGTGTGTTTACCCTAGGACCGTGAGACGTTGCTTAGCGTCCGAACAAGATTCGGGTGTCGACGCCGTACGCGGAGTCGTGCAACGTCACTTAGAGAGTTGATTCCACGATCCTATTTTTACGTGCTTGTTTTACCAAGTACGCCATACCCTAGGACACTTGACACTATTTCATGTGAAAGAATTTTTCTTGAGTTATTTATGGGGATTCTGTAAAGGTTTACGTGATTCGTGACATGATACTTGTATATTATATCATATATCATTATGACTCGTTGTACTAGCTAGAGGTCATAATCTTGCATGTTATGGACATGAGACATGAGGTTACATTCGGTAGGGAGAGTCTTCATCGTGCTTTGGGCATATTTTACTATTACTATTTATGTGTACTATTAGCATACAAAGTGTCCATTTGGATCTTTCGTGAGTACTTTATATATACATCTACCTCCTGGTTCCCCCACACGGAGCCTTGAGTGTACTATTAGCATAGAAAGTGTCTATTGGGATCTTTCGTAAGTACTTTATATATACATCTTCCTCCTGGTTCCCCACAAGGAGCCTTGAGTGTACTATTAGCTTACGGAAGCGTCCATTGGGATCTTTCATGAGTACTTTATATATACATCTTCCTCCTGGTTTTGCCACACGGAGCCTTGAGTGTACTATTAGCATACGAAAGTGTCCATTGGGATTTTTTATGAGTACCAGCCCGGGGTACGATACCATACTCTCATTTGCATATCACATAGTTGGTTACAGTAGTTTACCCTTGAGTATGTGGCATTATACTATTTTACTTTTGGCATGTTATTTCTTGTACCTTGTTACGTCCCTCTGAGAACCTGGTCCCCTGCTAGTTTTTGCAGCTTAGACGGTTATGGAGCCTTTGGAGTTGCTGATGGAGTTGCTTGTCTTGCAGGCACTGGTACTAGCTACTTATATTATTTCTATCGGAGTTATGGTTATGTATTCATATTGTTTATTTTATCTACTGATGTAGCCTAGTTTTATAGACTCATATCTCTTTCTCAAGTCTATTCGAGTTTGTGTGCTACTGGGCGGCCGACTTTAGCACATGTAGCTCATTCTTGTGTATTCTGTTCATTGTGGATTGAGGCATAGATATTTATATTTACTTAATTATTTAGATAGTGACCATTATAATACAGCTTATACGTATTCGAGTCGGACCAGAGTCTGGTAGAATGCGTAGTTGGTATGTTACGTATTCCTAGTCCTACGTATTTTGGGACTGGGGTGTGACATATTTTTGTGGTGGCCCATGCAGGTCCTAATTAAATCGTTTCGCTTACTTTCCGGTACCGAATGAACCTGTAATCAGGATTAGCAGTATTAGTATCTCAATCCATAACTGATTTGACAATTCCTTAGCATTTGATTATCGCCCTTGGACTTCATAATTGTACTCGTTCCTTCCCTCGACATCCTTATTATTGTTTATCATCTCTCCATATTTCAGAGAGATAGATGTTCGTGTGTGGTGTTTTCTCCAGAAGCAGGTCCTTGTCAAGGCGGAAGAAGACATGCTGGATATAAAGTTTTGAGAAGATGGTTACCCTTCGTAGGGTAGATAGATATGTTATTCCTATATGCTAGAGCTAGTGTAGATTGTTAGCATGAGAATTCAATATAGTGTTGAGTTTAAGGATTAGTTGTATTACCCCCTCGACTGCATCCCAAGCCTTCCTATCAAATTCTTATCTTGTGTTGCATATGTGACCTCGTACTTTTTGCAACAACGATCATTCTAATTATAACAATGAGTAGATCCTTTCTCTTTCCCTAGTTGTGCCTTAATTACAAAATCAATCCCTTAGTTGGTAGCACTCATTGTGTTAATATCCATATCACCATAAGTATCAGTTCTTTTCTACTCTAATCCTCTTGATCTAGTCACCATGACTCGATTCTCCAAATACCTGCCTAATCGTGCCTTATTCAACCATGTAGACTTATCAAAAATTCTTCTTGTCGTGGCCTGAATTTTTTGACTCTTCTTCATCAATGCCAATCAATGATCGAAGCCTCTCTACCACATTGCCTTAGTTAGATCTGACTCAGTCATTTCTTCTTCCTTGTAGTAGCTTGACCTATACAAAAGTAGTAATGGATGGGTAGTAATTTTTCTTATAAAGTTGTTGATCAATAGTACCCTAATAGTTTCTAGGTTCCTTTAGAAAATTCTTGATTACAATTAGTAAATCCTAGAATTTTTGTAACCTTATTTAGAAAATAGGCCCTTCCAGAAATCTTGTTAGCAAGACTATGACCTTAGTTTTGGGATACGAACTTAATTTTTTATAAGTTGGGTATATCGCAGCCCATGGTTTTAGTGTAGGGTTATTTCTAAAAATTCAGGATAAATTTGAATTTATTTTGGTGTTAATTAGGTTAATCTCAAACGGATTAAATTACCAATTAAATTTATGTATCCTTGATACCCTTTGTGTGGCTCGGATATTTGGAGCACAACACTATCCTTTCCAATAACTTCCATCCTTATGAGTTAGACTAGTCACTCTACACCTATGACATGACTATCACTCACAAACTGGCCTTTCCATATATTTTTTTAGTCGTACGACATTCGCGACGCAATTATGCACACATGACACATAGATATCTTTTTTCCGTTGTGGACGATTTTAATACTCAACACCGACTCAATTCTTCCGGCAACCTTGACATTCATGAGCCTAACTAGAACCTACTCACTGATGACATAATTGTTACTTCCAAATATACACACCCATGCTCCATATAGACCCTCCAACATTCGTAGCATATCTTCTTCTAAATCCTATATCCAACTCCGTTGCAATTGAATTAAATTATACATAGGCAACCCAAATATCCCAATCCCTGATATACCCATATCCCATTCATGCCAACCTATATTTATGACACTTGTGTTGCATTAGATTGAACCCCTTGTACTCTTTACACAATAGAAAATACCTTGATGAGTTATATCACCTTTTGATGCTTATTGTTGAACTATTCAACGGCATCCATGATATGCAATGAACAACTTCTCGGGACCATCTCACCCTAGTTGTATTTGACTATGATATTCCCTATTGTCTTGTAGACTCATGACCTAATTAGAAGCAAGAAGAACTGGTAAAACTTTTTTTATAGAGTTATTGACTCATTAACGCCATGGTAGTACATAGATTTTCTTTAATAGACTATGACAACGGTCACAAAATCCTTACATCTTGAATCCCTCATTGAAGTTAGATTTTTTAAAAAAAAAAATCCTTAGAAATATGATCATGACTATAGTTCCTGCGGCCAACTTCATTCTTATAAGTTAGGTAGAGCCTTGATTAAGCGTACCTTATTCTTAAATGAGACGTCAAACTAGGACTCCATTTGGTAACTGCGTTCCCATTTTTAGTGCAATCTTCTTAACTAAAATCTTTTCTACTATGTTTATTTTTAATTTCGAGGACAAAATTTTTATAAGTTGGGTAGATTGTAAGCACCCTGATTTTTGAATTAAAATTTTTAAATTTATTAATATTGGTATTCTAAAATTATTATGATTAAGGGAATTTTTATTTTATGTTTAGCTAATTATAATATCTAATATTCATGAATTTATAATTATGTGTATTTAATTAATTATTAATATTGTACAAAAAATATATTTTTGGGTGTAAGACTATTAATAGTATATTATATAATTTTTCTAAAATTTATTGAGGTCCAAAACTATTTTTAAATAGCCACACACACACACACACACACACACACACACACACACATATATATATATATACTACTTATACAAAACACCAAAACCCTAACCATCACACACGCCCCCATGCCTCCACCCGCTGGCCGACCTCCGGCCTCCCGCAGCCACGCTGCCGCACCGCCATCCCCCCCCCCCCGCGTGCACGACAGCAACTGTGCGGCCCCTCCTTCGCGCACAGCTTTTGACCTCCTCGCTGATTCATTTTGCATCTCGTCTTCGCTGGTATGTTCACAACCTAACCCTCTAGGATTTCCTTCAAGTGGAATGAATTTAGGCACCCGGTTTGATCGAAAAATCGACCGAAAGTTGGCCGAAAAACTGTTCGAAAATAGTTCAGAATTTTGGTCCAAGTACCAATGTTCATGCCCAATTTGCCACCAACTCATTAATTATTTTCAAAATATAATTGAAGGGACTTCTTCACAATATAACCAAGATTTTACTGTTCTTTTAGTTTTTATTAGTTTGCTTTAATGGTTAAATTATTCTTGTTCCAAAACGACCAAAAACTTATTTTTAAAACACCCAAAATCTCGCGATATGGGATGCGTCCCGCCAAACGAGGCAACATTATCGTGTGCGAGTTGCACCAAAAGGCGTGTATCGTAAATACGGATGTGTGAGATTTTATGAAACTTGATTTGGATGTGCGTGCACACCGAAATCAACGCGTATCCGCCAAAAAGTTCTGTATCGGGCTAGTTCTGACACTCATTGTAACTTCGTGTGTACTTGTCGTTTCGCAATGAAACTTGTACCATCGAATTCGCAGTTTTATGTTGGTCATGTGACCCAAGTTTGGTTCGATTCGGAGGACGTTGACGAAACGTCATTTTGTAGGCCCCACGGTTCCATATAACAGGCGGTTTTGTGATCGGCTCATCGGAAACCTGTTTTGGATGTTCCGTTGGGTTCGTATCGTCATTCCAGACTCATAGATACTAAGTTTGATGAATTTAGAGTATTTTATCTTCTATACGTTTTACGGTGCGAAATAGGCCACATGTGGACCCCGCTTTGACCCAAAATGTCAATTTTGCTCCTGTGTCCAAATTGGACTTATGGGTAGTCAATTTTAGCAATTTGTAGTATTTTGAGAATATTGGTGATGTTTCTTTTATCATCCGGAGGTGTACGTGCAGATTCCACTTTCCCAGGAGCAGTTGACGGAGTTCAGAACCCAGGCAAGTGTACCTTGCCATGATATATCATAGTTTCTTACCTTTATTATATTATTTAGTTATTATAGTTATTTTATATGATTGATGTGTGTGTTTATCCTAGGACCGTGAGACGTTGTTTAGCGTCCGAACAAGATTCGGGTGTCGACGTCGTATGCGAAGTCGTGCAACGTCACTTAGAGAGTTGATTCCACGATCCTATTTTTACGTGCTTGCTTTACCAAGTACGCCATACCCTAGGACACTTGATACTATTTCATGTGACAGAATCTTTTTTGAGTTATTCATGGGGATTCTATAAAGGTTTACAGGATTCGTGATATGAGACTTGCATATTATATCATATATCATTATGACTCGTTGTAATAGCTAGAGGTCATGATCTTGAATGTTATGGATATGAGACGTGAGATTACATTGGGTGGGGAGAGTCTTCATCGTGCTCTGGGCATATTTTACTATTACTATTTATGCCCGGGGTACAATACCGTACTCTCATTTGCATATCACATACTTGGTTACAGTAGTTTACCCTTGAGTATGTGGCATTATACTGTTTTATTTTTGGCATGTTTTTTCTTGTACCTTGTTACGTCCCTCTGAGGACCTGGTTCCCTGCCAGTTTTTATAGCTTAGACGGTTATGGAGCCTTTGGAGTTGCTGATGGAGTTGCTTATCTTGCAGGCACTGGTACCAGATACTTATATCATTTTTACCGGAGTTATGGTTATTTATTCATATTGTTTATTTATCTGCTGATGTAGCCTAGTTTTATAGACTCATATCTCTTTCTCGAGTCTATTCAAGTTTGTGTGTTACTGGCGGCCGACTTTAGCACATGTAGCTCATTCTTGTGTATTCTGTTCATTGTGGATTGAGGCATAGATATTTATATTTACTTGATTATTTATATAGTGACCATTATAATACAGCTTATACGTATTCGAGTTGGACCAGAGTCTGGTCGAATGCGTAATTGGCATGTTACGTATTTCTAGTCCTACGTATTTTGGGACCGGGGCGTGACAATATGTGTGTGTGTCTAAGTGTATGAGTGAGTGTAAGGTATAGTGTGTACAGTGAGAGGGGGTCGGATAGCAGTGTGCAAATGCAACTGCTGGACAACAAGAGGTTGCAGTAGCAAACCACAGCAAGAGCAGCCACTGCAGCAGCTGCTGCAGCAACAGAAATAACAGCAGCTGCTGCAGCAACAGCAAGAGGAGGAGCAGCTTCAGTAGAAATTAGCAGCAAATGCAAGAGCAGCAGCATTCATAGCAAGGGCAGCAGTTGCAGCAGCTTGAGCAATGCATCAGCAACAGCAAAGGCAACTGCAGCAGCAAGCAACAACAATGGCAGCAGCATTAGCAGCAACTAGAGCAGCTAGGGGGATGCACAGCAGTAGCAAGGGTTAGTTATTTTTATTGATAATCAAGTTAGTTAGTTTTATGGATTATCTAGTTAGTTATGTATACATATTATTAACTAGTTATATATATATATATATATATATTTATTTATTTATTTATTTATTTATTTATTTATTTATTTATTTATTTATTTATTTATTTATTGGTGATTAGTAAGTTATACATATATAGATGATATATATATATATATATATATATATATATATATATATATATATATATATATATATATATATATATATATATGTAGATGAGCACTAGTTAGCATTAGTTAGTAGAGCATTGTATAAGTTTAATGCATGTTAGTATATAGTTAGGTGTATGGGTAGTTAATTACATGTTAGAATTTGAATTACCTTGTGATACCAAGGTAATGTCAAGGTATTGGTTTATACTCAAGGTATTGAGTTTGTATATCAAGATGGGTGTATAGGTGGTTTGATACCGCATTGGTTCAAAGCCAAGATATTCACTTAGAATTAGTTTAGCTAATAGTACTAGATATATTGTCTTGTATATATATATTATAGTATTTTTATATCTAATAACTTGTGTATCTTATGATACGGTACTTTGTTGGTATCATAATATCTTAGAATAGCTAGTATAGCCTAGTTGCATAGTGTATGGACCTAATACCCTAGAGTTAGACTCATACAACCTAGAAATAGCTAGTTTGACTAGTTTGACCTAGAGTTGACCTAGTTTGACTTTTTTGACTTAGAAATGACTTTATGACCTAGAATTGAACTAGTTTAACATTTTTATTCCAAAACCTTGTATTGATGCATATACCATATATAGGTCTGTGTGACACCAGCTTGGACATCGAGAGACACACCTTGCTCAGGACCTCAGGCGAGGACATTTCTTTGTTAGTTTTTATTTTATAATAGTGTATATATCTCATGTTCTAGAACTATATACTTGATTCCGACATAGTGGTTTTACTGACTGGTACTACATGGATCCTGTCAGGAAATATTATCCCCTACCGTGTTCAGCGGATACTCCTTCATATGTATTTCATAGTATATATCGGGTATTGATTTATTGTATTTCATGTTCACACACTGCTCATGTTCAGTATGCTTATATTCGTGTACACACACTGCTCGTGTTCAGTGTGTCCATATTCGTGTTTGTAACGTGTCGTGATTGGATCTATTGGTATTACTTGGGGATGGGGGAGTAGGAGTTGATTATGTGATCCTGTCCCAGTGTATTCGTGTACATGTCGATTACATACCACACTTGTAATCGAGTTACCTTATTGTATTCGTGTTCAACCTAGACCGATCACATAATGAACTTGTATTCTAAGGCACATTGGTTAGATTTCAGTTATTCCTTTTTATTGTAGATATTCTATTGCATGTTCTTCATTCTAGTACATTGCATATTCATTCTAGTTCTTTTTATTCAGTTGTTTAGCTATCTTGTATTCTTTTCTATTATCTGTTTTATATGCTTGATTATGTATTTGAAACTGCTTTCAGAGGTATGTACTTCACTCCAATCCTGACTGGATATATTTTTCCAAATGATTGGCTCATAGATCAGTGTCCTACATTCTTAGAACCGCAGGAGGGCATACCTTTAGAGGATACTTTGGTATAACAGGAGGACTTAGTACCAGAGCCTGTGGAGGTTTAGTTTATTATGGTGGGTTTGTATTAGATTGTTATGAGACTTGGCATGTATATTATTCAGACTTATGGATTGTACCTTGATTCTTTCTTCGTTATTCTATTCGTTTTCTATCTTCTTTAGTTTGCATTATGATTGAGTATAGTTATATTTATGAGATACCATATTGTTCCTCCTTTTGGAGTTGAGATGATTGGCAGGTACCATATATATATTGTTGAGATGTTTAGTTAGTTAGAATTGACCCAGACAGCATTCTACCATCGATGCTGCAGCGTAGGCTGGACGTACCCACGTACTCGTGCCCGAATATTTGGGTGCGGGTCGTGACAATATAAATACACTTATCCATCTCATTGATCTTGTAGTCATTTGATGTTATAACTTTATCAAGCTTTTCATGCCACATCTTGGGTGTTTGCTTCAGACCGTATAGCGATTTCACCAACTTGCAAAATTTGTCTTCAAGGCCCTTGACGATGAATCATTCTGGCTGTTGCATGTAAATCTCTCCGTTCAATTCACATTCAAGAATACAATTTTTACATCCATCTGGTGTATAACTAGCTTATAGATTGCACTTATAGCAATCAATATCCTTATGGTCGTCATCCGCGTTACTGGAGCATATGTGTCGAAGTAGTCGATCCCCTTATTCTGAGGAAACCCCTTGGCTACCAGCCTTGTCTTGAACTTGTCAACAATTTTATCGGCCTTCATCTTCTTCTTGATGATCTACTTGCATCCGATTGGTTTAGCTCCATCAGGTAGATCAACCAACACCCAAGTATTATTGGAGATTATTGAGTCATACTCATCATTAATAGCCTCCCTCCAGAAGACAGTATCTTTGGTCTTCATCGCCTCATCATAAGTAAGTGAATCTGCTTCCACATGATAGGTAAAAAAATTATCTCTAAAGTCTTATGTCTTCTCACTCACTAAATTCTTGGTTCTTCGAGTTCTGGTTCAAACGTTGTCTTAGGAATGAAACCTTTTTCTTGGACCACATCTTCATTGGATGCGTTACCTCCGTTGCACGCATATTATTCTTTGAAATGTCCACAATAACAACGTTCTTGTTCCTTATAAATTTATTTTTGAAGAATTTTACATTGCGAGATTCAATGATATAGTTAGACTCAATATCAAGGAACCTCTGAGTATTACTCTTTTCAGCATAACCCAAGAATATAGCTTTTGTAGTCCTTGTCCCCAGCTACTGAATCTTCAAGTCCTGAAGTTTCACATATGCCAGACACTCCTACACTCGAATGACATTCAAGTTGGGTCTGACCTTAAACTAGAGTTCATGAGGAATGACATCAAAGTTGTGTATGACACTTTGTTCAGAATGAATGAAGCCGTTAGCGCAGCTTCTCCCCAAAAGCAGTTTGGAAGACCCGCCGTTAACGGCATAGAGTTCATCATCTTTGCCAATATCATGTTCTTTCTTTATGCTACTCTATTTGATTGAGCAGAATATGGAGCAGTTGTCTCATTGACGATTCTATGTTCTTTGCAAAATGATACGATTTCAATAGACATATACTCTCCGTCTCGATCACTTTTGAGTCACTTGAGTTGTTGTCCAGTTTGACGTTCAACTTCAGCCCTGAACTCCTTAAACTTCTTGAATGCTTCATCTTTAGACTTGAGCAGATAGAGGAACGCATACTTTGAGTAGTCATCGATGAAAGTAATAAAATACTTTATCTCGGCCTTTGTGGAGAACTGTTTGAAGTCACGGATATCTGAATGCACCAACTCCAGAAGATTTATACTTCGGTTTAACCATTTGAACGATTTTTTTATGATCTTTGTCTGCGCACAAACCTCACACTTCTCCACCTTCTTACCCCTATATTTGGAGATAAGCCCTAGATTAGACATCTTATTTATCTTTTTACAAAGAATATGTCCTAGTCTATTATGCCATAACTCAAGAGAATAAACAGAAGAATAGACTTCATTAATGGTAATGGCAGGAGTTACAAGTTGAAGTTTAAATATTCTTTCGGTACAGAAAGACTTTACGAAGTATGTTCCTTTATAGGTCATTATCATCTGTCCATCACTGATGTCCATCCTCTAGCCTGTGTTACATAGAAGACTTTCTGATATCGGGTTCTTGGCTATTACTGGTACGTGCTTCACATCTTGAAGAGTCAGCAACTTTTTCGAAGTCAGATTTAGTACCACTGTCTCAATCCCATGTACTTCAGCTTGTGACTTATCTGCCACCATAACCTTCTCAGATGTAGGTTTATAGGTGGTGAATAACTCCTTCATTGAGCAAACATGGCAGGATACGCCAGTGTCTACCCACCATTCATTGTTGACGCCAACCGTAGCAACATGCACAATCATGGCAACCATGTTAGGATCACCTTGCTCTTTCGGTTTGGACTTGTATCTGCAGTCTTTGCTGAAGTGGCCTTTCTTGCGGCAGTTGAAACAAGCCCCATCGTTCTTAGGCTTTGGTTTAAACGATGTTGACTTCACCTTCAGATGGTTGAAGTTATTTTTCTTGTTGTGAGAAGTCTTCTGATTTCCCTTAGAGTCACCAGCATACACAAGATGGACTTTGCCAACTGTTTGGACAGTGTGCCTACTTTGTTTTAAGCCGTCAACTCATCTTCCATATAGATATTGTGCAGTAGTTGATCAAGAGTCACCTCCATATTCTTTTGGTGCATGTCTGAGATAAACTTGCTTCAACCAGGCGGGAGCTTGGCAAAAATACCTTCCACGATGAATGAGTCAACCAAGGGCTTGTCATCATCCTCAAGTTTTTGACATAACTTGAGAAATTTCTTTACTTGAGGCAACATCATCTTGTCGTCCTCAAATCGCATCTTTCCGACTTTTTTTGTCACATGAATCTTGTTGCGGTTCTCATCCTCCTTGTAATATTTTTCCAGAGCCTCCCAGACGACCTTTACATGGTCCGTCTTGCTGTATGACTCCGCCAGAGTATCTTCTATGGAGTTGAGAATCAGCAATTTACAGAGGTTGTCTCTCCTCCACTTGTTCTGCTTAGCTCTTGTATTTGTAATCGCCCGATCAGTAACATCATAACCCTCCGGAATAAAAGGCTCAGGATCTATCAATACGTAGTCCACATCTACGAGTTGGAGATTAAGGCTGATATTTCTTTTCCAGACATTGTAATGCTCCCCATCAAACTTCTCAAGTTTGTTAAAACTTGTGTCAAAAAAACTTGCACGGTTATTCTACATCTTACTCGGATCTTGCTTTGAGATTGTTATTATCAAGGCTTAATCAAAGATGGTAGAACCAGAAGTAGAAGTTGAAGTCGAGATCAGGAGTTCACACAAAAGTTTTCTCACTGATGTACCTCGATTCCAATGAACAACTTATAATATGATCTGATTACAACTTGCTTACAAGAAAACAAAATAAGCAGAAAAATAAACTTTTTGTTCTTTCTTGCAATTGCAGTTGTAGACGGACAGAACATAGCTACAAGAGAAAGAAGAAGACGAAGAAGAAGAAGAAGAAGAAGAAGAAGAAGAAAAAGAAGAAAAGAAAAAACTTTGTTTATGAGGGTGGTGAAGATAATTGTTGCTCAAAGCAAGATTCGTCCTACACGATCTGCTTCCAGGAGCCAGCAAGTTCACGAAGAACTTCTGGAACACTCGCTATCACCTCCTGCTTGGACTCGTACGAACTTTCTAGAATTTAAATGCCGGCAGCAACAACTCTCTTTGTCTCCTCTATTTCAAAGTAAGTTCTCAATAGAGGCATGAAGAGAGTATTTATAGAGGATCCAGGCCACCCATTAGTTATGAAAAGATAGGAACCAAATAACAGCAAATTCCACAAAGATAGGCACGAACTAATTCAAATTCCACAAAAAACAAATCTGAATAACTGACAATATCTTTCCATAACCGTTCAAATATATCCGATAGAAGCAACCGCTCATGCAGCAGCGCATCAAATGCGTACAAGCGCCGATTCTGACATGTTAAGTGCAAAGTGTGCCAACAAAGTGCCACTTTGCTCCCTTGAGCCCGATTTCGAGTCTAAGTCGCTAAGCCCCTTTGGGGCTTAGCCCCTATGGAATAAATCCCAAGAGCATGACAAAAAGCATAAATGCTTCTATTGTGGAGTTAATCATTTTTTTTCTTCTAATAAAATACTCCCACATGGCACATATGTGTCCCACCATACCCCATGTGCATACCTCAACTCATACAAAGTATTATATTGAGGTACCCACTTGGTGGTGTAGCCAATGCTGGACTATTTTTCTTAGTCTAAAGGAAACAACACCAACAAGGAATAACTAAGAATAAGAAAAGAATCTAACTACTAGTATATCAAGAACAATAAGAAACATAGTAAAAACATGCAGACACCTTGGGATATCATGAAGACACTAACTATGTGTACAATCTGACTTAGGAATCCAATAACAACATTTAGAACATGAGAAAAGAATATAAAGATGAAAATGTGTGCTAGGAATATCAAGAACAATATGTCATGAAGACACTAATTACGTGCATAATATTTTAGGAGGTTTAACACGTGGATGGCTTGGGATGATCATTCGGATAGGTGGACTCACGTGAGAATAAATCCATTTTCGCATTGCACATGTGCCCAATACTGAATCCCTTTCCCTTACGACCACGATTAACGAGATTCAATATAAGCATAAGAAATAAAATATAAAACAATAATTGAATAATACTATATAACATAAACGATAACTATAACTATAACGTAATCCCTCGTAGTATACAAGTTATCGTATAAATAAGATTAAATATCTAACTAAAAGAGTCATAATGATGATATTAATTTGAAATATACAATAATTGTAGAACTATATGTTAGTAAAATTAATTTATTATGAGTTGAGATTGAGTAACCAAAAGTCCAAAAGTTCAAAAGTCAAGAATCTACCGTGAGCTATCCACATCTACACAATCAACAAGCAATCAATCAAACCCATAAGTTTCCCACAAGATCACGTCCAAAGGTCGCAAACAAAATAACAAAATTTGGTATATTTTCTTGATTAAATAAAGTGGATTAGGATTTCTTGTCGACTAAGTAATTATCATCGATTTTAGGTTACTTATTAACTAGGTAATTTAGATTTCTTGTTGACGAAGTAATTTATGTCACTTATCGACAAAGTGATCAATGCAACTTATTGAATAAGTTATCTATATGATTCTACTAATATTAATTTTGAATTTGGTAAAGGTTTATAGAATTTATCTCGAGGTTTCAGAGTCAGACGGGTCTCAGCACATAAAAACAAGACGAAGACGATGTCATAAAAATTACTCATCCAAAAATTATGATCTAAGTTCCCAAGCTCGAAGATCAAATCGCTACAAATCCAATGGAATTGACCGTTCGTCAATCTAATACATTATTTGCAAATCATGGCTCCAATAAAAAATATATACAAGATTTAATACGATGCAAATTCGTGTGTCAAATGTTATTGAGATCACACAAAATTCTCAACAAAGGAAGGGGATCGTGTCATGAATGCAACGACAAAGAAGGATAGCGATTTTATCGAGCAAATTGATCGTAGTGATAATTGGAAGTGGGCGCGGGATGATGCTAGGTTTGTTTTCGAGTTATGAAGGATTGTCGGGCTTCACGTGTTGGGGTCCAACCCGATAAAGGTGCCTGGGTGGACGTTTGGAGATCACATGTGCAGGGTCCCCAAATTGGCATCTAATATTCTATGATCAAATTTGGACGATATGTGTATGTGTGTGTGTGTGTGTGTGTGTGTGTGTGTGTGTGTGTGTGTGTGTATGTTCAGTGTAGTTGGTATGAGAAGCCAATACGAGAGAATATAGTGAGCAAGTCCACAAAAATTCTAATAGAAAGTATGTGTTTTGCTATTAGAGCTTGTCATCTAAGACAGTTAGAAAAGGAGATCTATTCAAAGAGTTGTTTTCTTCATTCACGAAGATTACTACCGGATTGGGTGAGTGATTTCAGTTGTATATCTTTCTTTCTTCTTGAGTTTGGTGAGTAGTTAAATTTGAGGGCAAAGGGTTCAACATTTTTATTCAATCTTATAACTTATTGGAAGTTATATAGGTTGAGATTTGCCCAGGTAATATAGTCACCAAAAATACTGTATTTGATCTATCTTTGTGCTTTTGTTAGACGTTGGTTCATTATCTTCAAGTGGGTTGGCATCACTTTCGCGTTCATGTCTGTCGCCAACTTCCCTTAAGGTCATACCGTGTTCCCAACATCGTTCAAGGTGACGAGGAGTCTTGGAGAAAAGGGGGTAGTTCAGGTGGAAGAGTATTCAATGTGAATTAAGTTGTGGTGGTTTTGTAGAGATCGGGTGTCACGCCCTGATTTCATAGTGGTCGATCGTCCTATCTTGGGGACTTGTGGAACCGACCATCCTCGCTTGGTCGTGATGCCGAATAAGCCAAAGTTGTTCTTGTAGAAGGCCAGGGCTTGAACAATAAAAATATAAGCTATTCAAGGATAGAACCAGCGGCACAACATAGCAAAAAAGTAAAGAACACAATGGCATAAGAACATAAGCTCTTTAATGAGATTCAAGAAGTGTTACAAGCGGTGCTTGGCCGAGATTACAATGCACACAAGCTCTCTCTCTCTCTCTCTCTCTCTCTCTCTCTCTATTATAATATTATTATTTCATACATTAAATCCCTTTATACAAAAAGCATCTAAAAATATCTCGATACGTCTCAAGGCATCGACTCCAGATTTTATGCTCCTGGGGATGAGGCTCAGCTATCGCTTCTTCGGACGATCTAATGCCTGCGAACATAACTGGTGGGGGTCAGCACTTTAGGAAAAGTACTGGTGAGTATAAAAGTAACGAACAGAAGCAACACTCTCTAAAACCAACACTAAGTAAGCATATGATAAAATTATTACATTACTAGTGATCTTGCTATTTTTACCTATGTTTATTTTATGTAATACGGGATTAGAGTCAGTTTACTTCTTTTGGAAACATCTCTAAAATCAGAGTGCATATTTAATACATTCAAGAATATAATAGGGGCAGTGTTCTATCGTGTAGTGTGCATCATGTATCATAAGCCATATTCGATTAACTCTTAGGAATAAGCTATCACTAGTGGACTATTCATCTCAATTCAAGGCAGCAGTAACATATACATGCAAAATAGACAAGTCTTATGAGCAGTTCGATAAGAAATATAAACAATAACTAGTTATCACTTATACAGTAATTATTACCCTCGGTCGAACGGTTATCCTTGCAACAGACATACAATTAGCAATAATTTATATATATAAAAAAGGTTATATTTCCTGTTTGCCTCTGCATCAAACAGTTAAGTATGCAAGAAGGCTACCCTAGCATGTGCCATAACTATATGATGGTCCCCGAGTGATGGATCCCCGGGATCAGCAAGTGGAACTTCATACCCAAGCTTGCTAATGACTTATTATCCTTCTCGTAAATCAAGGACTTCATGCCTCAGGGTATCCAGATCTCTCCCAGGATAAACGATCCCAGTGCCCCAAGAACCGGTCGAGAGACAAACCTTGTGCACAAGTTGTCAGACCAATGCATGAATGCACTTCTATCAGATAACATACAATGCAAGCATGCAATAATTATCCAGACTCTTTTATATTAACTCTTCTTAGATCATCAGTCTATATTGACGTACGGGGCATGTAACTATCAATCCTCTTCTTCTTACTTAGCGCAGTACTCAATGTACGGGGCACGTAACCATCAATGTACTGGAGTCGTAACCATCGAGTACTGGCCCCTATCATCTCTTCTTTTATGCAGCAGTTCTATAAATCAGGCATACAAATATCTCTATTTAAGAGGCATGGCATAGCCTTTTTAATCTATATAATCATGTAGTTCTACTCTAGTTTAGCATACGATACAAAGACAAGTTCAAGCAATCTTTTACTTTTTCCTTTTTAGCATGACAGTAGTTAATTCACTAGTAGTGTTCGTGTATACTTAGCGTGCAACATTTCAATCTTGAATTAGCATGGCAAGGGTTCATTCTTTAGACCAGCAATAAGAGTTCTTTGTTAAGCATAAAAATGTTCATTCTTTCTATTAAGCAAGCAGGAAATCACTCTTAAAGTATATATAATTCTCTAAGTAAGTATGTAGAGTCAGGTTCTATCATTCTTCTTATTAACACTAATCTTAGCACAAGCATTTATAAAATTAGATTTTTTTTATTAGGCGTAAAAGAGTCAGAAAATAAAGTTCTGCCCACTCACCTAAATCAATCGTCTTGTGTTTCGATCGGAGAACTCTTTGAGAAGGCTTTCGCTTGAGCCAACAAAGCGATATCTTTTGTACATAGTGCCAACGTGGAGCATGGCACTACATTGGGGGCCTGTGTGTTGGGGCCCAGTATGAGAAAGAAAGAAAAAAATAATAGGAACAACACTAGTATCGTCCTCCAAATCAGTATCCAATATTCGTGTGATCAAATTTGGACGACTAGGGGATTAGTGTTAGGCTATTCTAGGGATTTTTTATGCCCTAAATTTAGTTTTCTCAACCTTTATACAGTATTGAGGGTGGTTGGCATGAGAAGCTCAGTACGGGAGATTCAGGTTATAAGTCCATATGAAATAAAAAAAAAGTCCGTACTTACTCTTAGAGTTCATCATTCGAGACAGTTGAAAGCGGAGATCTTCTTTATTCAGGGAGATCACTATTGTATTGGGTGAATGATTTTTTTGTAATTTCTTGTTCTTTCTTCTTGAGTTTGGTGAGGAGTTGAACTTGGGGCAAAGGGTTCAACATTGTTATTAAATCTTGTATCTGGTTGGAAGTTATATAGATTAATATTTATCCACGTGACATAGTCACCAAAAATATTATGTTTAATTTGTCTTAGTGCTTTTGTTATACGTTGGTTCGTTATCTTAAGGTGGGTTGGCATCGCTTTCACGACCATATTTGTAGCAAACTCCGGTTAAGACATACTGCATTTCCAATAATTGGTATATCAGAGTTCTGAGGTTCTCGAGAAGAAAGATTCAACCATTTCTACATAGTAGATGAACACACGTATGATCACACTCACAGAAAAAGTGGTCAATTTAGAAGCCATTGATGAAGGATCTACTATAGTGTAATGATTTGTGTGGTCCATTGGAGGGCAAAAGCGCCAAGTCATCTGACGAATTTGCGGATGACTAAAAAAATTGGATCAAAAGGCCATTGGATTTATTTGTCAATGGCTGAATGATTTGATATTTCATCACGTATCCATGGAGAGTTTTTTAAAAGTATTATAGGAGAAAATACATTCGTTGTACGAACGAAAAATGGCTAGTAACAAGGTGTTTCTTATTCGCCAACTCATCAACTCAAAATACACGGAGGGTGCCTCAGTGACACAACATCTGAATGAGGTTCAGGGTATCATCAATCAGCTGTCTGTGATGAAGGTGATGATTGAAGATGAGTTTTAGTCCCTGATGCTTTTAAGTTATTTGCCGAAAATCTAAGAGACGTTGGTGGTCTCTATGAGGAACTCCGCTCCTGATGGAGTTATCACGGTGAGGTAGTCAAAAGTAGTTTATTGAATAATGAGGTCTGGCATAAGCAGATTTAATCGTCACAGGAATTCGCTCTGGTTGCTTCTTACGAAAATGGAAGACTCAGGTCACAAGTGAGACAAAGGAAGAGTTCTCGGGATCTTACGAGTGTGGATCGCAAAGAGGGCTGACAATATTGTAGTGAATGGGTCATTTTAAACGAAACTGCATGAAACTAAAAAATGAGAAGGCTAAATGCATGGATGATCAGGTAGATTTCACAACTATTGGAGATCTTATCACCACAACAACCAATACAGAGAAGACTTATGGTATGTGACATGACCTCGATTGGGTCTTTGTCATGGGGCGTCATAGCACGCCACTACAGAGAGGAAGATCTTTACGTCATGTCGAGGCGGGAGATTTGAACATGTGAAGATGGACGACAAGGGACGAGTGCAGTTATGGGCATCAATGATGTGCATTTGACAATGGAGCTTGGTAAGAATCTCGTTCAATGGGGTCATCAAGTACCGAGTTTACACTACAACTTGGTTTCAGTAGGAACACCCACAGATGGTGGCAGTCGCAATATGTTTGGAGACAAAGATTGAAAGATTATGAAGGGTTCCCAACAGCTTGCTCGATGAGATATATGTTGTGGTATGCATTAGCCCAATGATTGTATCATATTTTTGAATGTGGTGAATCGGTTAAGTTTAGCCCTTTAATATCACTAACCAATTATGAAATTACTATAGCATTTATATTCTTCTTTCACCTTTAGTGATATATGTTTATTGTTTTACATATTAGTGATATGAGCTTCTATTAAAGCCATCTTAAATAGAACCGAGTTGCCATAATCAAAAAGGGGAAGAATGTTAGCCCAATGATCTAATTATATTTTTGAAAATGGTTAATCTATTCTATTTAACATTATGAAATCACTAATATTCATGCTATCACTACTTTGAATACTTAAACTTAGCATAGTCCAAATATGCATTAAATGTTATCATACTTGCTACTATGTATATTGCTTTATTTGCCTAACTTGTATTTGCAGAAAAGCAATAAGCAAGATCAAACATGGACATATGGAATAAAAAAATTATGATGGGCCAAAGATGACGTCATCCCCCAAGATTTCTCTGAACCGCCTAGGACATCTCCGGAGCCATGCACTTGGGGGTTCCGTTGCCCAGTCAGCGGACGAGGGTCGATGGGACAACGCCCCCCATGGGGGTTCGGGGGCAAAGCCTCTGAAAGGTATTCAGATTTCATAATTTGGATATCTCAGGACAACTTTTGTCAAGAGAAAAAGCCATCATCTATCAAGGAAAGAAGCCAAACTATGTCATCATCATTTTCAGACTCTGAAGAAGCCTGCACCTGCCATAGTCTATCTAGAGTCTGTAATAAGTCTTAGAAATTATTGTAAACACAAGTAATGGTTGGAAAAATTGAAATCTAGGGTATAAAATAACTAAAAATTATTTTTGGCCTGAAAACCGTCATATCGACGGTATACTAGAGTATACCGACGGTATACCAATTTTATATAAATTTTGCTCTCTGTCGTTTGGATTGGCCTACCAACGGTATACTGGTCTATACCGACGGTATACCGGTTCATCACAGTTGGCAATCAAACGGTCGGATTATGTGCATTAAATGATCCCAACAGTCATATTTATAGCCGTTGCTACTGTAGACCGGTATACCGATGATATACTGTAGTATACCAACGGTATACCGTTCGCTGGCTGAAAGTTGCATTTTTGCTCTTTCTTTGTGATGGCCTATATAAAGCCTTGAACTCTTTCTTTCAAGGTTGATCCCTTTGAGCCTAAAATTTATATTCTACCAAAGGCCATCCTCAATCACTCCACCAAAGCTTTCATTTGCCTATCTACAAATTGTGTTAGAGTGTTCTTGAGTTGTAAAAGTTAGATATTTATATTTGATGTAAAAAGATCAAAACCATCTTGTAAAAGGTTGAAGGGTACAAGCCTTCGGATCAAAGTTTTTGTGTAAGAAGTAAACGAGCCTTCGGATCAAAGTTCTTGTGTAAGAAGTAAACGAGAATTTGGATCAAAGCTCGTGGTGTAACTATTTTACTAATAGTAGATTCAAGCCAGACAAGAGTTTCAGGGACTGGAGTGCCTTGAGGAGGATACCAGGATACATCGGGCGTCAGTATTCTTATTGATTTACTTATTGCACACTTAATTTTTAAATTTTCTATTATTAATTATTTGTGCTTGATTTATTAGCTTGACCATATTTACCCCCTTCTAGGGTTTCTACAATGTACATGCTCAAGCCGCTGAGGTATACAGGCAGGCTACAAATATCGGATGGAGGCTTAATGGATATTCGATAGGAGTTTGTGGATCATCAAAAAATTTCTTTGAGAGGTCTTTGAGATGATTTGAAGTAGACAAATGATTTGGTTCATCGAGACAAAGTGATGAATGAAGATGAGCCAAAAAATGATGGTCAGTTTGTCGGTCCCATAACAGTTGGTCAGTCTCCTGGTGGGAGTTATTCCACGGATTCAATTTTGGTGACATATGGTGTGCCAAAATCTTATAGAGCAATATTTGTTTCAACAGTTCAAAAGCTAGGAAGGAGATTAAGCTATGCTGCAAACTTAATCCGAGGCGGGTGCATCATAATTTATACAATTTTGAGGAAGTTACGGGTCATCGATGGTGTGTTCAATGCATGTTGCTTGGTGATTCATGTGTTGTCACGACCCGCACCCGGTATGAGGGCACGAGTACGTGGGTACGTCCAGCCTATACCGCAGCATCGATGGTAGAACATTGTCTAGGTCAATAATACTATCTAACCATCTCACACAATATATATAATGTACCTGTCAATGATATCTCTACTCCAAATGGAGGACAATATGATATTATGATAATAGTAATCCATACTCAATCACAATATAAAACTAGAGGAATATATGACATGATATAGAATAAAAGAAATAAAATACAAGTCACAATACAATCCAAGTCCAATAGTCTAAGCACAACATAATAGCCTCAAATGTAATACATGCCAAAATGTCGAACTGAGACATATACAATATAATAAAGAACTAGTTAAGTCTCCTCAACAGCTGGCTATAGATCAACATGTTCTACTGGTGCTATCTCAACTTGCTCGCCATCATGCGGCCCGTAATAGGTGGGACACATCTCCTCTAACCAATCGTATGAAAAATATATCCAGTCAGGATTGGAGCGAAGTATAACCCAATAGCACTTCCAATTAATTGACAAAGACTATGAAATAGTAAATAGTGATGTAATACTAGATGAGAAGATAATAAAGAAACATGGTATAAAATAGAGTAAACAGATAAATATGGAAACACAGAAAAATAGGAAGAATAACTGATAAGTATGTAAAGACAATAAGATATGTGAAACTAGAAAATCTAACAATATAAATATGCAACCAGCAAGTATAGAGTAATCCAGAAAAGACTGTATCTAAACTAGTATTTTGAAATACCAAGTTGACATGTGAACGACTAGGGGATAACATCCGTCAAACCACACGTGTCGTGTGTGGCTGCTATTATTCTAGTAAGACTACGGGATAGAAATGGTATGTTCACAGGTCACCTAGGTATTTCTCCATCTGACTAGTACTCATGGATCCAGGTCCCGACACGAAAAATCTCTATAGTCCATAAAATATCAATATGCCAGAAATACATTAGTCCAGTAATTTATTAGTTCAGAAAAGTCTATAGGCCTGAATCTACGTATCTCAAGACAATGAATCAATTCAATACCAACCCGTGTATCCATCATGTCAGGAATCAAGTAAAATAATACTAAAAAAAATATGAATCATAGTAATTATCAAATAAAGAAAACTATCAGAGAAAGTACTCGCATGTGGTCCAGAGCAATGATATCAAACAGTATCCGTTTCAGTATTTCAAAGACCTAAATATGAATTACAAGTCAAAACAGTATTTTGGACTTATAAACATGCTACACTATCTTACAACTAGACCTCTAAGTCATTTCTAGGTCAACTAGGTTAATTCCTTGCTAAACCAAGTTTTCTAGATCAACTAGTTAGTATGATATACTAAATACTCTAAAATACACTATATAACTCGTAAATATCACTAACTTGTATTACCTTAACAAATACCTTAACATTATCATGTATCCTAATTTCTAGATTAATACCTTAACTAATACACGCATAACCCATAATACCTTAATATCAAGTATACCTTGGCTCATTACCTTGGTACCTTAAATATCTTAGTCTATTACCCTTACCCCAATATTCCATATTTTGGTAACTTGGAATACCAATACCTTACCCTTCTATACCAGTCCTAAACATGACACTAGATACAAACTTGTATCTTGGTATCTAATAACCTATTTGATGACACACTCATTCATAACACTCCCCTCAAGACACTCTACTACATTTGGCAATGAACATCCTAAACCACACTCAACACCTACACATATACACTTATACCTAAACTCACTTGCCTCTAATATTTATGATACATCACTCTAGTATCTTAAACCCCCAACCCAAAATATAAGCATTGATACTAAGGCTCACACCTCTTCACTAATACAACTAAGTATTGGTCTCCCCTACATCACCTCCTGACATAGTCACAAACACTCCCCTCATGTATCAATTACCCTCACTTGAACTTAACCTCAACACAACTCATATTCACTTTCACTCACTACACTCGGGTGCACTAGCTAACACCAACTTATATTGGTACTCACTCACTTAGACACTCATACACCCATGCACTTACCTGTACACGCAAGCACCTACACATGCTCCATATCAATGCACATATACACAGTTCAGGCACTCACCTACAACTAACAAGTTAGTGCTAACCTGTAGACACCCTCACTAGCCTTCACTCAAACAACCTAAACAACTTGCACTCTCATACTCCACTTGCACCCATCTCCCTACACTAGAATATAACACGGCAAGATATCTATACTCCTGAATACACACACCCAAGCTGATAGTAACTTTACGTATACACTCATCTCCTGCTACTCTGTGCAAACACAAACACATCAACATCACCTATACACACACACTCTACTATGTAGACCAGATACTCTCCACTTCAGTGGCACATACACACTCTCACTGGTGCAATGGCAAACACACTCACTGCACACATTAAATCTAAAATTGATACACATATAAGGCTCAAAAATCACTCACAACACCATCTTAACACTGACACAGTTCATAATTACCCTTCATTGATACTTACCTTATTCTACTAATACCACAAGCCACATGAAGACCCAAACCCCAAGCACTATTCGAGTACTGCATGTATTGGTGTTGCTACTACATCTGATGTATAACACTAGTATACTGGGCATACAACCCCCCCTCTACTGTTCCAAGCTACTCTCCCACCTGCTGCTCAGGTTCAACAACTCCAACCAGCAGTGAATCCACTACCAAATGGACTGCCATAGTCCCTCTGAGTTGGTCAAGTTCACAGCTCCAACCCTTCCCTCAACATCTGTACATACTTTACCCATTCATCCATCTCACTGTCTGACTATATGCCAACAGATACACACCCATCCCTAGTACCCAATTGTATGATGCAGTCCTATGTACCCACTGAATTTGCAGTGTTACACTTAGACTCTGAGTTCATGAGTTCACCCCTATTACTTTTACTTGAGTTTTCTAAAACACCCTGAACATAGCTCTAGTGCATTGCCAGGTGCATCTTACGCATACACTCTTAACGCCTCCCTTTCTCCTCAGAGATACATACGCCCATATACATTCCCCCTCTCCTGCTCTTTGGTTCAGAACAGTTACCTTCACACTGAACCACCACCTGCACACACACGTACAACTCCAAGTTTTCCCTCACAAGCAGTATAAAGAGATATGCACATGTGTGCACATTCTACTATGCTTCCATCCTTCATCCACATGCTCCAATCCGACTAATACCTCACATTGCACTGCATGACACACCCCATAGCAATAACAACAACACCAATATCACTCGCACCACAGTTCTAGTTTACACAGTCGATGTGCAACTTCCCAGACCACACTTGCACCACACAACACAATATCACTTCCCAAACTAACTCCTCCAATGCCATCACACGCTAGCCTAGGCAATATATCAAACACCTTAAGTACAAACTCATGATATGATATGATACACCATAAAAGTCATATATATATATATATATATATATATATATATATATATATATATATATATATATATATAATGGTGAACTATAATACAACTAATACTAATTAACACCTATTGGCTCAAACCCCCAAATCTACTGACACATACCATGGCACATCATGATACGGCCTTTCCATATCCAGTTGTGGACACGTACACCCTAATGATACATAAATAAAACTCTAAAACTATTATGAAACCATTCCTCAAACACTTAATCATCCAATCTCGAATTTTTCCCAAATTAGCCACAAAAGTCAAGGTAAATCCCCCAATAGGGATTGTTAGAAGTCAAAACTTCTTTCAATGGGTAGCCCTAATGTATGTGTGGGTTTCTAATAATTAAATATAACACTTATAACCTAATTAGAGAGAAGATTTTAGAATTTACCTATTGGGAGATGGATTTCCAATGCAAGTCAAAATGGATACATGCTTCTAGTCCAAAGTATCATCTCCAAGTGCTCTTGCCAACCCCAAGCTTCTAATATCCTTAGAAGGTGAGGATGAATGAGATTGGAAGAATTTGTGAAGAATTTGGTGGAGAGATAAACTATTTAGGGAGAACACTAATTAGGAAAACATGGAATGAACAAATAAAAGGAGAGAGAGTCTCTCCCTACCGTCACTCCCCGATCTTCCACAAAATCGATCGTCCCCGCTAGGAGCGAATCACCGCGCCAGCGCTCCCACGAGATGGCCGTTCCCATCAGGACATGATGCCGCACGAGCACAAGCTGTGTCCGTGCAAGGCCATGAATCCGAACAGGCGGAGAAATAGCTAAGCCACATAGTCGCACAGATAGTCCGAATGCAGTAGAATAAGAAAAAATAGGCGATTAGAAAAAAGTTCGCAGAGTCGTCAATTGTAAACCCCCTAAAATTCTTAAAATTTTATTTTAAGTATTTTTTATTTATTTTTATATTTAATTAGAAAAATAAATTTTATTGATTGATTTACTTATATAAATACTCATTTAGAATTATTCCACAAAATAATTTTTATTATTTTTGGAGTCTTGTTAAAGGGTGATAGATTTTCTATAATTCATTTTGTGTGCAAATATTTTTTTTTGGATTTTATAACCTCATCCATATATGTAAATATATATGTAAATAAATATATATAGTTAATAATAATAATAGAAATAGTAAGAGTAATAGCACGAGTAATAGTAGTAGTAATAGTAATAGTAATAATAATAATAATAATAAATAAAAACAAAAATAAAAGAAAAACCAAAACCAAAACCAAAATCCTATTCCTAAACCTACACCCACCCGCAGCAACCCGCGACCTCCCCTTATATATATATATATACATATATGATATAAACCTAACCCTAACCCTAACCCTAATCCCCTTCCTCCGATATCCCCTCAGCGCCGAACCCCGATGCCGGTACCGCCGTGCCGCTGTCGGAGAGCCGCTAGCACCGGTCGCGACAGCAACCGCGCGGGCAACCGCATCAGCAACAGGTAGCAACGACCACTCCTTCGCGCATCATTTTTCTTCTCATCTCTCGATCGTTTTCTGATCCATCTTTGTCGGTATGATCACAACCTAACCCTCTTTAAACTCCATTAATTAGTTTTAATTGAACAACGGTAAAAACTAGGTAGAAATTGAAGCCAAGTTGAGAAAAATCTATATTTCTAAACTGTTATAAAATTGTCCCAACGACCTATATTTCGAGGCTAATATCTTTCAATCTAGATATCCAAATTAAAATCTATTTTTTGCTGTGTAAAGCCTATATAACCAAGATCATTTTCTGTTAATTAGTTTATTTTATTTTGTGATAGAACCATAGATAAATCAGGTAGAAATCTCAGAAAAACTTATTTTTAAAATATTACAATTTTATGATACGGAGTATGCCCCGTCAAACAGAACCGCCTCGTCACGTACCAATTACACTGAAAGACGTGTATGGTATATCCTGATGTGTGGGCTTTCGTGGAAATTGATTCGAACGTGTGTGCGCATCGAAATTAACCCGTATCCGCAAAAGTTCTCGTATCGCGACTTTTGCAAACAACCACCCACTTTGTGTATGCTCATCGAAATGCGACAAAACTTGCTCCATTAGATTCATGGTATCACGCTGGTCCTGTGACCCAAGTTTTACCCGATTCTGTGACAGTTGACTGAGCCGCCTATTTGCGGGCCCCACAGTTTGACTTGAAATGCGAATTTGTGATCGGCTCACTGGAATCCAAAATTGGACATAGCGTTGAGTTCGTATCGACGTTTAAAATTTGTTTGACCTATCATTTGTCCCATTTAGAGACCTTTACCTATGGCACATATTTTGGTGCAAAGTGGGCCACATGTGGACCCCACTTTGATCCGAAATTACCGTTTTGCCCCTGTGTCCAAATTGGACGAAAGGGTAGACTTTTATGACTATCTCGCTTATTCTGGGAATGTTGGTGATATTTATTTCAGCATCCGGAGACGTTCATTCGGATGCCATAGTTTCTGATCCCTTGTGCATGACATCTGGACGCTTACACTTCGCAGCTTTTTTGCCAGGCTACTATACCTTGCCAAATTGCTTACAATACTTTATATGCTTATCATATTTTCATATATTCATTATATGTGTGTTTTTTTCAGTCATAATTATATATTATATATGTTGGCACATACTTGACACATAGTATCATGGGAAGGGAGGACAGTCAGTAGGCGTATGGGCTACCCACTCTGCTAAACCGTAGTACTAGGACGCACTACGGTAGTTGTGTCGCGATGGTCGCTACCCTTGAGGTATGTCGGCTTCTGGTGTTACGATGGTCGCTACCCTCGAGGTATGTCGATTGATGGTACATATAAGTGTGTATGAGTTGTGAGATAGTGTGTGTTTTAGAGTAGCCTACACCTGCCCATACGTTGAAAAGTTGTCCTCATTATGCATTTTCATATAGATTGTCTAGTACAGCGTACTTGTATATTTTATGTCTATTATGCATGTTTTACTGTATACAATTGGCATGTTGTTTTCTGTATCTTGTTACGTCCCTCTGAGGACATGATCCCTTTCCAGGTATAGACGATCAGGAGTATCCGCAGGAGTACGGGCCAGGACCTGACGTATTATTTTTTGCCGAGGAGGTCTTACCTTCTGAGCATCTTTGATTATCTCTAGCGATGGATCTCTTAGCTGATACTCTTCTATCATCATCTTATTTTATATTAGAGTTTTGTCCTCCTCTCTCATTTTAGTTTTGATATAGTAATTGGTAGTGGATTTGTCTCCATCCGACTATCATTTTTTAGATTATTCAGACTCATTATTTTGGTTTAGTTATTTTTTTACTATGACTTGTTCTGTGGATGAGATTAGTATTTTCTGTGACCTGTGACAAAATATTTACCACATATAAATTAATGTTCATATTACAGCGTACGTGTGTATTATGGTATCCATATATTAGAGTTGCCATATACATACGGCTGGCATACTTACGTATTCCTAGTCCTACGTATTTTGGGACTGGGGCATGACATATTTTTGTAGTAGCCCATGCAGGTCGAGTTAGCCGTTTTGGTTACGTAACTGTACCGAGCGGACCTGCACCTAGGATTACAGTTTTAGGTCTCATCCACACTTGAATATAACTCACCTTCCTTCCAACATGTCCTACTTAAGTACTTGCATCCTGCTTAATTCATGCACTATTCCTAATCCTTCGTCCATCTCTTGCAGAGAGATGAATTTGCGTAGCGGACATGCCGCCACCGGGGACAACACGTCTCCAGCGGTCAACGGCCAATCACCAGGAGAGGCCCCAACGACTCCTCTTTTTCTGGGGCCGAATGGACAGACTCACAATCCAGTTCCACCAGCTCCTTCCACGGTACCTAATAGGGCTTTTCCAGCTCCACCAGCATCGCAGGACGGCCAGCTGCAACTGTTCTAATTCTTCCAAATGATGATGCAGGAACAGATTCAGTAGGCAGCCGCACAGGCTATAGAGTAGAGGCAGCAAGCGGCAGAGCAGAGGCTAGAATTTCTGGCAGCACTTGAAAGAATGGCTACACTAGCACCTGCACCAGCCCATGCACTAGTTCCAGTACCGCAAACTCGAGTTGATTCAGTCAAGGACTTTGTATAGATGGGCCCCAAGCCGTATAAAGGCATTGAGAGTCCAGAGGAGACAACAAACTGGATTACCAACACCAAGAAGTTATTAGAAGCATCACAGATGCCTACAAATCTATGGATGATAGGCATAAGGACCCAGATAGAGGGTAACGCTCATCACTGGTTGGAATCGATGGAGCACCAGTTGGGTATGCGTCAAACTTGGAAACAGTTCTTGGAGTGCTTTGAGAGAAAGTACTTCCCGGCCACCGTAAGGGATGCATTGTACGACCAGTTTCTCCATCTAGAGCAGAAGAACAAGATAGTCGACGAGTATGATGCATAGTTTAGCCGTCTCAGTAAATATGGCGCTGCCCTAATACCTAATAACTTGGAGAAGTCTAAGAGGTTTCACCGCGGGCTGATTCAGGATCTCCAGCACTATACTATCTCACAGCCCCAGATCTCTTATGCCGAGTTATTGACAGAGGCCAGGATCCAGGAGGCCATCAGCAAGGAAAACATAAATCAACAGAGAATTCACCAAGGACCAGCAAGGACACAGCAAGGAGGGCCCATCAAACGCCATTTGGCACACCAACAACCATATAGGGCCACACCATATCCAACCAAGGAGTCCCGTACCTGTCACTTTTGTGGTATAATAGGTCATATTTAAAGAGATTGTCATCGTCGATTGGGGCAGTGCATGTTATGTGGCTCAAGTCACTACCAAACTCGAGAATGTTCTCAGAAGATCCAGAGGTCAATGGCATTAGAATCAGGGACACTGCATACACCCTCAAATATAGGATACCAAAGCCCCCCACTACTTCTACAGTCTGCCCAAATTGAGAAGGCTAGACCCCAGCTGAACAACCAAGGACAAGGCCAAGCACTCATTATGACGAATATGGGAGCGCAGGCACAGGAAGTCGTAGATACAGGTACGACCTTGTAGTTATAATTTTTATTATATAATCATGACCCTATTATGACACGAGATCTTAGGTGTATAAATAGATGTAGAATTTTATATATATATATATATATATATATGGTGGTTTAGCAGTTATGAGGATATGTTGATATTTTAACTAAATGACATACCCACGATACTAATGGATGACACGAGTAGCAGTAGAAGTATTATATTTCCTATCACCATCTCGTCCCCTTGGGTGGCTCATCTTCTCTTCCATATCCATTCCTTATCCCATGCTTAATTCTTCCTATCGTAGTTGTATCTTTTTATGCCATCATGAATTGTTGATTTACTTCAACCTCATCCTTTATTTTGTTAGTTAAAACATAACCGGGTTAGTAATGATTAATAATTAAAAGATGAGATCATAATGATAACCCTTATGTATATGCACTATAGCAATATTTGTATTCTTTTATTATTTTTAAACCATGAGTGGCATCCTTTAGTCTAACAGAAATTAGTTGGATTATTGAAATGGTTCATACTTCTAAATAGTTTTATAAAGTTAGTCAAGACCTTAATTGTTACCCTAAAACTTAGACTAAGCTTAGAAAAGAGTTAAAGACACTTGTTACAAACTGATGACTATGACAAATCGCTGGCGATGTAGCGACAGCTACAGCTAGACGATTATGGTAGAGTAGTCGAATTATTTGTAGCCATACTGGCCAGGTGGCATGTCAGTATTAGACTACGATACTTGACGGTTACGAAGAAAAAAATTCATGATTAAGAGATTCCAGACAAGTATCCCAAAATTCTCGACCCAATGAATAAACTCGTCTTACAACCTAGACAATAGCCTCAAAAGACTTTGACTACTAGTGAAATTCTTGTAAGTTGGGTACTGTAAACGAGTTAGAGGATAAAAGAATAGTGTATAGACAATAAGGAAGAAAAGTGTTAGAATGGCTGACCATAACCTTTTAGGAAGCACTGCTAGCTAGCTAGCAATGAAGTGTTAATAACTATAGTGATTTATTACGAATATGGGTTAGTGTTAATTTCGAGGACAAAATTATTGTAAGTTGGGTAGAATATAAACCCCCTAAAATTCTTAAATTTTATTTTAAGTATTTATTTATTTCTTTGGAGTATTTTTATAGTTAATTAGAAAAATAAATTTTATTGATTGATTTACTTATATGAATACTCATTTAGAATTATTCCACAAAATAATTTTTATTATTTTTGGAGTCTTGTTAAAGGGTGATAGATTTTCTAAAATTTATTTTGTATGCAAATATTTTTTTGGATTTTATAACCTCATCCATATATGTAAATATATATATGTAAATAAATATATAGTTAATAATAATAATAATAATAATAATAATAATAATAATAGTAATAATAATAATAATAATAATAGAAATAGAAATAGAAATAGAAATAGTAATAGTAATAGTAATAGTAATAGTAATAGTAATAGTAATAATAAATAAAAACAAAAACAAAAGAAAAACCAAAATCTTATTCCCAAACCTACACCCACCTGTAGCAACCCGTGACCTCCCCCCCCCCTCTCTCTCTCTCTCTCTCTCTCTCTCTCTCTATATATATATATATATATATATATATATATATATATATATATATATATAACCCTAAACCTAATCCCCTTCCTCCGATATCCCCTCAGCACCGACCCCCGATGCCTGCACAGCCGCACCGCCATCAGAGTGCCGCCAGCGTCGGTCGCGACAGCAACCGCATCAGCAACATGCAGCAACGACCACTCCTTCGCGCATCATTTTCCTTCTCATCTCTCGATCATTTTCTGATCCATCTTCGTCGATATGATCACAACCTAACCCTCTTTAAAATCCATTAATTAGTTTCAATTGAACAACGTTAAAAACTAGGTAGAAATCGAAACCAAGTTGAGAAAAATCTATATTTTTAAACTGTTATAAAATTGTCCCAACGACCTATATTTTGAGGCTAATATCTTTCAACCGAGATATCCAAATTAAAATCTACTTTTTGCTGTGTAAAGCCTATATAACCAAGTTTATTTCCTATTAATTAGTTTATTTTATTTTGTGATAGAACCATAGATAAATCAGGTAAAAATCTCAGAAAAACTTATTTTCAGAACATTAAAATTTTGTGATACGGAGTGTGCCCCGCCAAACGGGACTGCCTCATCGCATACCAATTGCACCAAAAGGCGCGTATGGTATATCCTGATGTGTGGACTTTTGTGGAAATTGATTCAGACGTGTGTGCGCGTCGAATCAACCTGTATCCCCAAAACTTTCCCTATCGCAACTTTTGCAAATAACCACCCCACTTTGTGTATGCTCGTCAGAATACGATAAAACTTATACCATTGGATTTATGGTATCACGCTGGTCCTGTGACCCAAGTTTCACGTAATTCTATGACAGTTGACCGAGCCGCCTATTTGTGGGCCCCACGGTTTGACTTGAAAAGCGAATTTGTGATCGGCTCACCGGAATCCTAAATTGGGCATACCGTTGAGTTCGTATCGACGTTTAAAATTTGTTTGACCTATAATTTGTTCCATTTAGAGATCTTTACCTATGGCACGTATTTTGGTGCAAAATGGGCCACACGCGGACCCCGCTTTGACCCAAAATTACTGTTTTGCCCCTATGTCCAAATTGGACAAAATGGTAGACTTTTCTGACTATCTCGCTATATTTATTTTAGCATCCGGAGACGTTCATTCAGATATCATAGTTTTTGATCCCTTGTGCTTGACGTCTGGACGCTTACACTTTGCAGCTTTCTTGCCAGGCAAGTATACCTTGTCAAATTACTTACAGTACTTTACATGCTTATCATATTTTCATATATTCATTATATGTCTATTTTCTTTCAGTCATAATTATATATTATATATGTTTACACACACTTGACACATAGTATCATGGGAAGGGAGGACAGTCAGTAGGCGTATGGGCTACCCACTCTGGTAAAATGTAGTACTAGGACGCACTACGGTAGTTGTGTCGCGATGGTCGCTACCCTTGAGGTATGTCGGCTTCTGGTGTTACGATGGTCGCTACCCTCGAGGTATGTCGATTGATGGTACATGTACATGTGTGTGACTTGTGAGATAGCATATGTTTTAAAGTAGCATACACCTACCCATACGTTAGAAAGTTATCCTCATTATGCATTTTCATATAGATTGTCTAGTACAATGTACTTGTATATTTTCTGTCTATTATGCATGTTTTACTGTATTCAATTGGCATGCTATTTTTTGTATCTTGTTACGTCCCTTTGAGGACCTGGTCCCTTGCCAGGTATAGACGATCAGGAGTATCTGCAGGAGTACGGGCCAGGACCTAACACATTATTTTCTACCGAGGAGGTCTTACCTTCTGAGCATCTTTGATTATCTCTAGCGATAGATCTCTTAGCTGATACTCTTCTATCATCATCTTATTTTATATTAGAGTTTCGCCCTCCTTTCTTATTTTAGTTTTGATATAGTCATTGGTAGTGGATTTGTCTCCATCCGACTATCATTTTTTTTGGATTATTCAGATTCATTATTTTGGTTTAGTTATTTCTTTACTATGACTTGTTCTGTGGATGAGATTAGTATTTTTTGTGACTTGTGAAAATATATTTACCATATGTGAATTAATATTCATATTACAACGTATGTGTGTATTATGGTATCTATATATTGGAGTTTTCATATACATACGGCTGGCATGCTTACATATTTCTAGTCCTACATATTTTGGGACTGTGGCGTGACATCAATAAAGGAAGCATTAAAATGAAGATAAGTATAGATATAAAACAAACACTTTATTGATATTGAATCAGTATTACAAGCGGTGCTAGGCCGAGATTACAAGTCGCTCAAGTCCTCTCTCTCAAAACAATAAAAGCGTGCCAAGTGGCTACAATTGTGGAATGATACATAGACGATGTTCCAATATTATGTCTTGTATATGTGCTTCAGCTCTGGACGCAATGCTCCAAGGCTCCAGAGCAAACTCCACGCCTTAGCACGCACGAAGGAGTTTTCATACTGAACGAGATTCTCCCGCAGCAAGCAATCTGGTGTGTTATCAATACATGAATGCACTGGTGGGGAGGCTTCTCGCCCGCTCGACAAATCCAAACACATTATATAGGTTATGTACACCATCTATTAAGTTGTCTTTCTAGTCTTGCCTAAGAATCAGTTTCATGGCATAATGTAAAGCCTAACTCGTGTGGCAATATGCCGTGTGATATAAAAGAAACATGGTAAAACTTATCAACTTAACATCCATCCTTCCCTGCCCAAAGATAAAACCAAGATAAACCAAGCTTGAATATATATAATAAAATCCAAGGAATCACATAAGCAAACACAAGTGTCGTGAGCGAGTTTGGGTTCATGTGCATGAGTTACACGGATTACTCAGATGTGGTATACTCAGGTTCAGGCATGTACTCAGGTTGTTCAAGTGCTTCATACTCTGATTCAGGTTTGGGTGTGTTAAAGATTAATTATTTTAATGCAATAAACTCGCACGCGGATTGCCAGAACCGAGCCTGACTTATTCTATATGAACATAAGGTCACTGACATAGCCATAAAGGACGAGTCGTAGTCTCTAGGTAGTTAGATGTGTGAGTTATGAGTCGCTACACGCCACCTTCACCCGGGATGGGAATGGGGTGCAACACCAGGGTCAAGGGCGTTCTACTCAATGCAAGGAACATGGGGCATTATACTCCATCCGCCAACTCACATGTGACTACTATGACCGGGGTAGACGGAAACCAAGTATAGGATTCTCTACCGAGGCCTGATTATCGATATTGCGCCCTCCCAAATCGAAGTATCGGCATCCAAGCACCATTTTGGTTGCGCAATACCGTTGATTCCTCCCGGGTCGGAACGATCCCAGTGCCCTGGTGATTGGGGTGAGCATTAATGGATTTTGGACAAAAAATCGACCCGAACCGAATAAAAAATTTGGTTCCGATCTAAACCCATTAGGTTCGGTTTCGGTTACCAAAATCCTGTTAATCGGTTTCGGTTTCGGTTTTGTGTTCGGTTTACGGGTTCGATTTAGGTTTAAAACTGAAAAGCGATTTAAGCTATGTAAAATTACTATAATACCCTCAATAAAAATATTTGATATAAAATCTAAAAAACCCTAAGAGAGCTTATTTCTCATACTTTCCTTCTCTCTCTTCATTCTTCTTTATTCTGGTCAAACTCTGAGACTAAGAGTCAAAACTCTCAGATCTGGAAGAGAGCTTCATCTCTCGCCAATCAAGAGTCCCAAACTCTCTCGTTCTCCTCCTCTCCATCTCCAAGGCTCTCTCTTCTCATTCTTTCTAGTCTCTCCTCTCTACAAAGTAGAGATCCTAGCTTTTGGGGATTTGTTAAGAACCTAAGATCTGGACTTTGCGACTCTTTCCGAGCCATCTAATGATTCTAACCCATGTAAGTAAAATTTTGGAGCTTGTTTTGTTTTTTGTTTTTTGTTTTTTTTTGTACTGGTTTTGTTAAGGAACCCTGCAGATCTACACTCCAGATCTCCGGATCTACAAAGTTCAAGTCCTAACTTTCTAGATCTCCAGATCTACAAAGTTCAAATCCTAACCCCGAGTTGAGCTCTCTCCAGATCTACAGATCTACAAAGTTACACTGATTTTAATACTTGGTTTAGTTTAGGTTTTAATACTTGGTTTAGTTCAGATTTTAATACTAAATTTTCTACTAACAGTTGTATCATATAGTCTAATGTCATTTTTTCCTAGTAATAGTTGTATCATATAGTCTAGTAATGGTTGCATGCATTTATTTTATATGCATGCAACATTATCATCGGGTTTTCCTTCCATTTTCTCATATGATGTTCATTTTGGTGGTAGATACTATCTTCCAACTAGATAGCAAGTCGGTATTTCTTAAAAAAAAATCTACCAATGTCATTTTGATTGCAGTAGGTAATATTTTTTTATACTGTTAATTTTATTCGCATGTAGTAGGTAATCTACTTTCTTATTTTATTTGTTAATTATCCAGATATTTGGGTGTAGGATCTGATCCTTGGCTTGGATTCTTGATCGCTGTAAGAATCACTTTCTTTCTCGCTCTTCTAGGATCTGAAAATAAATATATAGCTATGGATGGAATGAATTTGCAGGGCAACATTATTGCTTAAAGTGCCAGTTTGCACAAATGCCGCACTCTGCAATGGCCAGTTTGCCATAAAATAAAGTACCAGTTTGCACTTTGCACAAAAGCTACATTGCAATGATTACGTTCTTTTGTTTTTAGTTATTTGTTATTTTTTGAATATTGTTAAAACTAATAATAATAGATAATAGCAAGATTTGTTTGATTTTTTGTTGATTGATTTATTTGTTTACATGATTATGTACTTGTGCTTTTGTGATTTTTTTTTTGTGAGGCTATTGGGAGGGACGTTGAGCCATGTTTGATTGAGTGGGGCATTGACAAGATCTTTGCAATTACCGTTGATAATGCTAGCTCTAATGACGTTGCTATTGCTTATCTAAGCAAAAAGTTCTCACGACGGGAAAATAGTATTTTTCAATGCAACTATTTACACATGTGTTGCATTGCACATATCATCAACCTTATTGTGGTAGACGGGTTAAAAATGAAGTCTTCTTTGGTTTCACGTGTCTGAAGAGCTATTAGTTATGTGAGACAATCTCCTTTTTGTTTTCAAAAGTTTAAAGATTGTGCTAAAATCGAAAAAATAGAAAGCAAAAAACTATTGTGTCTAGATGTCAGCACCCGTTGGAATTCAACATATTTGATGTTGGATACGGCTCAAAGATTTCAAAGTGCCTTTGAGATATTCCAAGACGAAGATGTTTTATTCAAGCGAGAACTTGAGGGTGAGAAATTTTTCCAAACGAAGGGGATTGGATGAATGTGAGAAGGTTGTGTATATTTTAGAACATTTTTATGAATTCACTTTACGTGTTTCCGGATCTTTGTATGTAACTTCAAACAAGTTTTTTGAAGAGATTGCATCTATTGATTTTCTCTTAAAAATGCTAAGAATAATGATGACTTCGAGTTGTCTATTATGGAGGATAAAATGAGAAAGAAATATGACAAGTATTGGTGGGACGTCGAGAAGATGAATATGGTTATTTTTATTGCACCACTTTTTGATCAAATGCAAAAGTTTGTATATTTGGAATGGCGGTTATATCAACTATATGGTCAATCAAAGGGTGACACCATGATAGAGAAGGTAAAAATGGTTGCTTACACCATGTTTGAAGAGTACAAAAAAAATTATACACCAATAGTTGTTCCTACAACTAATGAAATGACTGAATCTCCTATCATCGAAGACCGTCCAATCTTTAACTTGAAAAGTATGATGAAGGCTCAATATAAAAATTATAATATCAAATCTGTTGGTTATGATAATAAATCTGAATTGGATCGTTATCTTCTCGAGCCCACAGAAGCCGATGAAGATGAGGATCCAAATTTTGATCTCTTGGCTTGGTGGAAGATCAATTCTCCTCATTTTCCGGTTGTTTCAAGAATGGTTCGTGATGTTTTGGATGTTCCAATATCTACGGTGGCTTCGGAGGGTGCATTTTGTACCGGTGTTCGGGTACTTGATGCATTTAGAAGCTCTTTAACTCCTAAAATTGCTCAAGGTCTTATTTGTTCTCAAGATTGGTTTAGGACTGGTTCGAATCGATCTATTCTTACTTATCTTGAAGAGAACTTGGAATCCCTAGATAAACTTGAAAGAGTTATAATTTTTTATAATGAGTTTGACCGGATAATATAGTTTTGTAGTTTTTTTTTACTTTATTACTTGTATTGATTATTTGTTTCTGTTATGTTGCTTTTCTTTTACTTGTATAGATTTATGTCAATTGACGATGATGGGATCAACCACGAGCGATATTTGAAGATTTTATTTCTAGATTGACTGTTTTGGACTTTGGGTTATGTAATTATTAAACACACTATCATTGTGATGTGTTGATGTGCACTGCACTTTTGGATAGTTTGGTTTGGTTTGGTTTGGTTTGGTTTCAGTTTGGAGTCTTTGGACTATAATTTTTGGCAGTAGTCAGTAGTGCAATACATGCCCACTTCTAGAAAATTTGGTTTCAGTTTGGAGTCTTTGGACTGTAATTATTGGCAGTAGTCAGTAGTACAGGCCCACTTCTGGACAGTTTGATTTCAGTTTGGACTTTGTAACTTTGGACTAAAATTATTGGCAATGTTTGCACTATATATACACTATATTGCTTAGTAGTGATTAGTATAGTGCAGTACATGCCTCAATTTATAATTTTTGGGTCTTATTTTGATTCAATTTTTGGTCGGAACTGTTAAATTATTAAGTTAGATCACTGCACTTCATATTTAGCCAATGATCCAGGTTATTTCTAATTACAGTTACATTTACTTTTTTATTTTATTATGAGTTGCTAACAAATATATGAGAAAATTTGCGATGATGATATGGCATTATTAAGTAGTGGACAGATACTACAATGCGTCTTTGCATGATGCACAATTGACAATCTCAGCTTTCAAAGTTCAAACCCACTTATCTATGTATGCAGATTTTGGATTTGACTATCTGGGTTCTCATGAGAATCCCTTAGGAGATGTATCTTTGCAGTGACTCTGGCATGCATATTTGCAATTTAAGTAAAGCTGAAACTGAGTAATGGATACAATGGAATTCCTTTGGAGATGTAATAAATATGAGGCTGGAGATAGTCCAGTGCACTACTTGCAGGAGACGTGTATCAAAGTGGTCTACTATTTGCTGTAGCTCAGGTTATTGCAAAACTTTTTTATGTTTCTAAATCTTTTACTTAACAATAATATATTGTGACCTTATTTAGGTGAATTGGACTATTAATCTCCATGTCCAAATTATGTTTAAATATCCAGAGTTTATTGCAGTGTTTGGTATTTTCAGACTCAAAAGAAAGTCTCAATCTTGTTTTTATATCGATTATCCAAGTGCTAATAAGATAGACCAGTAGTAGTCGACTATCCAAGTTTTTATATCGATTATCCAAGTTTGCAAGGTTCAAGAATGCAAGAAGTTTTCTTTACTTGTACAGTTTCAGGCTCAATAAAAAGTTCCAATCTTTTTGTTCATATACAATTTTTGTTCTTCTAGTTATTCTCTAAACTACAATGCATCCGAATTAACAAATCTGAAAAGAGAGCAATAATGAAATGGCATTATTTAGGAGTGGACAGATACTACACTGCATCTATTGATGCATAACATGCCTATCTGAGCCTTCAAAGACTTCAAACCATAGTTTTTCTTGCTCTATCATGCAGATGAAATAAAGAGAATTAATGTGGAAGCTTCAATTCATACTATGTTTGATGTAGCTCAGGTTATTTCTATAATTTTCTATGTTTCTAAATCTTTTGCTTTACAGTACTATATTGTGACCTTATTTATGTGAATTGGACTGTTTATCTCTCTCCATGTTCAAATTGTGTTTAAATGCCCAGATGTTTACGGCAGTTTTTGTTAGTTTCGGGCTCAAAAGAAAGTCTCAAGTCTTGTTTGTATATAGATTATCCAAGGGCTAATCTGCATAATTACCTCCCTCCAAGTTGTGTATGTTTGTAAGATGCAAGAATGCAAGAAGTGTTATTTACTTGTACAGTTTCAGGCTCAAAAGAAGTCCCAATCTTTTTTTTTTCGTATACAGTTTTTGTTCTTTTCTATTTCTTCTACTGGCAATGGACCAATATTTCTGTCAATTTTTAATTTGTGTTTAATTCTACTGGTTTATCAGTACTTTGTCAAATTTTATATGTATAAAAACTTGTAGTCTTTTAATCTTGTAATTCTTGTATCAGTACTTGTCAATTTTTTATGTATAGGTAGAGAAGAAACTTTTTATCTTGTAATTCTTGTAAGCCTGGATGATCTTGTGATACAGTTGATAGTAGTTTTATTATTAAAATTTGTAATGATACTAGTTTTATTGTCATCAGTGAACGATTTCTGATTTTTATGTATATTACTATATTGTCCTACTATGTTCTTCATAAATTTATAGCATTGTCAAAAATGTAGAGAGCTTTTCCAGCATATAGTTTACTGTATTATTTGTCAAAATTGACTCAAGAAAAAAAAGTCAAGTAACAAAAACATGCCCAGTTCAATAAATCCGGCCAAGTAACAAAAAACGGGCCGAACCGAACTAAACTGAATAAACCGGTTAAACCAAAAAAAAATTCGGTTAGGTTTATATCGGTTATTGGTATGTACAGATCGGTTTCGGTTTGTTTAAAAATAAATTCGGTTTAATCGGTTTTTCATACTTTGGTTCGGTTATAACCAAATAAACCGAATACTCATAACTACCCAGTGATCATCCGAGGAATCCATGAAATACAAGCATTACCTCGTGCACGAGTTGTCCGTGATCATGCAAGTCTCTTTTTTGTTCTTTTTGTTCACTTCTTGATCTTAAGTAGCGATGGTACCGCAGCTCGAACCCTCTACAAGCCAACCCGAACGGCGATGGTGGCAGCGCGGTGCGAGCCCACTATAAGCCATCCCGAACGACGATGGTGGTAGCATGGTACGAGTCCGCTACTAGCCATCCTGGGTGTTTCTTGTTCTTGATTACTCGATACTTTCAATCTTCCATTATGCAGTTTCCTGTACGAAAAACTGCATTGGAGACCTTATGATCCCGAAGCCTTTCCATGGTTTATTACTTGGCTCAGAAATGACTATTTGATAGTTTTCCTGCCTCAAGTGAGTAAACCATAATTGTACAATGTGCATCGATTCGTGGCATGAATCTATGTGACAAGCATTCAAACGAGACAACGATAACTAGTTAGCGAGTAAGGCAAGCAAGCATTAAAACCGTAAAACATAAGCCTTTACACTAGCGCGGGTCTAAAGGGTTGGTACGAGTAATAAAATCGTACATGAGCGTATCGTACGGCATAATCTATAAGACGACTAGTGTGAACATGTGAAGTAGTTTACTACGAAGAGTATATAATGATATACTCAAAGAATTAGCGGAGTCTACTTGCACGAAGCTAAGGTAGCATGCGAGGGTCCAATTATAAGCCAAATTTTATTTTCATGTTCTAACTCAAGCAATACAAGATAGAATTATTCCCTTAGCTATATGCGTTGTACTTTTATTAGCATGCAAGGGGTTATCGCCTAGCGATCTAGCATGTATCATCCATATTTTTAAGTGTGTAGTCTAAGCAAAGACAGGTTCATCGTAGCCACCCACCTTAGCGATGATTCGTCTCGGTCGAGCGACACTCAGAGCGCACATTTGAAAGTCTAAGTCTGAACTTCTGAAGGGCCAAGTTTGAAATCCTTTGCTTCAAGCAAGTTTTCTCGCTGAGCAAAGCGGGTCGGGTCGTTGCACTAGTGCCGTTTGAATCGGCTCTCCGCTTGAGCGGAATGGGTCATTACATTATACACCACTTAGAACAAGTCTCATCCTCAAAACTTTCTGAGCGCAAACTGTTCTTTCGTATACTATCGAATCTATCTCAAGCATAATAATATGTGCCACGTGTGTGCTGGGTCTGTCTCGTTGAATGACTCTATCATTCAATCCAAGCTCTGACTGGCTCTCTACTGTGCTTTAGCGCGGAACATATATCGCTTTAGCGCGGAACATATATCGCTTAACGCGGGGTACATTATAATCCATCTTTAATGACGTTCTAGGGCTGAGACAAACTTATCCAAATTATTATACTCATCCAAGCGTATCTAACATATTCACTTATAACAACATTCGAGTTCAGCACATCACTGAGTTTAAATCGTACACATATTCTAGGCGTCCCTGAAACACGTATTTCAACCAAACTTAGCGATAGCGGAGTCATACGAGTTACTCGGGAAAGTCTTAAGGGTTCTCATTTATGGTTCACCATGATTCCTATGTTATTCCAAATCCCACTCAACCAAGCATTGCACTACCGTCAAATACGATCTATCCGATCCACCGACTAGCGACCATGCCCTATCATCCATTTCATTCTTGTCAAACATATCACACACTTATCGTTCCAGGTCTAACTCTAATTCTTGCTGCCCCAGTTCTATGGATTTCTCAAGCAAAACTCAAAAGTCGGTCACACAAGTTCTTTCACTCGGCACAGGATCGTCTGCCAAATTACTAGGTCAGCTCACAATGTCATAGGTACAATTCATGCTCATGACTCATCGTACAAATTTGTTGTATAATGCTCGCCCCAATTCCTAAGATCAAACCATTATTCATTTGCACGGGGTATTCTACCCAAGCTCGTTTCACTCAGATTTCTAAACATCGAGCACAAATTATCCTACTCACATTAACACGTTCATTTGTATAGAGTCCGTTAAGTCGAATCCATGATATATCTAAGTCGCATATCAAGCCTAGAAATTCGCATAGTCTATCTCCTCAAACAAGTTTGATAGAACCCATATATCCATTCTAAGTCTAGACCACCAAGTCATGATTCAATTCTAAATCTTCGATCTCAATCATAACTTCAAGTCATCCAACACGATTCATGTATCCGTTTACGAAACTATCAAGCGTGTTTTACTCCATGTTCTAGATTAACTCATCCATGAAATACTTCTGATTTACTTGTATTCTCAAACTTGTCTTATCGTGTCGAACCATAAGTCAAAACGATCCTTCAATTCTCACGCTCCGGTCTTTCGCAAGTTCGATCATCCCCGTTGGACGTGAGACCACCACGCCAATGTTACCACTGGATAATCGTCCTAATCTGGACTTGACACATGTGCGAGCATAGAATTACGCTCGCACAAGACAAGAACGTCGAACGTTATGGTTATCATTGAAATGATCGAGATACCTTATTATTACCCTTTTGTTTCATCCAAGTTATATATATATATATATATATATATATATATATATATATATCCACCAAATTACGTTCATCCATGCCATGATCAAATTCATCTAGCCAAATCGTCCAACTTCAGTATTACCGTTCGATCAATCTGTAGTCTACTTCTAGCATTCCTCAAACAATTAAGTTCAAATCCTTAAGCCAAAGTCTATCAACTTTCGATACGTTCTATTTTATCGAGTTCGTCTGAATAATCATCGAACATGTTCCCGTAAGTTTGATCATCCCCACTGGACATGAAATCACCACGCCAGCGCTCCCGCGGAATAATCGTTCTCAGCCGGGCCTGATATCGAGTGTTATCTTTCGAACTAGATTCAGGATCGTTCTTTCAAACTCTAGATCAAATCCGTTATCGCTTACCTATTTCATCGAACCGCAACTTTTTTTTTACTTGTATCCATCTGTGCTATCTTCCAACTATCGATACCATGCCATGTCGATTAATTCGAAACCACAATATCCATTCTTAAGCTAACTTCTATCGAGCGATATCCTACTCAAGGTTAATCTTGTTTGATTCAATTCAAAATCGCACAAACGATCCACTAAGTTTCCTCGACCAAGATATTGATTCCATTACCATGAATCCCTATTTGATATAAGCCTTATCACTTGTTCAACACATTCTCAATCGTTCAAACCAACTATTGCACGAGACCTTCAAATTCGCTCGAACATTTCCAAAATAATCCATACATCATTCAGGAATCGAGCCATGTTAACTAAATCCTCAATCGTGTTCGCATCACTCGCTCGCATATTCACCAAGTCATTCCTTAGAACTCATGTGCGATACCTAAGCGTCGCCTCGATAAATCTTAGTCTTGTATATATCCTTATCGATAGTCATCCAGTAAACCGTATTTGATTTGTATCTACCGACAAGAAATACCGTTGAGCTATTTCTTAAAATCCAAGCACGATCCTCTATATTCGCCTTAGCGATAATCTGATAATGTTTCTATCGGTTTCCATTCTAAGTCTGACTTATCCTCATTTGAACGATATTCCAATCTTGCTTACAAACTTACTCGTACCAAAGGGTCTTGGCGCGCGATACTCAACACAACTTAGCCGAAAGTCTGTGTGCATAGCTAACCGTTTGAATGATATTCTATCTCGCATAGTAACCAGCTTGGTAATCATATATAGGTATTCGGGTCCACACATAACTTGCAAATTCCAAGCACGAGTCTATCCCACAAAGTCCAAAATTGGTCAGAACCAAGATCTTCGTATAACTATCCAATTCAAGCAATCATACCATTCACATGCACTTTTTGAAATTATTTAGACTCATTGTATGAAATATCCCAACGGGTCAACGAGAGAGAGAGAGCATTTCGTACATAACCCACGAACGAGCTTTCAAAACTACGGGATTCGATACGAAGTCCAAGGACGTAAAGTCATGCTCTGATACCAATATGCCATGTCCCGATCTCTCACAGCATCGGCCGTCTCCGCTAGGCGCGAATCACCGCGCCAGCACTCCCGCGGGATGATCTTTCCCATCATGACGTGATACCGCAGGAGCACAAGTTGCGCCCATGCAAGGCCATGAATCCGAACAGGCGAGAAAATAGCTAAGCCACAGAGTCGCACAGATAGTCCAAATGCAGCAGAATAAGAAACGAACAGGCAATTGGTAACAAGTTCACAGAGTCGTCAATAATAGAAGCATTGAAATGAACATAAGTATAGATGTAAAACAAACACTTTATTGATATTGAATCAGTATTACAAGCGGCGCTAGGCCGAGATTACAAGTCGCTCAAGTCCTCTATCTCGAAACAATAAAAGCGTGCCAAGTGGCTACAATTGTGGAATGATACATAGCGATGTTCCAACATTATGTCTTGTATACGTGCTTCAGCTCCGGACTAAACGCTCCAAGGTTCTAGAGCGGACTCCAAGCCTTAGCTCGCACGAAGGATTTTTTGCACCGAACGAGATTCTTTCGCACCCTGGAAGCAATATTGTGGGTTATCAGTACATGAATGCACTTGTGGGAAGGCTTCTCGCCCGCTCGACAAATCTAAATACGTTATATAGATTCTGTGCACCATCTATTAAGTTGTCTTTCTAGTCTTACCTTAGACAGTTTTATGGCACAATATAAAACCTAACTCGTATGGTAGTGTGTCGTACGATATAAGAGAAACACAACGAAACTTACCAACTTATCATCCATCCTTTCCTGTCCAAAGATAAAACCAAGTTAAACCAAGCTTGAATATATATATAACGAAATCCAAGGAATCGCATAAGCAAACACAAGTGTCCCGAGCGAGTTATGGTTCAGGTACACGAGTTACACAGAATACTCATATATGGTATACTCGGCTTCAGGCATGTACTCAGGTTGTTCAAGTGCTTCATACTCTAATTCAGATTTGGGTGTGTTACAGATTAATTATTTCAATACAATAAACTCGCACGCGGATTACCGCAACCGAGCCTGACTTATTCTATATGAACATAAGGTCATTGGCATAGCCATAAAGGACCAGTCGTAGTCTCTAGGCGGTTAGATACGTGAGGTATGAGTCACTACATGCCACCTTCGCCCGAGACGGGAATGAGGTGCAACACTAGGGTCAAGGGCGTTCTACTCAACGCAAGGAACATGGGGCGTTATACTCCATCCGCCCACTCACATGCGACTACCATGACAGGGGTAGACGGGAACCAAGTGTAGGATGCTCTACCGAGGCTCGAATATCGATATTGCGCCCTCCCAAAACGGAGTATAAGCATCCAAGTACCATTTTGGTTGCGCAATACCTTTGATTCCCCCCGGGTCGGAAAGATCCCAGTGCCCCGGTGATCATCCGAGGAATCCAAAAAATACAAGCATTACCTCGTGCACGAGTTATCCGTGACCATGCAAGTCTCTTTCTTGTTCTTGTTTTTGTTCACTTCTTGATCTTAAGCGGCGATGGTGGTAGCACGCTCGAACCCACTATGAGCCAACCCGAACAGCGATGGTGGTAGTGCGGCACGAGCCCGCTATGAGCCACCCCGAACGACGATGGTGGTAGCTCGACACGAGTCTGCTACTAGCCACCCCAAGTATTTCTTGTTCTTGATTACTCTATACTTCCAATCTTCCATTATGCAGTTTCCGGTACGAAAACTGTCTTGGAGACCTTATGGTCCCGAAGCCTTTCCTTGGTTCATTACTTGGCTCAGAAACAACTATTTGATAGTCTTCCTTCCTCAAGTGAGTAAACCATAATTGTACGAAGTGCATCGATTCGTGGCATGAATCTATGTGACAAGCATTAAAATGAGACAACGAGAACTAGTTAGCGAGTAAGACAAGCAAGAATTAAAACTGTAAGCCTTTACACTAGCGCGGGTCTAAAGGGTTGGTGCGAGTAATAAAACCGTACATGGGCATATCGGGCGGCATAATCTATAAGACGAGCAATGTGAACATGTAAAGCAGTGTACTACGAAAAGTATATAATGATCTACTCAAATCATTACAGGAGTCTACTTGCACGAAGCTACGGTAGCATACGAGGGTCCAATTATAAGCCAAATTTTATTTTCATGTTCTAACACAAGCAATACAAGATGGGATGATTCCCTTAGCTATGTGCATTGTACTTTTATTAGCATGTAAGGGGTTATCGCCTAGCGATCTAGCATGTATCGTCCATATTTTTAAGTGTGCATGCTAAGCAAAGACAAGTTCATCGTGACCACCCACCTTAGCGATGATTCGCCTCGGTCGAGCGATTCTCCGAACGCGCCTTTGAAAGTGTAAGTCTGAACTCCTGAAGGGCCAAGTCTAAAATTCTTTGCCTCAAGCAAGTCTTCTCGCTGAGTAAAGAGGGTATGATCGTTGCACTAGAGCCGTTTGAATCGGCTCTCCGCTTGAGCGGAATGGGTCATTACACCCACAAATAGGGTCGGCCACCTTTTGCCCCTCTTTCAAGCAATATAAATGGTCTAGAATACCCCTTGAGAGTTGTCATAAAATAATAATTAGGGAGAAAGTTTCTCTTCCTTATGAAGATTAAGACTAATTCTTAAATAAAGTGGACTAGTCTAACTAATTGGTTAAGTTATCATGTCAAGTTGGTTAGGTACACTAGGGTCATGTCTAATTAAATAGTTCAATCTACCAACCAATGATAATATTAGTCACCAAATATATAACATGCACAATATTAAAATAAATTATAATCATAATTTTTATAATAATACAAAATGATAAAATTATCTCTATTCTAGAAATGTGGTAGTGATATGTGTACATGGGAGCTTCAGTCTCGGATATAAAGGTGGGAAGGTTCAGGAGCTTGAATTGCGAGAGAACCACACCATTCACTTGGTTGGGCCAGCCAAGGGTGAAGAAGCTCGATGGAACGATATCACGTTCCGGTAGAAGATGAAAGTCGAGGACAGGAAGCCAAGATTTATGATAAGGCTGATCGTTAGGGACTTTCTTGACCGAGTTATTGATGTCAGCATGATCCCAGTTGTACAGGAGGTGCTACGCATGACATCTAGCATCGACATGGTGGTCGAGGAGCTGGAGACGAAGGAAGATGCACAACAGCTCAGGGGGTCAGAGATCAATGACAAGGGGAGTGGGAACTCTATCGCATGATAACATGCATGGAGTCCAATTAAAGAACCATGGGGACTACACCTCTCATTAGACTGAAGGAAGAGGAATATTGGAGTCGAGTCTAAAAAAGAAAAATAATAATAGGAAAAACATAAGTGCTGGCCTCCAAATCAGCATATAATATTCGTGTGATCAAATTTGGATGGCCAGGATTAGTGTTAGGCTATTTTAGGAATTTTTTATGCCATAAATTAGGTTTCTCAACCTATATATATGTGTGTTGAGGGTGGTTGGAATGAGAAGCTCAATACGAGAGATTCAGGTAGAAGTCCATACGAAATTCTAAGAGAAAGTCCATACTTTGCTCTTATGGCTCGTCATTCGAGAGAGTTGGAAGATGAGATATGTTCAGGGAGTTGTCTTTTTTCATTCAGGGAGATCACTATGGTGTTGGGTAAGTAATTTTTTTGTATCTTTTTTTTTTTTTTCTTTTTTAGTTTGGTAATGAGTTGAACTTGGGGCAAAGTGTTCAACATTGTTATTCAATCTTGTATCTTGTTGGAAGTTATATAGATTATGATTTTTCCAGGTGACGTAGTCACCTAAAATACTGTTTTTGATGTCTTTAAAATTTTGTTAGATGTTGGTTCGTTATCTTCAAGTGGGTTGACATTACTTCTGCGTGTCTGTAGTCCCAACAGTTATGGGTCAGACACGGTAGGACATTGATGGGACACAATGAGCCTTAGGGAAGGTATCATAAATTAGGGTATGAAAAGAGTATTTTATTATTATTATTATTATTATATGATTAGATATTGGGTTTGGGTCGCGGGGTGGCTTGCGAATACAATCAGAGTCGACATGTTTAAGTTGATTAATTCGACATCTAGGTTCTAATCTCGTTGAATCGAATGCACGAGATCAAATTAGTACATAAGACGGTTTACGTTGAGTTAAAGGGTTCGATCCAACGATTACGATCGAATCAACCATTGGATCAATGGTCTTGATATTTAAAGTTTGAGTATGGTCCGATTTGGCCCTCAACGGGTTTGACCTGGATCCACTCTTAATTATTAAAAATTAGTCTTAATTAACTTTTTTTTCCAGATGTTTGATATAACACTCAGGAATTTGAGCATGCTGCATTGAATGCCTTTTGGGCCCGTGGCTCGATCCACTGATATTTTGCCATTCAACTAGGATCTTATGCCTCTTTCCGGTAACCACAAAAGTTACTTGAGTTCGACAGTCTTAATTAACAATTAAAAATATCAAATCCTTACTGCATATGGGGATTGGGTTCTGGTTACGCGGAGCTTTATTGTGCCGATGTAGGATCTACATTTGTCCAACTACAAATGTTAATTCATGAACTTTTCAAAATCAAAATTGGAAAAAGTAAATTTCGAGAAGAAAGAAGATACCGAAAAAAATGTTGCGTAAAAACACTTCCTTATTTTCGAAATCATCCAATTTCATATTGGTTCCAATCTTAAAATTAGGGCATACAAGTCATGAATGTAGTTTCGGATGTAGTTTCGACATTTTTTTGGAGTCTCGTACCCGATTTTAGGGTATACAAGTTCGACATCCGTCGAACGTATGGAACAGAACCATACGGGACTGTAGAAATTTCTACAGTCCTATATACATTGTGGACTCTAGAAATTTCTACAGTCCTATATGTATACAGGACTGTAGAAATTTCAATAGTCCTGTATACATTTAGGACTATAAAAATTTTTACAATCCTGTATACATATAGGACTATAGAAATTTTTACAGTCCAGAATGTTGAATTAATTTTAGGATGTTAAAATATATATCTTTTTTGTCTTATAGTCACGACCCTCGAAAGGGCATTGAGGATGAAGGTATCATAAGAAGACGTCCTACTGCGTCGATGCGTAAGGAATGTATTGTTCAGCGTACTGTTGAACCAGCTCTCACCATCCGCGATCCCGAGGCACGCCCTGAAGTTAGGAAACGTCGACTGACAAAGAAGTCTGTAACTCGTTCGAAGAGACGTACTCCTAGTACTCTTAGTCTTCTGGTTCTTCTTCCTCCTCCGATGAGGACATACCAACTGTCCAAAATCGGCCAACTGATGGTTCAGGACCCTCTCAGCATGCAAATAGTCCTGTTGAGACTCTGCCACCAACCCTCGAAAATTGGCCTACTGATGGTTCATGACCTTCTCAGCAGCCAGATAGTCCAGTCGAGACTCATCCAAATGGTTGCTCTATATTGCCGTCGATCGAGAACCATATTACATACCAAATATGGAACAATCTGGTAAGTGCATTATGTTATGATAATTTTATATATAGTTGTAAGTTCTAAGTTCATCCAATTGTTTACTTTTCAGGAGAGTTTTCGTATGTTAACGGTGATCAACCACGGCAAAAAGTGCAACACATGGGGGTTTAAATTTTTGGGAGACGATGTGAAGGCTAAAATCTTTCCTACCGATTTACATTATTTGAGTAACTACTCATATACAATGGTGGATAATGCACTCATATCCGCATTTGTAGAACGATGACATCCAGAAACCAACACTTTCCATCTACCAAACGGAGAGTTGACGATTACCCTGGATGACGTCCATCATATATTGGGTCTTAGGGTTGATGGTCGAGTCATGATGAATCATACTTTTGACAAATCAAGCATCAACTTTAACGACCATATTATGGATTATGTATAAGGGTGTCTGGGAGTTGATGCGACTAATTTTACCACCCTTCGAGACTTCAAGAAGTCGTACAGACTTCCTTTAAAATATTTGGAGGAGACATTCGCTGATCCGGACCCCGAAGTGGATAATTGTCACACCCCAGTCCCAAAATATTGAGGGACTAGACACGTGACAATGACCAGCAGGACGCACTGATGGGTAAACCCAATTTAATGGACCTCATCAGGGTGTGCTTAAGTTGTAATACAACAATAAAGTCTACTAAATATGTCACAATCTAATCTCATCCATGGAAGATAAATATGATCAATATCAGCAAAATTAAATATAACTATCATCAAGTCTCAATAAAGTAAATCGGGGAACAACCCGATAATAAGTCTGATACACTGGTTCAACAGACCAGAAACAAAAGAGTCTAATAAAAGAAAATACTGAGTATAGATACCAGATACTCAGGAGAAATCCTCGGCTATCACCTCATCCTTGGGAATCATCTCAGTTCCAGTGCCTGCTCTTGCTCCTGTTCCTGCTCCTGCTCCATATACCTCTGGATAGAACTCCTCTGCTATATCTGGGGACATAATCCGGATCCAGGTCCTCAGGGGACATAACAAGGTACAAAATAACTCAAGCCAAAATAAATGCAGTGCAGCAATAAATGAAATAATAATATAAACTATATAACCAGCTAAGTGATATACAAGATGAGAGCATTAATCAGACTCAGGCTGAGACTACTATTGGCTCTGTGTCGGGGAAACCCATAGCAGCATTTTCTCGAAGGGCCAGTACATGTGTCAAAGCTCTGTATCAGAGTCTAAGATACCTCCAGATAATAATATATATATAATATAATCAGCCTTTGATATGGTAATACTCTCCCCATCCAATGTAATCACACGTCTCATGTCCACGACGTCTCATGTCCATGTCACGCAAGATCATGACCTTTAACTGAATGCAACAAGTCATAATGATAGCTAAGAACATGTAATATCTATGTCATGAATCATGTAACACATATAGAATCACCATGACTCAAGAAGATTCTGTCTCATGAATAGTATCAGGTGTCCTGAGACATGACGTACTAGATAATGCAAGCACGAGAATGTATAGGGTCTCGATATCCATGTCTAGGTGATGTTACACAACTTCGCGTATGGCATTGACATCCGAATATTATTCGTACGCTAAGTAATGTCACACGGTCCTAGGTTAAACAAAGATATTACAGTAATAAATTAAGAGAATAGTATAAACAAATGCTGCAAGTATGGCAAGGTACACTTACCTGGGGTTTGGATACCAACAGTTGTTCCGGTATCAGCGGAATCTGCAGGTACTCCTCCAAAATCTGTAATAAACATTACCATCAGGTTCAGAAGATATCAAATAGCTAGAATTGTCTGTCCATGAGTCCAATTTGGACACAGGGCAAAAGTGACAGTTTTTGGTTAAAGCGGGGTCCACATGTGGCCCGCTTTGCACCAAAAAATGTGCCAGAGACAATGTTCTCCAAATTCATCAAACTTAGTGTCTACAAGTCCAGAACGACGATACGAACCCAACAGAAAGTCCAGAACTAGATTTCGATAAGCCGGTCACAAAATCGCCCGTCAAGTGGAGCCGTGGGGCCCACGATACGCGATTTTGTCAACGTTCTCAGAATCGAACCAAACTTGGGTCACAGGACCAGCGTATTGCTATGAGTCCGATGGCGCAAGTTTCATTTCGATACGACGTGCGTACACAAAGTTACAACGAGTTCCAGAACAGGGCCGATACGGGGTGTTGTCGATGGATACGCGTTGATTCCGGTGTGCACGCATATCCAATTCAACTTCCGTGAAATCCCACACGCCCGTATTAACGGCGTGCACCTTTCGGTGAAGTCTGCACACGACCAAGTCGTCCCGTTTAGCGGGGCAAACCCAGTTTCGGGGAAAAATAGGATAATTATTTTTCTGATTTTGGGTCGCAGTTTGCGATCGCCACAGGACACTATACGCCGAACAAGTTGCACGGGTATCGAGAGGGTCACACAGGGTTCGCGTCACAGCAGACAGAACGGAAAATGGGACAACGAGGAGAGAAAAATAGTCACCTGAACAGGGCTCCGAAGAAGACTGAAATCACGTTCCCGCGAGGTGGCGCGACACGGCACGGCGGCGGAGGCACCACGGCTAGGGCTGCTGCAAAGGCGGCGCTGTGCTGCTGGTGGTCGTCGGGGCTTGTCGTCAAGTTCGTCGCCGGAGGGAAGCTCGGCGGAGGCGGCCGGAGCTGGTGGTGGCAGGGTTAGGGTTCAAGGGTGGCAGAGACAGGGGATCGTCGAGGCTCGGTCGAGCGGAGGGGAGTTGGGTACGGTGGATGTCACGCCCCAGTCCCAAAATATCAGGAACTAGGCCACGTGTCACTGGCCAGCTGACACGTCACTAAGGGCTTAATCCATTTTGAATGGACCCAAAGGAACGTGCTACGCTGTCCTAAAATACTACAAGTAAAACACAGTCAAATCTATCTCATCCACAACAAAATGTCAGAAAAGCAAGTGCTGAACATATATATAACTGAGTCTGATACAGTACACAACTGGTGAGAATATAAGCCTACTACAAAAACTGATAATAGCGCAGAAAAATCAGATAGACTAAGCAGCGTCTATCTGAGAAAAATATCTCCATCTCCAGGTGGCAGGCCTCTAGGGTCAAGCATACTCTGAGGGTGTCTCCTCGAGCTCCTCCTCGGTAGCACATCTAGCCTCCTGATCAGGGCCGTACACAGTGGAGTAGAAAGCCTCGTCTAGATCTGGCAGGGAACCAGGTCCTCAGTGGGACATAACAAGATACAGAAAATGATATGCCATGTATGTAAATACTGAATAAGAAAATAAATACAGAGTGCTAACCATTCTAAGTAAAATGCAAGTAAAGACCTTGTAGTACGCATGGGAATGTGTAGGCTAGACATACGCTGACGTAATTCACCAATCGTGGTGACTGGCTAGTATATGTGTCGTATGCCCCCTGACTCAAGGGCACTCTGCAATCGACCATCACTGGTACGAAGGTATAAAACATTTATGGAGGGGGTGTCACATACGTCTACTAGTTATCTTTCCCATCCCAATGAAACTAAATGCCAAGTCATACTATTCCTGAATTATTCTAATCCGTGATGCGGGTCACACGTACTGGTAGCTAATCAACTACGCAGCTCGCATCCCAACATGTATTGCAACCATGTTGCGTGTTCTCATGATAGGGTCTAGGAGAATATCAGGATACTCTCACAGCAATTGGTGAGTCTGTAAGACTAAGTTAATTATGCTAATGTCAACGTATCAGTTGACTGTACCCAAGGCAGTCTCAGGTAAACATTGTTATATGAAATTCAGGAACAAGTAGATATCAATAATTAAATTTAAACAGTAACTTGGCAAGGTATACTTGCCTACTCCCTGATAGTGTTGATAACCTGATCTCAGGTTTGGAGGTGCTTGTGACAGGGGGTCACTGGCTGTGCTGAAGTTGGTTTCTGTTAAAACAGACATGGTTCGTGAATATCATGGTTGTAATATAAAGTATATGTATATATACTTATATACATTTATAATATAGTTATATATATAGTATGTATATATATATAGATATAATATATATAGCAGTATATATAGCATATACAGAACAGAAAAGTGCAGGTATATATATAGCAATTATAATAGTAGCAGGATATATCCACTGCCATATATATATAATAATATAATGTTATCAGGGTATATCCATTGATGTATATATATAGATATAATGAATTGACAGGGCAGGAATGTAAATATAACTTACATAATATATATAGATAATATATATATATATAATAAATTGAAGACAGTGCAAGAATTGTAAATGTACATAATATATATAGGCTGTAATATCCAGCACAATAATATATAATATTATGTAATAAATTGAAATGACATTGCAGGAATTTGAAAATATATATATATATAAGCTGTATTATCCAGCTGAATATTAATATATATATATACATATAGATAATATATATATATATATATAATAAGTGCAGGAAATAAATTAAGTGCAGGAAAATAAAATAAAGGAAAAATATATAGTATATATATAATATATAACATGTAGTATACATATCATATATAACTATATATATATATAAATATATGTACACATATAGTTATATATACTATAGATATATATATATATATATATATATAAACAGAATATAATGCATATATATATATATATATATATATATATATATATATATATATATATATATATATATTAATAATTATTACATAATATATATAGTATATATACATAGATATATATACATATATACAAATTTACATATATAAATATATATGTATAAAATATAGATATATATGTATATAATATATATACAGTATAATATACTGTATAATAATAATATATAACATATATATATAAATATACATATATACATATTAATATACATATATATATATATATATACATACATATAGTAATACATATAAGGATATGTATGTAAATACATATATATTAGGGTTTAGTAGTTTACCTACTGATAGGTGGGCCCTAAGGGTCGTCGACGGCAGGAGGACGGCGACGGAGATGGCCGGAGACGGCCGGAGGAGCAGGAACAGTAGCAGTAGCAGCTAACAGCAGCAGCAGCAGCAGCTGAGTGCGGGGGCTGCCGGCGGCGGAGGAGTGGCGGAGGTGGCCGGGCAGGGTGCGGGATCGACGGAGGAAGGAGGGGCGGTCAGGATGGTGGTGGTGGCGGAGGTCCACGACGGGGGTGGCGGCGGCTAGGGGCGGCCGTAGTAGAGGGTGGCGGTTAAGGTTAGGGGAGTGGGGAGGAGCTGCGGGGGCTCTGGCCGGCGGAGGGAGGGTCGTGGGGCGGTGAGGGGTGGTGGTCCGGTGGAGGGGAGGGTGGCGAGTCGGGTGGTGGGGTTGGTGGCGGTGCACGGTGGCGGAGGGTGGCGCAGGGGGTGGCTCGGGTGGTGGTGGCTGTTGTGGGCAGTGAGGGAGTGGGGAGGTTGCGGGGGCTCTGGCCGGCGGAGCAGGGTGGTGCAGGCGGTGGGGCTTGGCCGGAGGGGAGAGGGGGTCAGGGCGGAGGGTTGGCCGGAGTTGGGCGGCCGGCGGTGGTCGGAGGGGAGAGCTGTGGAGTTTGGAAGGGGAGAGGGTTAGGGTTTATATAGGATTTGGGTGAATGGTATTTTCGTAAATATTGGGAAATTCAGGGTTATTTTGGTAATTCAGGTTTTTGGGATATTTCTCCTGGATTTTTTTGGGTGTTTTGGGTGGGTCCCATACACCTATTCACTAACCAATAGGATTATGCCACCTCACATGCATTTTTGCATAAAAACCCTTGAACTTTCATAAATTGCATAAAAGTCCCAAATTTGGTATTTTGCGTAATTTCGTAATTTACCTGTTTTAAAATACTGATTTCCCAAAATTCTGAATTGTACAAAAATGAGGGAAACAGCTGAGGAAAATGTTTTGGACAGTGTGGGGTGAGTCTAGGCAGACGCAGGGTCTGATTTCTGAGTGATACAGATCCTCGTTTTTATTATTTAATAAATACTGCGCACGGTGTTCACTAATTATTTTGAGGCAGTTAGGGTCATAATTTTTTTACGGTGTCAATACGATAATTGTAATATAATTAGAGTAGAATATTATCGTATTTTTCTTTGGGCAAAACAGGTGCCTACTGGTCCTCAAATCTCTAGGGTACAGAGATGGGTAAAGAGCAAAAATTTAAATAGAAAATAAATACGTACATCTGTAACGATATTTGTGCGACTAAAACGAAACACCAAACAAGGTTTCTGGAAGTTGTACAAAATACAGAAAAATTAGTCTAACATGTCTAGGGCAGGTATGTGAACTTTGTTTAGGGTTAACAGCTAGTGTAATGCCCTAATTAATTGTGTAATGAACAGGTGCACAATCAATAGAATATATAATAAATAAATTTTTTTAAAAAGTTGCAATAATTCTAATTAGTCTAAACTAATCCTAAATTACTGAAATCTGGTCGAGGGAGTTTACAGTGGAGCTGGGTTCCTCGGGGATCCGGAGGGCGGAGGGCGGAGGCTGGTAGTTAGGGTAACCGGAAGGGAAGAAGGGTAGTGGTCAGCTGCGGGGTCGAGAGGCGGTGGCAGGGTCGTGGTCGGTTGGCTGGAGAGAGGTGGTGGATGTGGTGGTGGTTGGGGGGTTTTATAGGGGCGACGGTCGGCGGGTAGGAAGGTGGACGGTCGGGAGGGGTAGAGTCGCGGGGAGCGGAGGAGCCGGCCGGTAACGAATTGAACGGGCGACGGCGGCGGTTTCCGTCGGGCGGAGAGGAATCGGGGGGGGGGTCGGCTTAGGGTTTGCTACAGTAGCAGGTTCGGGTCGGGTTAACGGGTCAGCGGGTCGGGTTTGAATCCGACCTGCTAGGGTTGGTTTAGACACGGTTCATGGTCGGTCCGGTTTGGGTTGGTTTGGTTCAATAAACCGGTTGGTTCAGGTTGGTTTATTTTGGTTTAATAAATAACTTAGTTTTTTAGGTTTTTAAAAATGGTTCTGGGGTCCAATAAATTCCAAAAAAATTACCCTATGTCTAATATTTTATTTTACACCGAAAAATATTATTTTTATAATATTTAATAAAATTATTTAAAATTATTTAAAACTAGAATACCTCGATTTCAATTAGATAAAATTCTAGAAAAATTTTGAAAATTTGTTTTTAAATTTTTGAAAAACCTGGGGGTTTACAATAATAGCGATAATGTGGCCCGTGGATATATGCAGTTCATCTTAGGGACTGTCGGCATTACGGATAAGTCTGGAACGTCGATACATGCTAAATATCTCCTAAATTTTGACAACATAGACACGGTGGAAGAAATACCTTGGGGAAGCGGTATACTAGCATACCTTTACCGCGAGCTTGGTGCGGCATCCTGTGTCGGTTCCAAGACAATATCCGGATGCCAGACTCTACTCCATATATAGATATATCTTTGTCAACTTGTATACATAATAAAAAATTTAATTTGTTGTTAATTTTTGGACTAATTTTTTTTAACTTGGTTACGTGAAGGCAAGGATATACGAGCACTTTCAAACCCAGCAGCAGGCTAAACTTAACAAAGGGTATGACAAGCACCTTCCTAAAATATGCAGATGGAAACCAACAAAGGAAGATGCCAAACGTCCACACACATTGGCCGCCCTACGGAATGTACTTGAAGATATGACGAAAGAAGAGGTAAATTAAGATCTAATTTTCTAATGTTTGGTAATAATTTACTAAATTACGTTATGCTAAATTTCATGCGTTGCAGATTGTTTGGGATCCATATCATGATTTGCGACAGACTAGTCGTCCATTGCAACCAATCGCTTTATATCACGGTCTGATAAGTTGTCCTGAAATCGAGGAGTCTTATATGCCTGTAAACCTCCTGATTTTTCAGAAATTTTAAAATAAATGTTCCTAATTTTTTCTAGAATTTTCTGGGATTTTTAAAACTAAGGTATTTTGAAATAAAATAATTTTTTTATGATGTTAAACAATATTAAAATATAATAATAATATTTTTAGGTGTAAAATGAAAAATTAGACATAGGATAATTTTTCGGAAATTTATTGGACCACGGAAGCATTTTTAAAGACCTAAAAACTAAGTTTTAATTAAACCAAAATAAACCCTAAATAAACCCGGTTTAATTGTGAACCAAACCGAACTGAACCATGCTGAACCGGAGCCTGAACCAAACCTAACCCTAGCGGGTCGGGTCGGATCTAAACCCGACCCGAAACCCGAAACCCAACCCGCACCCTTTGCCTATTGGATCGGGTCGGATCCCATCCTCCACCCGACCCGACCCGGATCCACTAACCCGAAAACCCTTTCTCTTCCCCGACTTTCCCTCTCCCCGGCCCCGCTACGGCTTCCAGTAACCGCCGCCACCGCTCAGCCTCCCTCACCTCCGCAACGGCCGCCGCTCCGCCTCCCCTACCAGCAACGGTCGTCGCTCCTTCTACCTCCCCGCCTCCTATATAAACCCATCGACCGAACTCCCAGCCCCGACCTGCACTTCTCTTCCCCGACCGGAACCCCTCGACAACCGTCTCAGCCATCACCCTCAGCCATCGTCCCCGGCAGCCCCAACGATCCTCCACCTCCACCAGCCTCCATGACGCCCTAGCCGCCTCCCGCAGCGTCTCTCCTCCGTTGCCACTGCCTAGCTCCGTCGCCTGACCGAGCAACCCCCAACCACCGACGTCTCTGCCTCGTCGCATCCGTCCAGCCACCCACCACAACCACCTCCGTCGTGTCCTCCGCCACACCAGCACCGCCCTCACAACCGTCTCCTCCACCTCTGCGCCTCGAGCCACGGCCATCTCCCCAGAGCAGCCGTCGAGACCAGAGCCGACGACCCCCACCCGAGCAGCCGCCGAGCCCCGACCAGCGACCGTTCTCCTCCACGAGAGCTCCGCCTCCTGCAGTGTTGACGATTTGGTCCAGGATGAATACGACTCGCTGACTGCAAGGCTAGGAGAGTTGGAAGCTCTGAGCAGGTCCCTCGATATGCGGCAGCAGGAGATGAGTGACGAGCACACCCTCTTAGAGTGTGTTGTTCCCCAGTTGGCCAAGAGTAAAGCTGAACATGAGAAAAATGAAGCGAGGGTCTGTAAGTTGGAGGCTGAGCTCGCTTTAGCGAAGGAGTGGTCTCGTACCTCAGCCGCCGGAGTGCATGTGTTACAGAGCCAGATGGAACAAGCTCAACAGAACTTGGCACATGCGAGTGCCATGCACGCCGATCTTACACATTCTCTATCTGATTTATCCGGCTTGAATGATGAGGAGACGAGATGGGAGCGAGCTCGAGCTACCGTTTTGGACTCCAGGAATGAGAAGATGGCCAGACTGGCGCAACAGATTCGCGATTTGGTCGCTCCCCCTTCATGATGTACTTTTGCTTTTGCTTTTTACTGTACTTCCGCTCTTTTTTGGGGAATAATAAAGGGGCTTTTCATCTGACTTTGTGGACCCGTAATTTCAGAATGTAAATGATGGGTTTGGGTGAGAGTAATATCAGAGGTAGTATGGACGTGATAGTCTCTCGGTAAACTTTAGCAGGACGTATCTATTCAGGGGTCATATGGACATGATAGAGTACGACCCAACTAGTTTCATTTTTTGGAAGTAGTTTTGTCTGAATGAGATTTTCGCCTTTATTCCACCTGAGCAGAGGAGGTTAAGCATAGTACCTTTTCAGGAATTTGCCATTGATAGGAGCCATTAGTAGGTCTCCATTAGGCTGGGCTAACCTGTAAGCGCCGTTTGAGAACGTTATCTCGATTACGTAGGGGCCTTCCCATTTGGGCTGAAATTTGCCCTTGCTTCTGTGAGTGGGAATCATTGGCCTTCTTATAGCTAAGACTAGCTCGCCAACTTTGAATACTCTTTCCTTTACTTTTTGATTAAAAGCTCTGGAAATGCGCGCTTGATAGAACGCGATGCTCTGTTGAGCTTGAAGGCGTTTCTCGTCTAATCCTTCTAGCTCTTGAAGCCTTAAAAGGTCATTCTTTTCCCGAGTTAACTCATTGGCGACCGCTATCCTGAGTGACGGGATTTGGATTTGATGGGAAGAACTGCTTCGCTCCCGTAGACCAGTGAGAACGGGGTACAACCTGTCGGTGCTCGGACCGTTGTGCGGTATGCCCAGAGACATTCTCCCAGCTTCTCGTTCCAATCTCTTTTGTTTGAAGAGACGAACTTCTTCAAGAGTTTGATAATAGTTTTGTTGAAGGCTTCTGCCAAACCATTAGCAGCTGGATAATACACCATACACCGTAGAGGCGACATTTTGTATCCGATTTTTATCGCAAAATCGATGAAACGCTTGGCTGATGAACTGAGGCCCATTGCCATGGATTATCCTTCGGGGAATCCCAAAGCGATAAATGACGTGATGCTTGATGAAGTCAATCACATTGGATGTTTTTACCTTAGCGAGAGGGATCGCCTCTGCCCATTTGGAGAAGTAATCTGTGATGGCCAGTATGAACTGGTGACCTCTAGAAGAAGACGGGTGAATAGGACCAATGATGTCCATACCCCATGCTTCGAAAGGCCAGGATACAACCGTAGGATGTAGATGTTCAGACGGCTGGTGTATGAAGTCTGCATAGACCTGACAGGCCTTGCATCGTTTGGCATACTTGATTGCGTCTGCGATCATAGTGGGCCAGTAATAGCCCATTCTCCTGATACGATCCTGTAGCTTAGGACCGGGTTGATGCGCCCCGCATACGCCGTCGTGAGCTTCGTGGACGATCTATTGTGTTTCGTCATTAGAGAGACATCTCAATAGCAGTCCCTCGTAGGTCCGGCGATATAGGCATTGTGAAGATGCATCGAAGTAGAAGCGTAATGATCGTCTTTTGACGGATGCTGCTTCTTTAGGGTCCTCCGACAAGATCCCGTATGACACAAAATCTATAAAGGGACTTCTCCAATCTCTCGTAGGAGGATCGGTGTTCACAGCGTAACTGCGTTCGATGTGAGCGTTGTTCTTCATGCAAAATAGATCTCTGTTAAGAAAGATTACCGAATTCTGCCTTCTTATAGGAGTAGCTAAATCTGCAGCTAGACTGGCTAGTGCATCGGCTTCCAGATTCTGAGATCGAGGTACGTGCTCTAGGAAGAATCCCTTGAATGTCACGGCTATCTCGACCGTTGCTTGGTGATAGGGGATGAGGTCTGGATTCCAGACTTCATATATTTTTCTGACTTGATTGACGATAAGCAGAGAATCACCAAAAGCTTCCAGAGATTCGACCCCCAGCTCTTTAGCGACTTGGAGTCCGATTAGTAGAGCGTTGTACTCTGCCACATTGTTGGAACAGGGCTCGTTAAGAGAGTATGCTCGATAGATGACGAGTTTATCGGGAGTAACCGGGACAATTCCTACCCCTGAAACCACGTTTCCTTTGGGACCAGTCCTGGAGGCGCCGTCGAAGAACAGTTGCCATGCGTTACTTTCCATCGCGGAACTACATTCTGCAACTTTGTCGGGAATGTCCTCGTATAATTTGGAGGCCTCCGGGATCGGATGAGCAGCTAGGAAGTCAGCCAATGCTTGGCCTGTAATCCCCCTGATTTTCAAAATATAAAATTTGGATTTTTATGAATTTTCTGGAATTTTCTCGGATTTTTTCTGTAATTTAAATCAGGTGTTTTAATTATTCAATAATTTTTAAATGATAATATATATTGTTAAAATATTATGAAAATAATAATTTATGGTGTAAAAAGAAAAACTGGACATAGGATATTTTTCCGGAAATTTATTGGACCCCGGATGGATTTTTAGAGCTCTAAAACTAATTAATTATTAATTTTAAATTAAACCAGTTAATTAAACCGACCCGGTTTAATGAACCGAACCGAACCGGCCGGTTCAGTTAAACCAACCCGAGCCCAACCCTTAGCGGGTCGGATCCGGGTTAGACCCGACCCGCTAAGCCCGACCCGGCCCACATCTCATTCTCCCCCCAAACGACAGCCGACCCCGATTCTTTCACTCCCCGCCGCCGATAACGGCCGCCGCCCGCTCACCTACCCGCGCCGCCTCGCCGCTGCGTAACGTCCTCGACCCTCCGCCTCCCTCTTCCCTGCACCGGACGACTTCTCCTCTCCCTCTCCGGTCTATAAGAGCTCCTCCGGCCACCCATTTTTTCCTCCCCTCGCGCCGTCCGCCCCTGAACTCGCCGTGACGCTGCCGCCCGCTGTCCAGTCGCCTTGCCCCGCACCGCCCTCCAGCGCTGCCGCCAGCCGCTCGCCCCGCCGAGGCCAGCCCGCCCTAGCCAGCACCAGCCGCAGCAGCTATCCGTAGACCCGGCCGCCCTCCGCCGCAGCCGAGCGGCCAGAACCTCCGCCAGCGTCGGCCGCCCGGCCCTCCTCCTCGCCGCGCCGCGTGCCCCGGCACCCTCAGCCTCAGCCCGGCCAGTCCGGCAGTCCCCGACAACTCGCAGAAGCTCTAAACCCTAAGGAGGACACTGTTTGGACACGACACAGGACGACTCGGACACAGTGTATAGCGTATCGGACACGAAGAATTCGGTTTTCTGGGACCCAGTTCAGGTACTCGCAACTTCTTGCTCGTAGCTCTGTTTGCAATTCTGTCTTTTGCGTTGCGAAGCCTGTAAGACCCTCTCGGTGCCCGGACAAACCGCTCGGGGCATCGCGTCCTGTGGTGATCGCACACCGCGATCCAAAAACAGGAAAAACTTAGCCCTGTTTCAACCCGGAATCGAGTACGTCCCGCTAAACGGGACGACTTGGTCACGTGCGGTCTTCACCGACACGTGGGCAACGTAAATACGGACGTGCGGGCTTTCGCAGAAGCTGATTCGGATGTGCATGCACACCGGAATCAGTGCGTATCCGCGGACACCGCCCCGTATCCGTGTTTTCTAAATCTCACTGTAACTTAGTGAATACACGTCGGATTGAGACAAAACCTGCACCATCGGACTCGTAGCAATACGCTGGTCCTGTGGGTCAAGTTTTGTTTGATTCTGAGAACGTTGAAAAATCGCGTGTCGTGGGCCCCACAGGCTCCAACTGACGGGCGATTTTGAGAACGGCTCATCGGAATCCAATTCTGGAAGTTCCGTTGAGTTCGTATCAACGTTCCTGACTTGTTGACACTAAGTTGGACTATTTTTGAGACCTTTGACCCTGACACATTTTTCGGTGCAAAGCGGCCCACATTTGGACCCCGTCTTGACCCGAAAATGACGTTTTTGTCCTTGTCTCCAAATTGGACTCAAGGACAGGCGTTTCTAGCTGATTAATATTTTCTGGACCTGATGGTGATGTTTGTTTCAGCAACCGGAGTACTGCCTGCAAATTTCTGCTGAAGTCAGAGCTATAATTGGAGACAGAACCCAGGCAAGTATACCTTGCCAAATCCTGCAGTTTTGATACTTGTCTCCTGGTTTTATTCTTCAATGTCTTGCAATATTCTTGTATAATGTTTGCATGATTTTCAGTTGTTACTTCCTTGTCTTATATAGTTTTTGATGCTTATTGATTTTTATTGCTGCTCTAGTCTTATTTCCTCGGTTTGCGTGCATGGACATTATTTGCTCTTTCCTTGGATCACTACTTGTTTCTTAGACATATTGTGATGGTTTATGCTTACTCTATATTCCTGGAGTTGACTTGATTGATTTCCTAGTTCCTAGATGCTGTTATTGGACATTGACTACACTTGAGCAAATCTCGATCGTGAGTACCCATTGTACTGCGATAAAGACTTGTTCATTTGACTACCTCCTTCGTGAGCTCCCGTTGGGCTGCGAAAGAGCTATACTATAGCCTGTGAGTCCCCGTTGGACTGCTTTCTATAGGATCGTGATCTCCCATTGAGATGCGATTACCCCGATTACTTGTAGTCATGGCTGATAGCATCACTGGCATGCCATTGTCTTAGATATAGTGTTATCTCTTGTCTTAATTGCTTGAGTTTACTTTCTTCTCTATCCTGCATGTCATTTACTATATTTGGCTCGTATTCTTTTGTATCTTGCTATGTCCCCTGAGGACCTGGTTTTGTTCTCCAGATTTAGCAGACGAGGAGTACCGCAGCTTACGAACCATCATCAGACGAGAGTTTGATAGCAGTTGAGGGCCCTGCCTCTTAGTTACTTTCTAGCATATTTTCTTGTCTGTATTCTCTTGTTTATCGGTAGTGGATTTGTCTCCACCCGACTTAGTATTATTTTTTGCTGGATCTTTGATAGTAACTTTACTTTCAGTATTTATTTCATGTTCGATATTTTCATGTTGTTCTGTGGATGAGATTAGTAAACCCTGGGCATTGTAATACAGCTTAAGTATGCCCCAATGGATCCATTAAATTGGGTTTGTCCATCGGTGCGTGCTGCTGGCCATAATCACGCATCCAGTCCCTCGGTATTTTGGGACTGGGGCGTGACATGGTTTTTTTGTGGTGGCCCATGCAGGTCAACGACTAAATTGTTCGGTTTCAACTTAGGGACCGAACAGGCCTGCAATAAGAATAGGATAAGTTTTTAGGATCCCATCCACTTGCTTGAATCATTCTTGATATCTATATCGGATTCGAACCATTTTCTTGAATTGCATCCTGCTTTGATTCCTGTACGCCTCTCATTGTTTATTTTGATTGCAGAGTTATGGATTCACGAGCAAACGACGAGGCTCCTGCAATATCTCCACGGGATGCTTTGGTAACCAACGAAGATGAAGCGACACCAGTTGATGAAGGACGATCAGCTCAACAAGCAAGTCATCATGCCACGAGAATCCAGCAACATGACGTTCCACCATCGATGCAAATGCCCGTAATTCCACCAGGGCAGGCCATGGACGGGCAGCAGATGTTCCAAATGATCTATGCAATAGTGCAAGCTCAACAAGAGGCTTGGAGTCGTAGCTTAGTAACGGTGCTAGAGCAGGCCCGACGACCAACAACGGGTTCTATCGCCGATTTTCGCCAGCTGAAGCCCCGTACCTTCTCAGGAAAAGAGGAGCCCACAGAAGTTCATGAATGGCTCACCAACACACAACATCAATTAGAAGCAGCTGAACTACCAAGGGAACGTTGGATGACTGCAGTCAGAATGCAATTGACGGACAATGCTCATCACTGGTGGCTATCTGAAGAGACCAGGCTCGGACCAGACCGAGTCACTTGGGAAGAGTTCTCTAGACTCTTTCTGGAGATGTACATTCCAGCCATTGCTCGATCAGAACTTCGGGACAAGTTCAATCGCCTCACTCAAGACAATCTGTCAGTGGAAGAGTACAACGCGGAGTTCATTCGTCTGAGTCGTTTTGTCCCTACATTGATTCAGACAGAAGAAGAGAAGGCTGAGAAGTTCTTCGACGGATTAAACATTGAGCTACAGAAACTGATTGGATCCGTTGCGCCTACATCCTACCCGGATGTCCTTACTGCAGCCCGACGCATGGAGCGCGTTATCAGGAGAGAGACCAATCTGAAGCGATCGTCTACATCAGCACCACCACAGGAAGAAGCTGCAAAGAGACTACAGAGTCAACAGTCACCAGAAGCATCTTCACAGGCAATACCTGTCTGTCCATATTGTCACAGACGAGGCCATAATGAGAACCAGTGCAGACGCAAAAAGAAACTATGTTTAGCTTGCGGATCCAGTCAGCATTTATTAAAGGAATGCCCTGAGCGTCGAGAAAGAGCACAAATGGTTAACCAACAAGCACTATCAGTACCGAGGCCAACCTATCCAACATTGGAAGCACCACAAACGGAAGTTCAAGAAGTCCTACCACAAACTCCAGGAGGGTATCAGCCGAGGCCACCTTTGATACCCCAGGCCCTGCTCTTCCAGCAGGCTCAGCAGCAGCAGAAGAATCGACGACAAGGATGCGGACAAGCCCTGACGATGACCTTAGAGAACGTGCGGAATCGTGGAGTAGCTAATGCGCGTAAGTTCTTGTAGTTTCCTGTTTCTAGTTCGTGCCTGCTGGTTCGTGACCCCAGACCTAACTTGACAAATTTAACTTGCTAATAATTAATAACCTAGAATGTTTATAAATGATAAACCTGATAATTTTAACTTGCTAACAATTGATAACCTAGTTTTGAACTTGATAATAACCTAGAATTGTTAACCTGATAAGTTTTGAAAGATAACCTGGTTTTTCTAAAAATTGTAATTTCCTAAAATTTCCCACATTTGGGAAATTGTATAACTTTTAAATACTTAGGAAAATAATTTTCCTAGGTGTTACTCTCAAATTTTGATTCTCCTTGATTTTGTTTTTCTTCGAACAATGGTTGCAACCGTGTCATCTCTATTGACCGATTAATCTTTGATTGCGAGGACGCAATCCTCTTAAGGGGGGTAGATTGTAATCCCCCTGATTTTCAAAATATAAAATTTGGATTTTTATGAATTTTCTGGAATTTTCTCGGATTTTTTCTGTAATTTAAATCAGGTGTTTTAATTATTCAATGATTTTTAAATGATAATATATATTGTTAAAATATTATGAAAATAATAATTTATGGTGTAAAAAAAAAACTGGACATAGGATATTTTTCCGGGAATTTATTGGACCCCGGATGGATTTTTAGAGCTCTAAAACTAATTAATTATTAATTTTAAATTAAACCAGTTAATTAAACCGACCCGGTTTAATGAACCGAACCGAACCGGCCGGTTCAGTTAAACCAACCCGAGCCCAACCCTTAGCGGGTCGGATCCGGGTTAGACCCGACCCGCTAAGCCCGACCCGGCCCACATCTCATTCTCCCCCCAAACGACAGCCGACCCCGACTCTTTCACTCCCCGCCGCCGGTAACGGCCGCCGCCCGCTCACCTACCCGCGCCGCCTCGCCGCTGCGTAACGTCCTCGACCCTCCGCCTCCCTCTTCCCTGCACCGGACGACTTCTCCTCTCCCTCTCCGGTCTATAAGAGCTCCTCCGGCCACCCATTTTTTCCTCCCCTCGCGCCGTCCGCCCCTGAACTCGCCGTGACGCTGCCGCCCGCTGTCCAGTCGCCTTGCCCCGCACCGCCCTCCAGCGCTGCCGCCAGCCGCTCGCCCCGCCGAGGCCAGCCCGCCCTAGCCAGCACCAGCCGCAGCAGCTATCCGTAGACCCGGCCGCCCTCCGCCGCAGCCGAGCGGCCAGAACCTCCGCCAGCGCCGGCCGCCCGGCCCTCCTCCTCGCCGCGCCGCGTGCCCCGGCACCCTCAGCCTCAGCCCGGCCAGTCCGGCAGTCCCCGACAACTCGCAGAAGCTCTAAACCCTAAGGAGGACACTGTTTGGACACGACACAGGACGACTCGGACACAGTGTATAGCGTATCGGACACGAAGAATTCGGTTTTCTGGGACCCAGTTCAGGTACTCGCAACTTCTTGCTCGTAGCTCTGTTTGCAATTCTGTCTTTTGCGTTGCGAAGCCTGTAAGACCCTCTCGGTGCCCGGACAAACCGCTCGGGGCATCGCGTCCTGTGGTGATCGCACACCGCGATCCAAAAACAGGAAAAACTTAGCCCTGTTTCAACCCGGAATCGAGTACGCCCCGCTAAACGGGACGACTTGGTCACGTGCGGTCTTCACCGACACGTGAGCAACGTAAATACGGACGTGCGGGCTTTCGCAGAAGCTGATTCGGATGTGCATGCACACCGGAATCAGTGCGTATCCGCGGACACCGCCCCGTATCCGTGTTTTCTAAATCTCACTGTAACTTAGTGAATACACGTCGGATTGAGACGAAACCTGCACCATTGGACTCGTAGCAATACGCTGGTCCTGTGGGTCAAGTTTTGTTTGATTCTGAGAACGTTGAAAAATCGCGTGTCGTGGGCCCCACAGGCTCCAACTGACGGGCGATTTTGAGAACGGCTCATCGGAATCCAATTCTGGAAGTTCCGTTGAGTTCGTATCAACGTTCCTGACTTGTTGACACTAAGTTGGACTATTTTTGAGACCTTTGACCCTGACACGTTTTTCGGTGCAAAGCGGCCCACATTTGGACCCCGTCTTGACCCGAAAATGACGTTTTTGTCCTTGTCTCCAAATTGGACTCAAGGACAGGCGTTTCTAGATGATTAATATTTTCTGGACCTGATGGTGATGTTTGTTTCAGCAACCGGAGTACTGCCTGCAAATTTCTGCTGAAGTCAGAGCTATAATTGGAGACAGAACCCAGGCAAGTATACCTTGCCAAATCCTGCAGTTTTGATACTTGTCTCCTGGTTTTATTCTTCAATGTCTTGCAATATTCTTGTATAATGTTTGCATGATTTTCAGTTGTTACTTCCTTGTCTTATATAGTTTTTGATGCTTATTGATTTTTATTGCTGCTCTAGTCTTATTTCCTCGGTTTGCGTGCATGGACATTATTTGCTCTTTCCTTGGATCACTACTTGTTTCTTAGACATATTGTGATGGTTTATGCTTACTCTATATTCCTGGAGTTGACTTGATTGATTTCCTAGTTCCTAGATGCTGTTATTGGACATTGACTACACTTGAGCAAATCTCGATCGTGAGTACCCATTGTACTGCGATAGAGACTTGTTCATTTGACTACCTCCTTCGTGAGCTCCCGTTGGGCTGCGAAAGAGCTATACTATAGCCTGTGAGTCCCCGTTGGACTGCTTTCTATAGGATCGTGATCTCCCATTGAGATGCGATTACCCCGATTACTTGTAGTCATGGCTGATAGCATCACTGGCATGCCATTGTCTTAGATATAGTGTTATCTCTTGTCTTAATTGCTTGAGTTTACTTTCTTCTCTATCCTGCATGTCATTTACTATATTTGGCTCGTATTCTTTTGTATCTTGCTATGTCCCCTGAGGACCTGGTTTTGTTCTCCAGATTTAGCAGACGAGGAGTACCGCAGCTTACGAACCATCATCAGACGAGAGTTTGATAGCAGTTGAGGGCCCTGCCTCTTAGTTACTTTCTAGCATATTTTCTTGTCTGTATTCTCTTGTTTATCGGTAGTGGATTTGTCTCCACCCGACTTAGTATTATTTCTTGCTGGATCTTTGATAGTAACTTTACTTTCAGTATTTATTTCATGTTCGATATTTTCATGTTGTTCTGTGGATGAGATTAGTAAACCCTGGGCATTGTAATACAGCTTAAGTATGCCCCGATGGATCCATTAAATTGGGTTTGTCCATCGGTGCGTGCTGCTGGCCATAATCACGCATCCAGTCCCTCGGTATTTTGGGACTGGGGCGTGACATGGCCTTTGATGGACTTCTGAGGGACATACACCATGTCATATGGTGTCAATAACATCGCCCAAGTTGCGAGTCGGGAGTTAAGAACACTTGGTTTGTTCATCAGTACCCGAAGAGGATTGATCTTGGAGATGATATGAATAGTCTGGCCGGTGACATAGTGCCGCGTCTTCTGGATAGCGAACATCAGAGCCAAACATTCTTTTTCTACCGGATTGTATCGGTGCTCAGCTCCGATCATCATTCTACTTAGATAGTAGATAGCATGTTCATGTCCCGCATCGTTCTTCTGCGCGAGAAGAGCTCCCAGAGAATGGTCCATCGCTCGAACGTACAGGAAGAATAGTCTTCCTACGACGGGAGGCACCAGAACTGGCGGACTAGTAAGGTAGCGCTTGATACCCCCGAACGCTTGTTGACAGGCTTCGTCCCACACGAAGGATACACCTTTTTTCATGAGGCGAGAAAAAGGCTGGCATCTTCCAGAGAGGTTGGATATGAATCTCCGGATATAGGCCAGACGACCTTGAAACCCCCTGAGTTCCCTCAGATTACGGGGTGGTCGTATTTCCAAGATGGCCTTGACTTTATCAGGGTCCACTTGAATGCCTTTGGCGGTAATGACGAATCCCAGAAATTTGCCACTAGATACACCCAGAAAGGACTTTGTAGGATTTATTTTGAGTTGATGTTGGCGCATCAGCTCAAATACCGTCTTTAAGTCTTGGATGTGATTGACGCTGAGGCAGCTTTTGACAGCTATATCGTCTACATAACATTCTACTATTTTGCGTAAATGCTTGTAGAATATGTTACTCATAGCCCGTTGGTAAGTAGCTCCGGCGTTCTTCAACCCGAATGGCATGACCGTATAGCAATATACCCCCAGTGGTGTCCGGAAGGCAGTATGCTTCTCGTCTTCAGGATGCATCTTGATTTGATTGTATTCTGAGAATCCGTCCATGAAAGACATACGTTCAAAACCGCATGTATTGTCAATCATGACGTCTGTAATGGGAAGAGAAAACTCGTCCTTGGGGCAGGCTGCGTTCAGATCTCGGTAATCGATGCAGACTCGCACTTTCTCATTCTTCTTCATGACTGGGACAACATTGGTGACCCAGTCGGGATGTTGTTCCTCCCGGATGAAACCGCAGGCTATCAAGTTCATGACTTCAGCTTCAATGGCGTCCATCATATCCGGGCGGAACCGGCGTTGGTGTTGCTTCACAGGCTTTGAATCGGGCAATATGTTGAGTTTATGAGTAGCCACCTTTGGATCAAGTCCTGGCATATCCTCATAATTCCACGCAAAGACGTCGATGTATTCTCTTATCAGTTGAATGACTTCTTCCCTTTCAGCTGGAGAAAGATTGTTACTGATAAATATCGGCTTTGGTGAAAGTTCATCCCCAACATCAATCTGGATAACTTCATCTTTGGTGGGAGGCTCTCTCTGCTCGAAGCAGAATTTCCACTGTGTATCCATTTGCTGAGCCCAAGCGTCATTCTCGAATAGTTCGGATTCTTGTTCGTCTGATTCGAAGGGATCCGTCACTACCATATTTACTGGTAATGTTTGCTCGAGAGCACGAGATGAGTTGGAGGGCGACGAGCCATCTTGAAAAGGGGAAAAGGTGTCCTCATCTGACTTGGAAGTCGTAAGGGAGGTGGCATACCCTAACCCGAAACGAGTTTGTTGATAACAGGGATTGCCGTGCAGCGGTATTCGTCTGCCTTTCCCATAGTTAAGACCTGACTTCAGTTTCAAGTCATAACCCATATTTTGCATGATCTTTAAGGCTTGCGGGCTGTACCTGTGAACTTGTACTTCACCAGCATCTTCATTGAAGGAATCTTCTCGTATAGTCAATTCGTTGCGCGTTCGGCCGAAGACTATTGAATGCTGACTGCTGCGGGCAGGCGGAACAATAAAGATAGAGTCCTCATGTGGTCCATATATCGTGACGACATTGGATGATGACGTTACTTCCCATATGTATGGATGATAGGAATTTATAGCTTCCAAGAATTTTTGCGCTATAGGTTCTATATCGTCATGGGGAGAGGATTCCTGATTTGGAATATGAGCGTCGATATACTGGAAAAGAGGATGTTTATTATCATCTGAAACTTCGTTCCTGGTTGCATTTACATCAGTCGGCTGCCTGTTGTGCCGAAGGTTGACGACCAAGGGTGGAGGCTTCTGTCTGCTCAGAGGTAATATGGACATGACAATTTTTTGTGGACTTAACACTACTGGCGTACTTATGACTAAGTACGGGTGTTAAGTGTTGATGGCAACCTATATCAGAAGATAGTGGATGGCCGAAAGTTTATTCAGAGGTAATATGAACATGACAAACTTTTGATCGTGACTCTTTTGGAGATGGAGGTACACGTCTGCTCAGAGGTGATATGGACATGGCAGTTTTTTGTGGACTTAACACTACTGGCGTACTTATGACTAAGTACGGGTGTTAAGTGTAGATGACAACCGATATGAAAGGTAATATGATAGTCGATAGCCGAAAGTTTATTCAGAGGTAATATGAACATGACAAACTCTTTGTTCTAAAAAGAATTACTATAGAGTGATTTTTCTTCTGAAGGATCTACTGGGAAGACTTTTGCGGGACTCGTCATCCGGTATTTTTCTGTAGTGATTGTCCCCTTGTTTTATAGATGCAAGGTGATGATCTTGGCATCGATCAACTCCTGTATTCTTCTTTTTAGCACATAGCAGGCCCTTGTAGGGTGATGAGTGTACCGATGGAAGAGATAATAATCGGGGTCATCGACTCCGCCGACCCTCTCAGGGTATCTGATGTCGGGTAGCTGAAGCTTGTGTTCCTTCCTCAATATATTAAAGATTTCAATTATGTCATCTTCTTTGAAGGAGAAAGTCCCTTTTGGTCGTAGGGCTCCTGATGCCCTAGTTTCACGGTCTTCCGGGAAGATTGCCGTCGTTGCATCATCTTCGAATCTTGAGGACATTCTGCCCCTAGCCTTGGATGCTGCCTTGTTTTGTCGAGGTGAGTTACCCCCAGACATGTCGTGGCCTCCGGCTATAGAAACTGATTCGGCAAGAGCCGCCTCTGGTTGTACAGGATTAGATTTTGGAGTTTTGGGTTTTGTAAGAGATACAGTATATCCCAACCCGAAACAAGCTTGTTGATGGTGAGAATTACCCCGCAACGGTGTTCGTCTACCTTTTCCATTTTTGAGGCATTGTTTCAGCTTCAAATTATAACCCATGCTTCGTATAATATTTAATGCTTGCGGGCTATATCAGTGGGTTTGTATCCTGCCAGTTTCAGACTCGCGAGATTCTTCCTGTATGATCGGGGTATCCCGTTTGCGACCGAAGATTATTGGATGTTGATCGTCACGAGTTGGTAGAATAATAAAGATGGGATCTTCCTGTGGTCCACCTGTTATGACGATATTAGACGTTGACGTATCTTCTCATAAGATCTCCCCGTGTTTGACTGTTAGGTGAACTGAAGTCCATTTATGACTTTTGTTCTTGCGTTTCTGGATTAGATAATCCCGTAGGTCAGGAGAATTTACAGAAGAAGACGAAGAAGACTGTTCGTTCTTTCGGTTCGCCGTGGTAGGTATGCGGACGATGGGGACCATAGTCTTCCTTGTGCCACCCGTATACAAAAGATTGGCCATCTGGGTGGCGGATAATCTCCAAGGAGCGCGTCTTTCCGTCCATCGAGCCTTCTGTACGCTTAGGGACTTCGCCTGGCGTAATTTCGAGCTTCGCTCTGGTTGGCGTAAGGCTGAGGATGTCCTTAGGCGGCCATCAGCTTCTCGCATAATTTGGAGGGTGGGTAGATTGTTCCCTTGCTTTCCCTTGCGGAGATCACGGGTGTCATCTGGTTCCCTGTAGAGGTCAGATGTTGTCTTACGTGCGGAGCGAGCTTTGTACTTTCGATTTGGTGCTGAGGCATCATCAGAAGTTTTGTCTGTTCCGTCACGGACGGGAGACTGGTTTCTACGCGTAGAGCACAGTGGACACCTCTGGGTTAGCGCTGAGGCTTTGCCCAAAGTTTTGTCTGTACCACGCGTAGCGGGAGACTGGTTTCTACGCGTAGAGCGCAGTGGATACTTCTGGGTTAGCACTGAGGCTTTGTCCGAAGTTTTGTTTGTACCGCGCGTAGCGCAAGACTGATTTTTACGTGCAGGGCACGGAGGGAGCAATGCTACAACCTCATTGGTCGGAGAGATCGGAGAGTCCACAGGAATGGTAGAGGATGTCTTGGGCATCCAGACCTTGCGCAGCTTCCTGTTGTTTTATACAGAGAGAGAGTGAGAGCTACCCCCCGTCTGAAGCATGTCTTCATAGGCAGACTAGTCGAACTGGACGACCAGTGTCTTCTTCACGGATCCCACGGATACCGCATCTTTTTGAGCAATCGCTTCCTCATCAGAAGAGAAAGATCTCCCCAGCAGAGTCGCCATATTGTTTGTGGTATTAAACGAAAGAACAAAATGTATATAATATGAGGTTTGCACGAAACCTGCCTTCTTTGGTTTACAAACAAACTTGTACAATTTGATCCTATACGAGGATGTGAGAGTACAATTTATTTAATCTGGGTAGATGATTGCTATAGGTGTCTGATCTGCAGTCGATCACTTTAGCCCTTGGACTACACGATGGTGAAGAAGTGCCGTGGAAGACGGAAAGCAGCTTCGTAGGTGGCGAAAGAGGATGGATGCACGATGCCAATGTCGTTGATAGCTACTCTTCGCCTGAGCTCTGGATGCTTCTCTCTCTCAAAGACTCTCCGATCTCTCCTCAATCTCCAATGTTTCGACCTGTGGTTCGATCTCTTTGGAGGTTCAACCTTGTTCGATTTTTAAAGTCTCGACCTTGTTTGATCCTTTTGACCAGTTCCTCTATTGATAGAGGTCTCTATTTATAGTGTTTTGGTGACAGTGATCACTCAATCGGTATGAAAACTGAGTAGTGGAAAGTACAGCACCCTTTTACACAACGGTTAAAATAACCAAAGCCTGCGTATAAATGATCTTTTGAATGAGCGTGTGACGTGGGTCCAACTAAGGGACAAAATGCGTATAATCGCTACGAAGATCACGGCGTAGAAGCCACGTAGGTAGGTATCCATCGTGTAGAAGAGATTGGCATAGAAGCCAAATGTCTGTCACCATGGCGTAGAAGCCAAGTAGGCATAGAAGCCGAGTAGGCGTAGAAGCCTGATGGCATAGAAGCCGAATAAGCACAGAAGGTCGAATGAGCATAGAAGCCGAACGAGCATAGAAGCTGACGAGGCGTAGAAGCCGAGCGGGCACAGAAGCTGAATGGGCGTAGAAGCCGCTGCGTAACGTGCCAGAGTGGTCATAGAGGCCGAGCAGTCACAAAAGCTGAATGGGCGTAGAAGCCGAGGTGATGTGGATGTCTTTAGCCGAAATCACGGCTCTTAGAGATATAATCAAATCTCTCGCATTAAATGCAGAGATCCGCCATCATCATTAATTGCAGAGACGTGTTCCGAGGGCCTGCCATCGTTCTGAGCATTAGGTGCAGAGACGTGCCTCGAGCCCTGTACGAAGGGCAGCTTTTGACGTGGCAGTCTGTTTGTCTTCCGCGGAGCGTAAATAGTTCGCGTTTGCCTGTGTAAAATAAGGCAGCTTATCCCCTTGTATGCGTAAAAGCAGTCTCCGCTGAGGGGATGTCAGTAAACAACGGTTCAGTGATATTTAATTAAATCCTCTGCATTAAATGTAGAGATCCGCCATCATACTGTGGGGCGCATCCTGAGTGGTCTGTCATCTTTCCAGCCGTCGTCTGGGTAGTCGTGCAACACTTTTTGTCAGGAGTCAGATGTCAGGTTCACTGCGTGACTTGACAGGTTCATTTCGGGAAAGACGAAGCGTTCCTCGTACGCTTTAACGCTGCTTTGAAAGCGGATGAGTTTTACGCCATGGAGGCGATGAAGCACCCCAGCTACGCTGAAGCGGCCTGGACATACTGCATTTACGCGGATGGTCCCATCATATTTTACCCCGTGCTCAGTGGAAAAGCTCCGTTGCACTCTTGATGGCCTTGAGGTCCCCTGCTTACGCTGCCCTGCATCACCATGTTGCGTAGAGCTATCCAGCGTATTTTTTATGCTTCTACAACTGGGTCTTGGACTTCTTCACTGAGTGGCAACGTCACGTTATTAGAGACACTGAACGACAAGCAGCGGTAAATATTACGGAATATAGCGACGACTACCTCGCCTACTACGCTGGTATCGGACTACCTACGTTGTTCAAACGCGGAGGCGATATTGTGCGTGTACCATTAGATCTCCCTGCCAAATCTGTCTTGTATACTGCATTGGTTAAGATGGTAAGGCAACCAACTTTCAGTTTCATATATGTAAATATTTATAACCTAACAAATTTTATGAATTCTCATCAATAGGCTAGGAAAGTGAAAAAGTTGGGAAGAAGCCTCGTAAGTTGCCAGGCTACGAATTATATGGAAATCAATGATGAGCTACAACAAATTGACAACACTGAAGATTTTTCTTTCTTGAAAAATAAAGAACAACGTACAAAGAGGCGGCATGAAGTTTAGGCCATATTTCAAGACATGTAAAACTTTGCTACAATTTGTGTTTCGAGACATGTAAAACTTTTAAGTTTTAAAACTTTGACTGGTTATGTTTTGTTGAAATTTTTGATTGGTTATGTTTTGTTTCGAGACATGTTTAAGTTGTAAAACTTCCATACAGTTTGTGTTTGGAGACATGTTTGAAGAAGAACTTTCATACTGCTGTTGGTTATTTAATTGTATTTTGAGACAGCTACTTTTATGTATAAATGTGCAGAAACAATGGCTAAAACCTAGGACTGTCAAAATCTGGACAGTCCTGATATCTATCAGGACTGTCAAAATCCTGACAGTCCTAGTTTTATATATATATATTTGCAGAGAAAATGGGTTAAAATTAGGACTGTCAAAATTTTGACAGTCCAAATAGCTTATTGGACTGTCAAAATTTTAACAGTCCAAGTTTCATATATAAAGGTACAGACAGTGGGTTAAAACTATTTCTGTCAAAATTTTGACAGTCCATATAGCTTATTAGACTATCAAAATTTTGACAGTCCTAGTTTTATATATAAATGTATAGACAGTGGGTTAAAACTAGGACTGTCAAAATTTTGACAGTCCTGTTAGCTTGTGGGACTGTCCGATTTTGATAGTCCTACTTTTATATATAACACAGTGGGTTAAAACTAGGACTGACAAAATTTTGACAGTCCTGTTTGCTTATGGGACTGTCTAGATTTTGACAATCCTAGTTTTATACAGAGAGTAGGTTAAAACTATCTATATAAATATTGGAAAAGATACCAAAGTTCAACATACATGACTCATTGCACAATATACAAAATGTTAGAAAAGATCCTCCATCTTTATCATCATACAGTTCAACATACAGTTCTAGTTTTATTTCTTTCATTGCACAACATACAGTTCAATATACAGTTCAACATACATGACTCATTGCACAACATACAAAATGATATAGAAGTATAAGATGTATCAATCGATTAGAATATCAAAGTAGTCCTTAGGCAAGATTTTGTGATCCTCCATCTTCATCATCTTCTTATAGCCAGCAATTGCATCCGTGTAGGGTATCGTCCATGCGATCGCTTCCTCCGGTGTGTGTTTATACCAAAGCGTAGAAGGTGGAGGAATAGGAGAATGACCGATCAACCTTGGGATAACAAAGTATTGTCCGACAAGCCCTATCGAACATAGATCGGATAGTCTGTGTTCGACCGAGGGAGCGCACATTGGAAAGAAAGTATTGTTAATACCTTGTGAGATAATTACAATAGGTATCTTATACCTATTAGAGAATATGTATGCAACAGGCAAGACATCCATGTAATGGTCTGGTCCGGTAACTGTGTCCGTACAAGGTATGATTGCCAACAAATCTCCAACAATTTCTTCGCCGATTATCTGCCTATAAAGGGTAGACGAGACTCCAACTTCTCGTACAGCTCTTCCCTAACCTGTCTCCGTCTTGCTTCAACTTAATAGCCAAGATGTCTTGCGAGTGCATGATATCCACAATGGTTATCCTTAGGAACATCAACAATAGACCAAATGAAATCATGTATCTCAGGTAGAAAATTTTGAATGTATAGACTATATGAATCAGAGAAGTTATATAAACCCTCCGCCGTGACTACATCGTTCGTTTTCTGTTTCTTCCCCCTTCGAATAGTAAGCTTACTCTTTTTCTTCGAAAATACCACACTTTTGATAACCAACTTTGACTCAAGTTGCTCTAAATTGCGTTCAATATGTTCAAACAAGGATGGATCTCTTTTAGTTGACTCAATCTCCTTTTTTTGCTCTACTCATTCTTGAGTATGGTCTTCCCTTAGGAGTTCGAACAACAGATGGCTCTTGCAATCGAGTTATTGTCGGGACTACAATTTCTTGGATTTTAACCTCAATGGATCTTCTCTCTGGTTCCAATGCGACACACCACCTTGCGTGAAGGAGTTTCACTTGTGGCAAAGAAAAGAAATTATCGTGAACTTCCACCGTCGGCATTATCGACAAATGTCTCCAATGTTGATCAACAACATATATTGGAATATGTATAGATTGACAGCGATATTCGTTAATCTTATGTGCACAAGGAAGGCCGAGTGAATGTCGATATGAACAACCGCAACCTCGGGATCATAACCAACCAACTTTGACCTACCAATCTCCTCAAATAATAAGCCCAAGGCCTTGTGAGATACTACATGGATTAAAGCATCCAAGAGATATCCATGCTTGTATTCATGCTTTGCAATATTGAGGCTCATCTCAAATGATGCTACAATCTCGTTCACCGTGAAAATAATCATCAAATGAATCGATTGCCAAACGGAGACAAAATTACTGACCGATGACCGTAGATATCTTTTTAAACTTGAGTGTGATCCATCAACCCGGTTCGTAGTGAGTGTGCCATAATCCTTCACCATGTTCGTCCATGCTAAGACGAATTGTTCTTTATGTGGTTCTAGCTAAGTATCTTTGATATAAGAAATGCATGTCGGGTTGCTCGTCTCCCACTTTTGTTTGAATATGTACCATGTTGTGTCGTAGCTGTCTGTAGTACTTGCTCGCCATACAAGACTCTAATCACTGTAGAATTCTTCGAAGTGAAGCTTGTAGATTTTACCGTCCACATTTTCAAATTTCCTCTTGCATTGAGCTTGGATATTTCAATTTATATGCAAAGTGCATAGTAGTCTATGCACATGAGGAAATACAATATCTATAGCATTTATCAATGCATATTCTCTGTCGGTAAAAAAAATAGAGGGCTCTTTGTATCATGTGTAAAGGGATTGTAGTTTCTCAACGCCCAAGTGTAATCCTCTACTGTCTCACTCTTCATAAAACAAAAAGCGACTGAAAATGTTTTTCCCGTAGACGTAAACCCAACAATGTGAAAAAGAGGCATCTTGAAATTGTTGGTCTTATATGTACAATGAAGGGCCAATACGTCTACGAAGGACCTAGCTAAGTGTGTGCAATCAGGATGAGCCCAAAATAATGAAAGGAGTTCATCATTTTGTGGATGTCTTCTATGGTACTCCACGTAGTGATGCTCCCCAAGCAACTTCAATACTTGCTGCATCACCATTCTTCCTTTCATACTATTATATTTCGCTCTCGCCAAACTATTATAGATCATCCTCATGGTTGACTTGTTCTCATCTTCTTTTTGTCGCACGGCAGAATAAATTTATTTGGGTGCAACTCCGGAAAGGAACAGTTCTTCAACCAACTTACTCTCATCCTTGTTCAACCGTGCCACGTAGGCATGACCCGTAAGTATCTCTGGAATAGGATGATTGTGTATTCCATTCTTATCTTTGATTATCCACTTCACATCTTCTACTTTTACAATCAACACCTTAAATGAACAACCACATTTTTTCGTCCCAACGTTTTTCTTGGAATTTTTTTTTCAACACCACCCTTTTTTTTACGATGCTGCATGAACACACGTCCTCTTTCGTAGCCCAACTCTAAATATTTTCGGCCCGACCGAGATCTGATGGGTCTTGCAATGACAATGTCGATGTTATGTCGTCTTCCAACTTCTCTGCACCAATCTAATATTTTTTCCTGGGATACAAATTGAATATCCGTTGAGAATACATTCTCCACATCAACCCCAATAGCAGGATGTACCACAATATCTGTACGAGGTTGGTCCTATAACCAATATAAAATAATCTAAAAATTAATAACTTCAAATAATTGACAGTCCAAATTAGGACTGTCATAATTTTTATAGACTAATGTATTGAGTAGACTGTAATTTTTTTTACAGTCTTTAAGATTCATGACTGTCACTATTTTGACAGTCCACTTAGTATATAGGACTGTCGAAATTATGACAGTCCTATATTTATATAGGACTGTCGAATTATTGACAGTCCTATAGTTATATAGCACTGTCCAATTTTATACAGTCCTTACACGATGACTGTGAAAATATGGTTGTCATTTTACGTACCGTACGTGCTTCGGAACAACCGACATGTTCTTCGGAAGGATCGGAGTGCATATTTAATAGATTGTATGATCCGACTTCTTTATCGAAGATAATTTCATGCGTCGCTCCTACGATAGTCAAATAAAACTAAATATTTTCGTGACAATCGCAAAACTTATTCATCGTATGTTATCGAAGATATATCGGAAGAATATTCGTTGGACAATCACCAAATCAGAATTTTCTTCCACTTGGGACCACAACTATCAAATTCCAAAGTTAGGTTTAGATTTTATGACTTGAGATAATGAGAGATTTCTTGATGTGAAGGTGAAAAAGAAAGAAGAGAAATAATTTTTACTTATATAGATTGGTGTGGAATAGTTTTAACTAAGTTTGAGAGGTGACAAACTTATAATTTTTGAAAAAAAAATCAATGTACAGCGCTGAATATATTTTGTAGTGCCCTTATCACTGTGGGGATGAATTTGTTGAGTCCACTTCCGCCGTTTGGCCAACAATGGAAGTGACGACATAAAAAATATGAAATGATGGGTCGGCAGTTCATGTCAGCCAAAATTACCTGTAGTTTTACTTGTTTTACTTCACGTTTTTGATGCAAGTGTGGGTCGAAGTATAATTTTTTAAATTTTCTAAGTGCACTTGACGATATTAATAGTTACTTAATATACATAAATTCAAAATAAAATAAAATAATTTGTTTAATTAAGGTTATCAATAATTAGTGATTAATAAAAGTAAATCAATGAATCAAATTTTTTGACAAAATTAATTATTAATATTTAAAATAAAATGTTAAATAATAGTATTAATAAATATATATTTACTTTATTAGCTATTTATTATTTTTGTTATTATTATAATTTTTTTTTATTTTACCCATTTTATAGCCATCCACATACTAAAAGTACGAATTTGACTATTTTCAAGTTACAAAATATTACCTATTCAAACATTTAAACTCACTTTCAGCATATACGAACTAGCATGAAATTAAAAAAACATACGCATTTCACTTTCACGAAGGAAATATTTGGTTGGAGGAAAGTGGACCGAAACTTTCCATTTTTTTGCAACTCCTCTGAACTCCCACGAGTTTGAGCATTTGGTTGGAGGTTTTGAAACTCCACTTTTTCTGTTGAAGTGACCGTTCCCACTTTCATGTTGGCGAACCCGGTTGAGTTTGGACGTTTGGTTGCAAGTGTGAGAAACTGTTTTTGTTATTTGACCCTTTGCAGTTTTATGTCGGTTGAAAAAATGTCATTTTTTACCTTAAAAAAAATTGAAGGAAGTGAGGAGCAAGAAGGAAAGTCCAGACGTTCGGTTGCACGAAAGTTAGAAAGTTTATTTTTTTATGAGTAAATTAATTTTTGGAGTAAACTAAAAATAAATAATTATGAGTAAACTAAATTTGTCTTTAATACAATATTTTTTCACTTAGAAATTTTTATTTTTTATTTTAAAATTTTACTTTCAGCAATTATATGTCACTAGTAAATGCACGTGGGTTGCACGTAAAGTATTTTTTCTATTATTATTTAAAATAGTTTAAATATTTATAAATTAAGATTTGTTATATATAAAATATTTAAATAAAAATTTGTTATATATTTGTAAAACTTTGGATATATGTTTAGGTATAAAAAAATTAGTTTAAATATATTTTAAATATTAAATATATTTTTATTTGGATTTTGCTATATATCTTTATATACATTTGAATATATGTTTAGGTAATTATAATAATTTTAAGATATGTCTACGTAAGGGAAACACGTACACAAGTAGTTAGATTTAAAAAAAAAAATTTTTTTTAAGGATTACGGATGATGAGATTGTTATTTTTTGTTAATTAAATTGGTTTAATATTTATTAGTGGTTTGGATGGATAAGATGGAAGTTGATTTAGGGTTTTATTTATGTTCTGTAAGTAAGTTTTTTAAAATTTAATTAGTTGAGTATTTACTTACGGCTTAGACGGCTCACTTTTGAGCCGTTTTAAAGCCTCATTATATTGTGGAAGAATTAAATTAAACATTAATTATTTGATAAAATTTATATTGCAATATTTAGGTGTAAATGACAATTAATTGTGTGAAAAAAAAAGAAATTTGGGATAAACAACATCCACTTTAAAAAATCATCCAAATAACTATTTTTTTTCCATTTTCAACAGCCATCCAAACAATCAAACTCCTTTTTTTTTTCCAATTCGACAACATTTTGAAAGTCAAAACTTATCGTATGCATCGTGTATTCAAATCATTTTTCTTTTTCTTTTTTTAACTTTAACACATTTCTTATACTTTTGCAACCAAACTTCTCCAAACAAAAAGTTACTTTTATACTTATTTTTACCTTTTCAAGCAACCAAACCGCCTCTAACATTTGCCTAAAATATAAGTAAACGCTAATTAGAGTTTAAACAATGGATTTTATACTAGCTTGGAATTATCCAATTGAAAAGTTTAGATCCTATTTTTTTATATTTGTTTTATTTTTTTATTATACCCTTGACAATGAAACCTTCCTACATAGAATAGGGAGTATAATGAAAAAAATAAAAATAAAAATAAAAATTCAGTATCTAAACTTTCAAATTGGATATGCTAGTACTTAAACTCTAAATTGACATAAAATCTATGGTCTCAAATCTAATTAGCCCTAAAAGTAAATACAAATTAAGTAGTATTTAGGGTAAAGAAAAATGGTTATTTACACTAACTACTTCTAAGTTTTGACTTACTACACAAAGTATCTCTATTTTTAAACTAATTATACTGACCATCCCTATGTTTTATATTTATTACATGGAATATTTCTGCTTTAAGATAAAAATAAAAAATTATAACACTAACTAACTCTATTTTTATTTTATTTTTCTAAAGGGAGGGGTGGTCAGTGTAATTAGTTTAAAATTATGAATATTCTGTGTAATAAGTTCAAAACTTAGGAGTAGTTAGTGTAAATAAAAAAAAGAAAAAAGAAAAAAGAAAAAAGAAAGGGAAGGTCAAAACCAACCAGTCGTCGTCCCAAAACTTCCCAATCTCCATCAATCGTCAGATCCAACACAAAATCCTGAGATCCGTCGGAAGGAAGCAACGATGGTCCCGGACGCCGGAGCGGAGGACGAGGAGAAGTGGCTCGCCGAGGGCATCGCCGGCCTCCAGCACAACGCCTTCTATATGCACCGCGCTCTCGTCTGTAACCCTAACCCTATTTTTTCCAAACCCTAACCCTAATTTTATCGATCATCCTCTCCCTTGCAGGACTCGAACAACATGAAGGACGCGCTAAAGTTCTCGGCGCTGATGCTGTCAGAGCTGAGGACATCTAGGCTTTCCCCCCACAAGTACTACGAGCTATGTGAGTTGGGATTGTCTTGATTTTCTTGTGGCAATTTGTCGCATTCTGTTTGTGATTTGTTGTTGTTTGTGGTGGGTGAAGACATGAGGGCTTTCGACGAGCTGAGGAAGCTGGAGATGTTCTTCAGGGAGGAGACAAAGAGCCGGTGCTCCGTGATTGATCTCTACGAGCTTGTGCAGCATGCTGGAAACATCCTCCCCAGGCTGTAAGCTAATTTTGTGAATTTTAGTTACTTTTTGTTTATCATATAATGACCGTGTCCAATTATAAGCAAAGTTTCATTTCCATGTTCTAACACAAGCAATACAAGTTGGGATTATTCCCTTAGCTAGGTGCGTTGTATTCTTTATTAGCATGCAGGGGGTGATTCACCTAGCGATTAGCATGTATCGTCCATATTTTAAGTGTGTTGGCTAAGCAAAGACAAGTTTATCGTAGCCACCCACCTTAGCGATATTCGCGTCGGTCGAGCGATACTCCGAGCAAGCCTCTGAAAGCCTAAGCCGGAACTCTTGAATGACCAAGTCTGGAAATCCTTTTGCCTCAAACGAGTATTCTCGCTGAGCAAAGCGGGTCGGGACGTTTCACTTTTGCCGTTTGAATCGGCTGTCCGCTTGAGCGGAACGGGTCGATACATGGGGGTTGCTGGACGCAGGTGGAAGGGGGCTGCTAGAGGTGGGGCCGAGGGAGGTGGACCACAGCGGGGCGGGGGGGGGGGGGGGAGGGGGCTGCAGGACGTAGGGTGGTGAGGGAGTGGGGGGGGGGGAGCTGGGGGAGGGGGGGTTGATCTAGGGTTAGTTTTTTGTTTTAGGGAGAGAGAGAGGAGTGGATGAGTTATGGCTCAAAATTGGAATAATGAGATAAACTTTATTGACGAGAAGACTACATATATATAGGAGAGGCTAACCCCTTTCTCTATCATTCTATCCGATGTGGGACTAAAACCCATTACTAATAATAATACTTAACAACATCTATATTTATTATCGTATTTATTGTATGAAGGACGAGCTTGCGAAAAATGCATATTTCAGTGACCATTTGGTCTAAATATGGAGCCTAATTGTGAAGTAGGAACCTTCTAATGGTTGTTTTGGTATTTCTTTGAAACTGATATAACAACATGGTCAGCATCTATTTATATTGCCCTTTGTGCTATTTCATTGTCGTTGGAATTGCCAAATGAGAAGAACCTTAAGAATTAGGAACTTTGAAGTTGCATTCCTGCAAAAATGGCGGCAGTGGGGAGAGAGGATCATCCTATTTCTTAGGATCAATCTATCATGATTAGCTAGTAGAACGACACAGAGGTGGCAAGGCCTTACTATTAATAGGACATGAAAATGTGTCGAGGGTGTCGTTGATTGATGACAAGCCTTGGCACTTGCATCTTGAAGGATATGTGGGCTTGAGTTGTGCAAACCACCTCTCTCTATATATCGGGGGCTAGGGTTGCTTAGATATTATCTCTCTTCACCCTTTTGCATTAGTTGGAGTCTTGTGCCGTTGGAATGCCCGTTGTTAAGCATAAAATGTGGTGTTCATTGATCAGTGAGCTGTCTTGTAAACTACCATATATACATATCCTTAGTCCCTACCCAAGAGAAGTGAGAAGATGGAAATTCTAAGTGAGGATGATTAATAGAAATTTCAAGTGGCCGCTTAACCGAGTCATCCAATTAGTTGGGCAACTGGCCACGGACGGAGTGCTTACTGAGAATCAATTAATATAACATTGGTTTGATCCTAATCCAGCTTTATTCTAAATCTTAAAAGATCCATATTGTTCTAGTGAAAAGGATTAACCACTCACTTAATCCGAGTAATCGGCTGATGAGTAGAAATTTCCTTGTCGGTATAATATGGGTTGAATGTCCAATTTGTTCGATTAACCGATAACCAGCGGTAGACTGAGTGCATGGTAAAAACTGCTTAATATAACATTGTTTCAGACGTAAGCTAGGTTTATTCCAAGTCTTAAAGACCCAGATATAACCATATCTACATAAATGGTGCAGGCCTTTACGTTAATATCAATAATTTCGAGCCATTAAGCTGTTGAAGACAAATTTATATTCATCTTTGGACTGTGTTGAAGGTCATCATGTTTCGTCTTCTTAAGGAGTGATTCTTTTGGACCTGAGTTGAACTTCATAAATATGAATATTCTTTTGTTCCTTTTATTTCTTAGGGCCCTCCAAATTGTTGCCCTATTAGAACATTGAGTTGTTTATTTCTCTCTCCCATAATATATCTTTATTTCTAGCTTTACATGTGGTTCTGTTTGTTATCACAATAACCTACCTTTGGGTAATTTTCATCTTACCTGTTTGTTGATCTATTAGGTATCTTCTCTGTACAGTAGGATCTGTATACATAAAATCAAAAGAGGCTCCTGCTAAGGATGTTCTCAAGGACCTTGTAGAAATGTGCCGGGGCATACAACATCCTGTACGTGGACTTTTTCTAAGGAGCTACCTCTCCCAAGTAAGCCGGGACAAGTTGCCAGATATTGGTTCAGAATATGAAGGGTAAGAAAATCTTGTGATTCACATATCATTTTCTCCAGTATATGCCTCTGTAAACTTCCTGAATGCATGATATAGGATGGACTGCAGAATCATCTGATATGCCAGCAGGATGGACTTTATTTTTGTTTGTTTCCACTGTTTTACTTGCTATATAGCTAGAATGTAAATAAAACTAAGAGATTCTCATTTTTTGGTCCCATTGAGAGAACTTAATGTGGGTTTATATGTATACATGATGATTGCAGATAGGGATATACCTTGTTTGTACTTTTTACATATATGATATGAACATGGCATGATTAGATAGGGATTGAATATATTGGCAAGAAAATCTTTGATTTGTAGATATATGCAGTTGCATAAATCGGCAATCATTTGATTTCTTGGTCCTAATAAGAAACTAAAATGGAGAAAGTGGAGTTTGGAGATGGAGAGGAGAAGGAAAAAAAGTAGGAGAAGAGAGAATATGAGAAAGGAGATTGCAAGGGCCTTAAACCCTAGGTTGCATCTCATATCTATTTATATTGATATGTAATACACCCACAATTACTATTATACTCTCATATGATAAATAACAAAATAAAATAACTCTAACACCCTCCCTCAAGCAGGAGCATATAAATCAGACATGCCCAGCTTGCTACATAAATCAGAAAATGGACCACGAGCAAGTGGTTTGGTGAGGATATCACCTAATTGATCCTCTGACCGAACATAAGGAGTGACAATCTGTTTCTTCAGCAACAAATCACGAACAAAATGACAATCCACCTCGATATGCTTCGTGTGCTCATGAAACACCGAATTACTTGCGATAAACATTGCCGACTGATTATCACAATACATTTCCATCGGAATAGGAATCATAATCCCCATTTCATGAAGAAGAAACTGCACCCACATCATCTCAGAAGCTGTATGAGCCATTGCACGGTACTCGGTCTCTGCACTAGAACGAGCCACAACATTCTGCTTCTTACTACGTCACGTGACAAGATTGTCATCCGCAAACGTACAATAGCCAGAAGTAGACCAATCACTGCGACTGCCTGCCCAATCAGCATCACTGAACCCAGTCATCGTAAGCAACTGGGAAGGTTTGTACAACAAACCCTTTCCAGATGCACCCTTCAAGTATCGAAGAATGCGAGAGATAGCCTCCCAATGTGATTGCCGAGGGGCATGCATAAACTGACCAACTACTCCAACTGCATATGCGATGTCTGGTCGAGTAACAGTAAGATATATAAGTTTGTCAACCAAACGTCTATAATATCCAACATCCTCAAATAACTCTCCCCTGTCAGCATCAAGCTTGTCATGATAATCCATAGGAGTCTCAACTGGCCGACACTCCAACATCCCAGTCTCGGAGAGCAAGTCTAGAACATACTTGTGTTGTGACAGATACACACCCTTCTTAGATCGAGCAACCTCGATTCTAAGAAAATATCGAAGAAGACCCAAATCCTTAGTATGAAACTGACGGCTAAGGTAGGCCTTCAAGTCCACAATCCCAGCATGATCACTCCCAGATATAATGATATCATCAACATAAACAATCAACACGATAATACCTGCTGAGGAAGAATGGCAAAATACTGAATGATCTGATGTGGTGCGCCGAAAGCCATACTGAATGAGAACTGAACTGAATTTGTCAAACCAAGCACGAGGTGACTCTTTCAGTCCATATAATGCTTTCTTCAATCGACATACGAGTTTTTTATTTCCTGCTACAATATATCCCGTCGGTTGATCCATATAAACCTCCTCCTGTAAGTCACAATGCAAGAAAGCATTATTTATGTCCAGCTGATATATAGGCCATTGGTGATTAACCGTCACAGAAATAAGAATCCGAACTGAAATCAGCCGAGCCACTGGAGAGAAAGTCTCTATATAATCCACACCATATGTCTGAGTATACCCTTTGGCAACCAACAATGCCTTGAGGCGCTCAACAGAACCATCATGATGATACTTAACAGTGTACACCCATCTACAACCCACTGTCTGCTTTCCAACAAGAAGTGATCTAAGCTCCCAAGTCTGATTTTGATGTAAAGCATACATCTCATCCATTGCATTTTTTCAACCAGAAGATGACATAGCCTGCTTGTAAGTTTTGGGAATGGAAATAGAAGACAATGAAACAGCAAATGCATGAAAAGATGATGAAGTACAGTGTAATGAAACATAGTTAGAAATGTGATGCTTATTCTTTGTGGTACAAAGACATTTTTTTTTCTGAGAGCAATAGGAAGATCATCCAGATCTGTGGTAATGGGAGCAGAAACCTCATGCACGGAAGATGATTGGTTGAGGGCTGAATTCTGCAGAACCACTGGTCTGTCCTTGGATCTCTGATAAACCTGTAAATGGGGAATGGAGACAGAAATTGATTCAGAAATGACCGGAAGTGGTATAAAAGATATCAAATCTGTTGTAAAAGGAATACAAAGGTCTCCTGAAGGAAAAAAAAGGTAGACTTAAAGAATGTAACATCCGCACTGACATAATATTTGCGTGACTGTGGACTGTAACAACGATAACCTTTTTGAGTATGGGGATAACCAAGAAAGACACTTCAGAGATCTAGGATGAGCCAACTTATCTCGATTAGGTTCCAAGTTATGAATAAAAGCGACACACTCAAACACTCGAGGAGATAAGAAAAAATGTGCGACATCTGTATGTAATATGGTAAATGGAACTTTGTTATTTAATACAGATGACGACATACGATTAATTAGATAACATGCAGTAAGAACGACATCTGCCCAATACTGTTTATGGACATGCATATTGAACATGAGAGTTCGAGCCATATGTAAAATGTGTCGATGTTTGCGTTCGGCTATACCATTTTGTTGAGAGGTGTGGACACAACTGGTTTGATGAATCATACCACGATCAACACAGAAACTGTTCACAGAAGATTGAGTATACTCCAAAGCGTTATCAGAACACAGAATTTGATACGTTTATCAAACTAAACATTCATTATAAAAGGCAGATACCACATCTGGAAACTCATATCTTTCTTTCATTAAATAACACCAAGTCATTCTGGAATAATCATCAATAAAAATAATAAAATACTGAAATCCTTTAGGACTTTTGACTCTAGATGGACCCCAAATATCGGAATGAACAAGATCAAAAGACTCTAATTGACGACTCTCACTACGACGAGGAGAGGGAAGGAACTACGATGATGCTTGCCTAACTGACAAGTCTCACATTCAAGACTAGAAACATGACTCAAACTAGAAACAACTTGACGCAACTTAGCCAAAGACGAATGTCCTAAACGATAATGCCACTGCAACGGAGAAGTAGAAACAAACTGAAGGCCTTTCCAGGTAGATCCAAGTAGTACAGTCCATCTTTTTTATGTCCCGAACCAATTATCTTCTTCGTCCCGAGGTTCTGAAAAACACGAATTGAGAGAAAATGTCACAGAACATTGAAGAGATTTGGTTAACTGGCTCACAGATAACAAATTAAATAAAAAATTAGGCACATATAATGAATCAAATAATGATAGTGACTGAGTAGGGTGAATGACACCTTTCCCAAGCACATGACAAGTAGACCCATCAACCAAGATAATATTATGTTTCATGGAACTACGATTATGAAAGAGATGTTATACCAGACACGGGAGAGCTTGCTCCTGAGTCGATGATCCAAGAGGTGGATGGTGACTGGATTGCCACAAAAGCAGGATTACCTATATGTGCCATGGTTGCAGTAGGTTGAGAGGTGGTACTAGCAAGTGTGTTCAATTTTTGGAGGATCTGTTCAAATGGAGATGAGGTATCGGACGTTGAAGTCTGATTGAAATCCGAAGTATCATCTTTGGGAGCATAAGTGGTGACCTGGGACTGCATATTTTCATCATACACTTGATGTGCATATTATGGTTTGTCCCACTTGTCCCAACAATAGTCTTCCACATGACTGAGCATTCCACAATAGTTACACTTCCGTGGTTGACCACGGCCACCACCACCACCACCACCGCGGCTACCACCACCACCGCGGCCACCACGACGACCGTTGTCTCTACCACCACGGCCTCCTCCTCGACCAAAACTAAGACCACCATCTTTACCGCCACGTCCACCACCACAACCAACAACACTATAAATTAGGACAAAATAGTCAGTACTCGGCACCACAGAACTCTGTCCCAGAAAGGTACGATTGAGACGGGAGAAAGTATCCGCCACCATAGGTAACCGCTCTCTAGCAAAGATTTGAGCTTTATAAGGTTCGAGCGCAGAATCCAAGTCGGTTAGGATAAGTGAAACATGAAACTCTTCCTTCTGTCTCTGATCTTCCTTCAAATAAGTAGTAACATGATGATATTGAAGCAGTTCTTCCCACAAAGCCTTCTTTGAAGCCAGATATTCATTCATAGGCTTTCCATTTTGTTTTGTATTAAACAATAACTCGTACAACTCATAGATACAAGCAATGTTTCGCTTCTGCGAATATGATTCTTCCAGAGATGTCCAAATCTGTTTGCTTGATTCACACCACTGAACATTAGCAACGATATGTGGTTCCGTACTATGCCACAACCACTACATAACGTATGCATCTGCACTCATCAAATCTTCATACTCAGCGAAAGTTTCAGGCGGGGGGTTCTTCCGTCAAAAAATTCAACTTCTTCTTCGCCCTTAACACTACTTTGATAGACTTGGACCAGGCAAGGTAGTTCGCACCATTGAGTTTCACCGCTGTAATCGACTTTTCCAGTTCATCATTATGAATAACAGTAAAAGGAGGACCACCTCCGCTACCACCACCACTATTAACCTTGCTAGAAGATTTGGTCCCACCATACTTGCAGATGTAACAGAAAGACGAGGTCTTTGAAATCCTAGATCTCACAACGAACCTCAACCGACGACGAATAACCAACGGAGATCTGTATAAACCCTAGATCTCATAAAACGAACCACGAACGACCACGAACAACGAACGACGAACGGCGAATCATGAAAAGTAGACGAAAAACAGCCAAAAAAAGTAGGAGAAGAGAGAATATGAGAAATGAGATTGCAATGGCCTTAAACCCTAGGTTGCATCTCATGTCTATTTATATTGATATGCAATACACCCACAATTACTATTATACCCTCATATTATAAATAACAAAATAAAATAACTCTAACAGAGAAGATGTGGTAAAAACAGAAAAACAGATCATAGAAAAACTAATGACACAGAAGCAACATCAAAGTACGAATCTACTTATGCTTTATTGTGATATTTTGGAAGGCATTATGTAACTGGTGACTGTGCACATAGTATCATAATTAGTTGACTGTTTGCTGATTTTCTTCTTTTCATCTGTTACATGTAAAAGGGAAAACCAGTATTGTAGCAAGGGTATGATCATCAGTTCTAGCAAGGGTATGATCATCAGTTCCTTCTTTAATAGCCAGTAATGAACATTTAGGCACATGAGCTGTGGGTAGACTTTTGACATACATCCTAGGTTCCTTGTAATCATGCACTGAACCAGGATTCAGTGATATGTGGGACCAAGAACATAAGCACATTTTTTGGCCAAAAAAATGGGTTGGGGGGTGGGGGGGGGGGGGGGGGGGGGGTGGGGGCGTTGATACATCAAGTGTTTCTGAAATTTGGAAAACTTATACCGGAAATTTTCGAAGTTTTCAGAAGGTGGGGGACCATTGCACCCTCAAACCATTGCTTGTAAAGTTTAATCAATTTTTAGGTCTTGAAAGGTAGATTTTAGATAATAACATTTAGGACGTCGATATGTGATGATTGACAATTTTCTTTTCTTTTCATATAACCAATAACCATTTTGAGATGCAGCAACCATAAGTTGCCTTTTGGCATTCATCAAGCTTGGAATGATCTTTTGTAATGTATTCTAAATCGAAGTAGAACGAAAAGGATGCAGAGGTGCTTGATTAGAATAATAAAAGAAGAAGAGATTGGGGAACAAGAAGAAGAATTAATTCAAGAAGGGAAAAAGAGGAGTTTAAGAGTTCTAAAGATAAAATTGTATTAAAAAAATAATAATTAGATGATTGTCTTACAAAAGTGTTGACCTCTTATTTATAGAGGTGGACAAATCTTAAAAAAGAAGTTTGTAATTAGAGGAGTCACCATAAAGGAGTTATGTTAAAAATAGAATCACTAAATAGGAGTCTTACTAAAATAGAGTAACCAAATAAGACTCATAGTAAAAATAGAATCGTCACTTATAGGTAAGTTCTCATTAAAGAGGAACCGAAGTAATTCAGTTACTTCTCCTGCTCGATGTCCTATATCAGTCCTCCCTTCATTGAAAAAGAACACAACCTCGTGTTAGCAGTAGCAAGAGCTGAATTATCATGACCATAGAATGGAAAGATATCTTGCACATTGAAGGTTTTAGAGATATTAAAAGTGTCACGAAGATCTATCACATAGGTATTGTCACTTATCTTGTGCAACACCTTGAAAGGTCCGTTCTTCTTCTTCTTGGTTTTATTGTATGTGTTAGCTGAAAATCTTTCTTTGCATAAGAATATCATCACAGAATCTCCTTCAACAAATGTCTTCAATCTTTGATGTTTATCTGTATCGGCTTTGTACTTGTCATTCGAGAGTTGAAGTGTGGCTCGAACTTCATAATGAACTTGAGTAGATTCTCCAACATATGATTTGCAGAAACATTGGTACATGGAACCTTTTGTAACATTACTAGATCAATAACATGGTTAAGTCCTTTAGAATAAACAATAAACAATCTCAAAAGGCATTTTATCTGTGAAACGGTTTACCGAAGTGTTATAGACAAATTCCATGTGAGGTAGGAGAATATCCATAGTCTTGGGTCTGTTACCACATTTAGCATGAATCAAGTTCCCTAAGGAACGATTTACAACTTCAGTTTCTCTCTCTCTTTGCGGATGTGATGTGCTATTGAACTGCAAAGATGTGTCCTAACTCATCCAAAGAGTTTTCCAAAAGTAACTTAAGAACTTTGTATCACGATCAGAAGTAATTGATTTGAGAACACCGTGAAGACGAACCATCCCTTTGAAAAACAAGAAAGCAACATGTGATGCATCTTACGATTTTTTGCAAGCCACAAAATGTGCCATCTTAGAATATCGATCAACAACGACCATAACCGAATCAACATGTCGTTGAGTACGAGGTAGCCCCAAAACAAAATCCATACTAACATCAACCCTAGGAGCATCCAGAATGGGTTGAGTATAGAGATTAGAGACCCGTGTTTTTTGTATGTCCCTTGGATTGTTGACAAACAAAACACTGTCGAACAAGTTTGTCAACATTCCTTCTTAAAGTAGGCCAATAGTAGCGTTCTTCAACTAAAGTAATTGTTTTATCACGTCCAAATGTCCACCAAGTCCTCCGGCATGCAATTCACTAACTAGATTTTTTTGGAGAGAAACTTGAGGAATGCATAGACAATTACCTTTGAAAAGAAAGTCATCTTGAATATGAAAATCATTTCGCCCGGTCCATCTTGAAACATTTGGACCATATTGATTTGATATCATCATCATCATCCACATATAAATCCTTAAAATAATCAAAGGCAGAACCACATACGTATCACAATAAGGAGATGTCACGCCTACTCAAAGCATCAACTTTGTTCAGAACACCACTTTTATGCTTGATAGAGAAAGTGTATGTATTGATAGTAGAATGCCATCTATAATGCATGTGATTCACCTTTGCAGAAGTTTTGAGAAATTTAAAAGCTTGGTGATTCATATAAAGAATAGACTCCTTTAGAGTCAAATAAGGATGCCAATTCTTGATGGCTTGTACTACTACAATCAATTATAACTCATAATTTGAGCACTTTCTTCTTCTTACTGAATTCTTGTCACTATAGAAAGCAATGGGTGACCTTCTTGAGAAAGAACGATGCCTATACCAACAATGGAAGCATCACAATCAACTTCGACGAGTTTACTAAAATTATGCATGCGAAGAACAAGTGCAGTACATAACTTTTCCTCGAGACTTGAGAAAATGAAAACTCTTATCTGCGGCTTCATTCCATTGTAATTTTTCTTGCTTCAAACAATCAGTAAGAGGGGGCAGCGATAGAGCTAAAATTCTTCACAAAAACGTTGATAGAAAGTAGCCAATCCATAAAAGCTATGAAGTTATGAACATCATAATGGTTAGTGGGAGTAGGCTACTCGTATATAGCTTTTACCTTGGTTTCGTCACCATGTATGCCTTTGTCCGAAATCACATAGCCGAGTACTAGATGACACTTCTTCAAGTTCAAGTACAATAAATTGTCACGAAGTACTTCAAGCACTTGTCGAATGTGAGAGAGATGCTCTTGAATACTACGACCGACTAAGGATCAAGATGTCATTAAAATAAACAATAACAATTTTTTTGAGAAAATGTTGCAAAACCTCATTCATGAGTGGCATGAAAGTCCGGAAGCATTAGACGAGCCAAAAGGCATCACAAGCCACTCATATAAGCCTTCTCTTGTTTTGAAAGCACTTTTCCATTCATTACCTGGTCGTATGCAGATTTGGTGATATCCACTACGACGATCTGTAAAGATAGTGGAACCGGTTAGCATATCGATCATGTCATCAAGCCTTGGAATGAGAAAGCGATATGTAATAGTAATATTTGTTAAGAGCACGAAAATCAGTACACATTCTTTAACCTCCATCTTTCTTAGAAACCAAAAACACCGGAAAAGCACAAGGGCTCTTACTGTGTTTAATCAATCCCTTTGTCAAGAGCAGTGTTCTAAATGGTGCCCGCCTAGGCGGCACCTAGGCGGTCGTTCTCCGCACCGCTTTTGCCGTTGACGTCTTGGCGATGGAGTAGACGGCCATCGGAGGTTTGGCGGCATGTGCGGAGGTGAGTACGTGGCACACGGTATACTCTAATTCAAATTCTGTAGTAGAATGAGTTAGGCGGCGGTGTAAGCGAACGTCTAGACGGAACAATACCTGACTAGATATTTTGCAAGCATTATGGATCTATGAGTCACTTTTACATGACTTAAACTTTATAAATCTTTGTTGTACAACTTAGCTATGCATAAAAAACCCTTAAAATATACATATTATGCAAAAACAATAGTAAAATAGTAAAAAAATATCCAAAATGTATCAAACGTTTAGGCGGCGCCTAGGTGTCATAGGCGGTAGACGGACCCTTTCCGCCGCGCACCCGCCTACCGCCGTTTAGAACATTGGTCAAGAGATCTTCAAATTGTTCTCGAAGAATGGAATGTTCACTTAGATTCAATCTATAATGTGGTAGATGAGGAACATAGGCTCCTGGGAATAAGTCAATGTTGTGTTGAATGCAATATTACCAGGATCGTGGGTCGCTTTGGTACGTGGTACGAGTACGCGGTATGGTACCTCAGCCGGTACGCGGTGCGGTGGGGGTAGGTTTATTCGGTACGTTATTTGGGGTCACTATTCGTTTTTATCTCGGTCGTCTTTTGTACCATATACAATTATATAGAAGTATACACCAAATATCATAAGTTCATAACCAAAGCCATCAAAATCCAAGTGAAGGAAAGCATAGACAACATTCTTGTAACTAAACCAAATATCATAAGTTCATAACCAAAGCCATCAAAATCCGGATCGCTAAATTTGATGAACGGGTCACGAACGCACCCCGTTCGGGGTCGTTCGTCCCAATTCGTGGGACGTAGGGGGGGTTGGCGAATTAGGCAACTATGGTTGAATGTCCCGCAATAGTGGCAACACATTTGGTAATTCATCTGGAATCAAAGAATCAAATTCTTATATTAAAGGCTTCACCTTGGGAGGAATTTCTACGTCGGATTTGGCATCTTCATGAGAACTGAGAATATGCTTTATAACACTATCACTATGTAAATCAAAGCATAAGCTTCAATATCCTTGTATCGCTTGCATTACGAGCCAAGGAAGAATTCTGTGAAGGAAGTAAATTATTTCTTTGACCATCTTTCGTGAAAGTGAAAGTATTATCGAAGCAGTTGTGTATAGCCTTCATATCATATTGCCAAGGTCTTCCAAGTAGCAAGTGTCACATTCAGAGGAATTACATCGCAAAGTACTGAATCGATATAAGGTCCTAACTTGGAATCGATCATGCACTGTTTAGTAACCTTATAAGAGAAATCATCTGGAACCCAACCAATATACTAAGGAGATGGGTGTGGCATAACCAGTAAACCCAAAATTTCTACAACTTGGTGAGCAACAAGATTTTCAGCACTACCACCATTAATGGCCAATTTAGCCAACTAATCATTGATCTTGCACTTGGTGCGAAAAATACTATTCCTTTGAGACGAAGTAAGTTGAATGATAAGCAAAGGATGACAAATAAGCATATGAGAACATTCTTTATTGTGAATTTGATTAGACATCTTGTTTCTCATAGGCAGTATGACCTTTATTAACGCTGTTTCCATCCTTATTATCATATTCAACATAAGCAAGTATTTGTTTTCGACATGCGGCCGAAGAATGTTCTGGACTACCACACTTGTGAGATTTTTCTCCTCTAAGTTTAGCGTAAGGGTTGGTGGATTTGGTGGTTTGGGTAAGGTTGTGGTGGTGGTTCTTGAAATTTTGGTTATTGCGGGTAGGTTAGCGATTATGTTGGAAATTAGATCGAATACAATATTGGAAGTTTGTTTTAGGTGGTGGGGTGGATGTAGTATATAGTACTATGGTGGGAGTAGAGAGTAAAGGAGGGTTGTAATTAGTGAAATTTCTGCAGTAGGTAGAACTTCGAGTATAGGTGTTGGAGGAAATATAAGGGGGGATCATGAGAAGAATAGTTGATATTTTGTTGTTGTCATAACTCATAAGTTGGTGATGGGTCATGGTAAGAACGAGAGGAGTGGTTGCAAACTTTCCATGTCGTTTGTGTAGTTTGTTCTAAAGAACTCTCAATATTAATAGCCATATGAATTCCTTCATCCATAGAATGTGCATGTGTCAATACCTTCTAATCACCCGCGTAAAGAGATCAATTGTTCATGTGTCTTTGCAATTACACTGAGCAAGCAAATTATAAAAGTTTGTCATGTATTCGTCAACTGTTACAACACCATGCCTACAATTTTGAAGCTTTGAAAACAATTGTTGAATCATTTGGTAAAAAATTGGCATGCAACAAAATTTTCATCTCCCCAAGTGTGGATGTTATTTTTACCAATACAACGACGTTCTTCGATTAAATTTAACCAGCATCATCAGAAGCAAACACCTTTCAACTTATAAACTACCCTCTTAACTTGTTTATCTAATAATATATCTGTGAAATCGAAAAACAAAATGTTCATATTCCCAATCTAATTAAGTTTCAATTTTAAAAGTATGTGAGAACGTAGATGTCACGCCCCACTCTCGATAATCAAGTCAGCAGAGACGTCATGTCGTACAAGTCTAAATTGACTTGAAAAAGGCAAGACAAATTGATTCATACCTCTTGTGTTCTAAAATTCGCTAGACGGATTTAGTGCGGCGGAGGGCCGCCTAGCACATGCGCCAAACTGATTTTTTGTTTAAATTTGAAATCCATAATATAAATTTGAAATTTGAAATCCAAACATGTTCTAAATCCATAATACAATTCATAATTTTTTTAAATTTGAAATCCATATTACAAATTTGGATTTCAATGTTCTAAATTTAAATCTAATCTTAAAATCTAAACAACATATCCATAATACAACTAAGCGTAAAAAAACTCAAAATCCGTAGGGCCGTACAGGGCCGCATTGGCCCGTATATGCCAATTTTTAGAACACTGCATATCGAAATAATAACAATTGAAACTGATCACATTTAAAAGACAACTGAAAGGAAATTACATGCTATGGAATATCCAATCAATCGAAAGAGTGAAAGTCTAAAAAGATTACAATCAAATTTCTTTTCCATACATTATACCCAAATCATAGTTATAAAACACCTCAAATAAAACTATATTCTAGGAGCAAGCTATCGCCTCAAGCTTCAGTATTCTCTCTCATACCTGAAATGCAATGGTCATCATTTGGGATGTACTGGTGAATGAAAAAACAATACTCACCTAAAAGCAGACACTAAGTAGTCATGTGAGTCGCAAAACATCTTTCTTTATAAAGTGGTCTTTCTATTCATTTTCTATTTCCATTTCATGCAAATACTTTAAGAAACATTCTATTCTATTATGAAATTTATTAGGGCTGTTCCTTTAGTAATAAACCATATTCGTTCTATTTTTGTCCATCATAACAACATACAATATCTTCATTCTTTATACCTTAGGGACATATTAACATTCTTGGAAGAAAAGAACATAGAAGGTTTAAGTAACACAAGTTTAGTACTAAGCGTCTCATCCCATCCTACAAAACAAGGATTACACCATTATAGGATTCTGTAATTTTTTCTCTCTCCTAAACAAATGTTAGCGGTCACATTTATAAGCGTCACAAGTTTGTTCATGCAATGCATGCAAAACAATTGTCATTAACATGCGTCCTAACTATATAAAGGTCTATGGGTGACTCCCCATAATTAGAACAATGGCTAACATTATCAATTTCATAGGGTCTCCTAGCTCAAGCATTACCGAAAATCTCTCCTAGGCTGAATGAGTGTTTTTCATTATTAAAAGTTTTAGAAACTTCATTATCAATGGTTTTCGTCGTGGAAGCATAGGTGACTTTTAGATCGGTGAGAGCAATGTGTTTGGAAGGGTGTTTGTTTTTGTTTTGATCATCAATAGTCTTGCTAGAAAAAGCTTCGATGGATTGTTCTCGAAGATTCATACTTGAAATGATTGGATCTTCTTCTTTAGTTCTTCTATACTTGTGTTGAACTCATCGTATTGTGTATAATGTTTTGGAGGAAATTTTCTCAATCTTCAAAGAAAATTGTCTAGTTTATATCCAAAGCTTTTGAATCGAAGGATCAATGGAGCCATAGATTATGATTGTTTGCTCTGATACCACTTGGTGTATTCTAAATCGAAGTAGAACAAAAATGATGCGATGATCCTTGATTAGAACATGAAAAGAAGAAGAAGAGATTGGGTAACAAGAAGAAGAATTAATTCAGAGAAGGAAAAAAAGGAGTTTTAAGAGTGCCTAAGTAAATTGTATTGAAAAATAATAACTAGATAACTGTCTTACAAAAGGGTCAACCTCTTATTTATAGAGGTGGACAAATAAAAAAAGTGGAAGTTTATAATTAAAGGAGTCACCATAATGGAGTCATGTTAAAAATAGAATCACTAAATATGAGTCATACTAAAATAGCATAACCAAATAAGAATCCTAGTAAAAATACAATTGCTACTTAGATAGGAAAGTTCCTATTAAAACTGAAGTAATTCAGTTACTTAGTTACTTCTCCTGCTTGATGTCCTACGTCATCTTGTTATTCTAGTCAATGCATACGTGTGAAGAAGAGCAAGGCAATAACTACAATTGGATCAAAACATGTATGCATGGCACTCTCTACATGCATTACTCTCTACTCCCTAGATGCATTACAAAATTTGGTGTGAAGAATTTTGACTGTGGAGGCATACTTTACTTGTCCTTGTTTTGCAGAGGAAATGAGTCATTGTAACATTTTTCTGGTACTTGTACGCAGTATTGACAACCAAGTACCTACTTGGAGAAAGAGAAATGGACTAGCAGTAGCACTAGCAGTAGCACTAACACTAAATTGTAATTTTTGCAAATGTCGTGTGGGTACGCGAAGGATGATTTATATATGTGACCAATGTCTTTACCGTTGTAAACCTATGGTCTATGTTGCACGGACACGCCAAAATGGTGTCCATGTCAGCGTGTCAGTGTCCAGTACATACTGGACAAGGATTTGCCTAGATACAGCTTGGACATGGTCAAATTCGTTCTGGAGTCTGGACATGCCTGTGGACAGTTGGATAGTAAACCCATTACGAAACTGGGCTAAATTTGGCTTGGATTCATCCATGGTAGTCAAAGGCGCGCATCGCAGTAAGACGCAGCATCTGTGCCTCGCACCTCACTAGGCGAGGCTTATTTCTTCGGGCGCACCCAAGGTGCGCCTTAGGTGCGTCTTTCAGCAAGGCGCACCCTAGAAAAGGCGTGCCCAAACGTGCCTTATGTATTTTTTTACAAAAAACTTTAAGGCCCTAGCCCTTATCTCATACAAGTGGGAGGAAGGTAGCATTTTTCACGGTTGCCAAAGTTTGCTATATTTGAACTTGAAAAACCAAAAGTTACTAAAAACGTGGTAGGAAGAATACAAATTCTTGTTAGTTCTGATGAGTGCTATTGTTGTTCTGCTAGTTCACTTGGAGTGCAGTCAAATGCGTGCCTTTCCATGAAGCGCAAGTAGTTAAGGCACGCCTTGAAAATATTGTGATTTTTTTTACACATACCAATTTTTTAATGCTTTTTTTGTATATTATTTTTTATTGCTATTTTACTTTTTTTTATAGTGCTTTGTATACTTTTTATGCTCTTTTTTTTTTACTTTTTTGTGTATACTGTTGTTTTACTTTTTTTTATACGGTTTCTTAAACTGTTTTTTAATACTGTTTTGTATATGAACATACTGCTTTTTTTATTGTTTTGTATACTATTTTTTATACTGTTCCTGCAAACGAAATTCTTACTATCTTATCTGTATTTTTTATTATTTTTATTTTGTATACTATTTTTATACTATTCTCAGTATATTGTTTTCTGTATTGTTTTTTCTTTACTGTTACTGCATCTAGTAGTTCATATATATATATATATATATATATATATATAATTTCTATCTTTCGATGAAATCAAGTTCCGTTAATTTAAATTATCCTTGAAAAGCACTACTTTTTATACTGTTCTCAGTATACTATTTTTTTACTGTTACTATATATATATATATATATATATATATATATATATATATATATATATATATATCATTTTCATCTTTTAATGAAATCAAGTCCTGTTAATTTAATTTGAATTATCCTTGAAAAACACTTGAAGAATAACTTAAAACTTCAATTCAAAAGGTACTCCTGTGTGTGTGGATATATATATATATATATATATATATATATATATATATATATATATATATATCTCGCATCGCTCGGGCGCACGTCTTAAAGTGCGTCTTGCACCTCAGACGATATAGACCCTTTGTGCCTCGAGTGTGCCTTGCGCCTTTGACTACCTTGGACATGGTTATGTTTTATTTAATTTTATTTCTTACATTGCTAATTCATGTATTTATTTATGTATTTATTTTTTTATTTTATTTTGTGTCTCACTTCGTTCGGGCGCACGTCTTAAGTGCGCCTTGCGCCTCAGGCGAAATTGGCCCTTTGTGCCTCGAGTTCGTCTTGCGCCTTTGACTCCCTTGGATTCATCTATTCCCTTCTGTAACCAAAGGGAAGTAAAAAAAAGGCAGAGGAGAGGAAGAAAGAAGAAAAAGCACCAAAGAGGAAAATAAAGTTTACCTCTTCAATTGATGCCCATTTGTCTTTGCATCTTCAGTTGAAAAATAAGAGAGAAAGAGGGAAGATAAAGAGATGAGAGCCATACATGGTAGTCAAAGGTGCACCTCGCAACAAGGCATAGCAGCTGTGTCTCGCACCTCATTAGGCGAGACGGCTTTCTTCGGGCGCACCCAAGGCGCGCCTTTCAGCAAGGCACAACCAATAAAAGGCGCGCCTAGACGCACTTTATATGTTTTTTTACAAAAAAACTTTGAGGTAGGGAGATAGCCCTTACCTCGTACAAGTGGGAGGGATGTCTTTTCCACGTTTGCTAAAGTTTGCTACAGTCAAACTTGAACAACTAAAATTTACTAAAAGCGTGATAGGGAGAATACAAATTTTATTAGTTCTGTCGACTGATACTGCTGCTTTGCTAGTTCACTTGATTATGTTTTAACATGTTTTTGTTGGTTTTAATATGTTATTTGGTTTTATTTCTTACATTATATATATATATATATATATATATATATATATATATATATATATATATATATGTTTCTCGTTTCGCTCGGACGCGCGCCATATGTGCGCCTTGCTCCTCGTACAATATGGACCCTTTGCGTCTCGAGTACGCCTTGTGTCTTTGACTACCTTGGAGCCATATATCATTAGTTGTGACTATTAATGCAGCCACTAATGCGCCTTTTGAATCAATATCATATTTTCTCTTTTCTAAGTGAGTCCACAGTCATTAATGTTCTGTTACGTTTTTTATTCCTATAGAGACCACTCTTATATATAATATATACTAGTTATCCCCGTGTCACAGGCACTCCTTGATAATCCGATTTTTGATTTTGCTTCTCATTGATATCATTTAGTAATATTTTTAATTAGTTTTAAGGTTTGTTTTACATATACACGTGTCATATTGGTAGCCATTTGATATGCTTCCTATCTTTTAATTGTGACCCTTCTTTATCCTTTTTATGTTTTGGCGGAAAATCCACTTCGCTTTACAAACACACCCCTATCCTATTTTTTTGGTTTTGAAAATGTACGTATCCCAAATCCATATCATGTTTGTACCCCTATCTGTATTGGTGCAACATAGCCTATGGTTGAGAAGCATATTGACTATCGACACACACACACCCCTATCCTATTTTTTTGGTTTTGAAAATGTCCGTATCCCAAATCCATATCGTGTTTGTACCCCTATCTGTATTGGTGCAACATAGCCTCTGGTTGAGCAGCATATTGACTATCGAAGGCTCTATGGTCATTACCAAAATGCTTCAATCAGTTCTCAACCTCTAAGTTGGTCAGGATTTCCAGTCATGAACTATTGAAAGACGGGACTTATCATAAAGTTAGAATGTTAGTTGGCAACTAGGAAAAACCTAACTTATTGAACGTGAAGTTCAAGAACATTCCATAAAGAGGAATCCTCTATATTTTCCTAGACCAAAATTGGCTAGATGAGTTCAGAAGATTATGGGAATAGTATAAAAAAATAGAATGCAGGGTGAAGGACCGGAAGGGGATTTTTGTGGTTACTCTTTTCTATAAATATACTGTTTTTGGCTTCACCACTCATCTAAATCCTAGTCTTTATTTTAAAGCTCATTTGACTTTCAGGTTTTCTGCCTTTTGCACTGGGTGCTATGCTTAGCTTTGCACTCTTGTTAATTCTTTTGATATCTTACGCGATGGGAAGATCGTACAACACTTTGCAGGCATGTCTATTTTGTTAAAGTCATGTTACTCCCTTGATACTTCATCATTATGATTAAACGACTTGTCTTTCCTTTTTCTTGATAACTGCTTTAGAATACCCCCCTAAGACTTTCTCAGACGTACTTTAGCTTGACCATCTTCCTATAGTTTCTTTAGTGCCATCGCTGAAATATCCTGTTTCCAGTTGAGGTTAGGTTGTGCGGCTTAGCGATCACTATTTTAAAAATCGGCCTAGCCGGCGTCTAGGAGCTGGGCGCCCAGTGTCCGGCCGATGTCCGCCTAGGCGCCCACCTAGACCACCGACCCCGACTATGCATGTTTTGGGGGTTTTATGGACTTTTTCTGCAATTTTTAGTAGGTTTTTTTGGGGGGTTATTATTATTTTTGAACCGCATCGCCTAGACGGACGGTGCTAGGCGCCCGGTGCCCGCCCGCCTAGCGCCTTTTACAACCTTGTTAGCGATTCAAGAGTTCTGAATTCTGAATTCTTTGTGCCTGTGGCAAGTGATTACTTTGATGAAGCTCTTTTTGTAGTATCTGTCCATTGGTTTTTCCTAGTCATGGGAAATGGGCTCCCATGAAGCACGGGTACTTCAAAAAGCTTGGTGTAAACATACTGGTATATTCCCATTGGTACGAGCATGCCTGGGTACATATTGGCTAGATGCCAAAATTCTTTTATATTTTTGATAAATCGAGTACGCCTTGTGTATGAGCCTCTATGAGGCAAAGTGTGAACTTTGAGCTGCTCCCCTCTTTGGGACCTCTTACGGCGTTGATGATGGCAAATAGAGAACGGCACCAATCAATATAGGTAAAAAAAATTAATTACATGTAATTTTCTTTTTAGCTTTCGATAGGATCTTATTTTCCAAGTAACTAGTTGTGCCCCTGAGATGATAGGACACCTATAACAAATCTTACTATATTACCTACTTGTCCAGATGCCTTGAGGAGAATGGAAGAGGGGAACCTTTACAAATTGTGCTATTGTTAAATGACATAAAAATTTATAACAAAAAAAATGTAGTTTGGTTTACCTGTTACATTTGTGCGAATGCCATTCTTTGGGTTAATGTGTCATAGAGGTGGATGCAATTACCTATAAAATTGTATCATCTTACCTCTTGTTTACTCGTTATAGTCTACCGGAACTTAGAAGGTGTTACTTGGTTGTACGAGCTTCAACTGCCCTACTGCATAGTCACGTTGTAGTTCTACCCGCTAACTGGCAGTTTAGGTTTTATATCCCCCTCATGATCAGGTTGAAAACTGTTTGTAAATTTTTTTTCTGTTTATTTATGGAGCTTTTTTATGGTCCATAGTTGAACAATGTTCTAAAAATCAGCATGTTCGGCGAGTAGGCACCCTTAGGCCGAAACGAAAACTCCTTATTCGGTGGTATAATGCGGTTGTGTCTTTGTGCGGCCCTGTTCGGCGCCTTGTGCGGCTTGTGCGTCTTTGTGCGGCTTGTGTTGGAAGACTATGGAGAGGAAGACTTTGATGCTTAGGAGTTGGAATACTTTTTATATTTTGCCATGTTATGTTTTGGATATGTTTGATGGATCATGGATATGTTTTGGATCTCTTATTGTTCATACAAAAGTAAAAAAATACAATGAGGCTGTCTTATTTTTCATACAAAATGATAGTTTGATCCAATGTTTTCATTATTGCAACTTTGTTGAAGTGTTTGGATCCTGTAATAGATAACAATAGACGTTTAGAGAAGAGAGAAATAGTAAATAGAATCCAAATTAGTTAAAAAATACTATATAACCCGATAAGGGAGTAGGAAGAGAAAAAAAAGTATGATACCTATTTAGCGCCTAAGCGGCCTAGACGCTAGGCGTCCCTCCTCCGCACCGAACCCGCACAACGAATTTTAGAACATTGCTTGAACCCATTATGATAGGGGGGAAACTTGGATGATAACAACAACCATGATTAATTATTTTCATACCCGACCATGATTTTAATATCAACTCCTAAACGGTTGACCATTGATATTAAGTTGAGAGCTCTTCGTAGTCAAATTCTTCATTTGAACTTTCTCAAACATCATATTCTACTCCATAGCCAACTCAGTTTTGATGAGGCTAAGCCTGGACCATGAAAACAATGGTGATAGATGAATTTGGTTGGCGGGAACATGCACTTACTGTTTCTACGGTAAGTGCATGTTCCCACCAACCAAATTCATCACCGCCATGGTCTTCATGGTCCAAGTCTTAGCCTCCTCAAAACTGAGTAGGCTAGGGTGTAGAATTTGATGTATTGGAAAGATCAAATGAATATGCAGTTGTGCACATCAGTGTTTTTTTAGATTAAAAGGTCTGTGGACAAGACTTGAAGTTTGTCTCCCGTAATTCAGTCTTGTTCAAGTATAGGACATTGTTTTCCAAGGTCTAATTGCCTTGAATCCTAATGATGAGGTTGTTCTTGGATGAAGCTGCTTTGTGGCATCTTTATCTGACCACAAACTGGTAGTTTCGCTGGAGAGACCTCTGAAAAGCCAATGGTAACATTTTAGACAGTCTACTTGCAAATGCTATTACTGAACTTTTCAATCACACTTTTCAATGTCAATGCTGCTCAGAAATTATACTTGAGCCAACTTCAGTTACAGATTTCTTTTTCGCTTGATTGGATGTTACATATATGCCAACTATAACCACACATTCTAAATTTCTAATCAACACTTTACTTTTTGACTTAATTTCCAACTTGTACTGCCACCTTTCAGGGATGCTGACACAGTTAACGATGCTGTCGAGTTCGTGCTACAAAACTTCACGGAGATGAATAAACTCTGGGTCCGAATGCAACATCAGGTTGGTTTGATATATCTACTGACATTTTATCTTTGTGCTTTCTTGTTAGTATGTAAGGTATTCTAGCACACACATCATGGACTCTAAAGATGTAGAACATGCATGATTCTGTAGCATGGTAGTTAGCTGTGATCATGCAGGTATTTTAGTGATTGTGAAATTATTGATAATGTTAGGTGTTTTGAGTTGAGCCAGAATCGGGATTTCTGGTCTGCAGGGACCCGTCAGGGAAAAGGGGAAGCGGGAAAAAGAGAGGAACGAGCTTCGTGATCTTGTAATATTTGTATCCTTTGACATCCTTCCAGCAAGATAGTATACAAACTTTTTTTTCACATGTGCAGACCTCTCTTTCTAGGTTGGCAAAAATCTGCATGTTCTTAGTCAGATAGAGGGAGTCGATCTTGATATGTACAAAGATTCCGTACTTCCCAGGGTATTGGAGCAGGTAGCAATTGATAGATTTGTATCTAAAGGACACCTTTACTTGGATGTCCTATTAATATCTAATTGGGGTTGTTTTCATAGGTTGTTAACTGTAAAGATGAATTGGCTCAATATTACTTGATGGACTGCATAATCCAAGTCTTCCCAGATGAATACCACTTGCAGACTCTTGAAACATTATTAGGTGCATGTCCTCAGCTTCAGGTGGGTACCTTGATTGCTAACCTTCATGTCATTTTTTGTTGCTTGAACGTCTGCTGTTCTTTGTACATGTATGTTAGAACATGTATATTAGAGCATTATTTCTAATTTTAATAAATGATTTTCTGTTTTTTGATGACATCTTGGTAATAAGATTTTCCGGCCTTTTGATAGCATTTCTGTTTGGAGCTATGTTTAAATTTGGAGAAATTTTGTATGCCCTCCTTTCTGAATGGTGGTTCCACACCATGTTGAAAAGTATATTCCTTTGAACCCCCTTCCTCAGCCAACTGCTTTTATTAAATTTAAAAAAAATCTGAAAAACTGTTATACCCATCTCTATTTTAGCTTAGTTGTTGTTCATCTCCTCTCTCACGTGCTGTACAACACTTCTATATCCTCTCTCTCACATGGACAACTACCCTCCCTCTTAGGCTCACGTATATTGTTTAGGGCATTCCCCTGAATATAACATGACAACGTGAATATTAACATATTACTGCTAGATATAAATTATAACATGATAACATCAAAAATAAAATATTACTGCTAAATATGATAGGTAAACATCAAAAATAACATATTATGCTAAATATTACAAGATAATGTGAAAAATAACATATTAATTAGCACAAAATTTAACAATAACAATACATTACTAAGTGGTTAAGGCATTTAGTATAGAAATGCTATGTTTCGGACTTCCGGGTTCGAATCCCATTGGCTCTTTTTTTTTCTTTTCTTCTTACTACTAGATATAACACATTAATGTCCAAATAACATAAAAAAAATTAGAGATTACTGCTAGATATAACACATTATTGTACAAACAACATAGTACTGCAAGTTATAACATGGTAAGGTTAAAAATAACATATTACTAACACACTTATCAAAGGCATGAGGCGCACAAGGCTTCAGACTCCGCTCCTTAGAACGTATGTGTCACGTCCCGCTCTCAGAATTCTGGATAAATACGGGGACTGACATGACCAACCACACCTTGCAGAATACTGAAGTAAGCCGCAATGTGTTAAAGTTGTCTAGAAGACAGATGGGTGAACTATAGCATGCTATGACGTCGGTCCTAAGGCTGACAAATCCTATTATCTCAATCCAACAACACAAGTACATGAGTATATCATACATGAAAGTAAAGAGGCGTCCCAAATTACATGTCACATATGATCATGAAGTTAGTGAATACAAAATGCTGCACTAGCAGAATTTAATAATACATGATCAAATATACCGACCATGGTCTAATATATATACATCACGTTGACCGAAGTCTCAAAAATATGAGGAAGCATACAACAATAATCACCAAAAGGAATTACTACAAGAACATAATAACAGGGAACCAAAAATGCACACAAGAATTTCTGGCCTCATGGACTCACCGGCCGCATGCACCCACTGGCCGCATGGACTCAGCGAATTTTTCATTCGTTAAGCGAGTGAAAGCACAAGGTGTTCAAGGACACTTGTGTAAATAAGCAGTCATGCGTCCAACAAGATGGACACATGCTGTCAGCATGCAGCAAGAGTTCAGGCTGCATAACTCTCTCGGGTCGCACGGCACTCTCGGCCGCATGACTCGCTGGCCACATGAAGACTTCGTCTTCTCAAACAGCAGGTTCAGCCATGGCCGAAAGCTCCGAAAACCAAAAGAAAATTTGTTTTCTTCATAACAACTTCATTTTAACTTCAAATCAAGTGAAACAAAAGCCAAATTGCACGAAATGAAATGCTCTAACATAAGGAACCACTAGTTTTCGAAAACAAAGTTTTAATATATCAAAACAAGGAAACTCATGGAATACATAAAAATCATAAACTTAAAACTCAGATCTACAAAAATCTATACATCAAAATTCAAAACTTCAAGAACTAAATATGATCAGCAACTCAAGGAAAACATTTTCCATCAAATACATTTTTTAAAACATGTATAAAAATCCGAAAATTCATGACTTCACCATTGAGTAAGATGTACTTGCCTTGGGTGGCTTCTAGTCTCTATCTCTCACGGTCCAAGTCGCAACAACTTTTCCTTAGGGTTAGGGTTAGAGCTAGAGGGAGCTTGAGGGAGAGGAGGAAGAGGAAAATGAAAATGAAGAAGAAGAAAGAGAGGAGAGAGAGAAAAGCTCATATATATATATATATATATATATATAAGAGGAGAGGGAGATGGTTTAGTCATGGGTTCACCCAAAATGAACCGAACCAAGTGTCCATTCTACATGCGGGTCCTAAAGCGGATTTTATGTCAATGGGTATTCTACTGGTCTCGGATAGTCTCTCTCAATAACAGGAACAATAAATAAAATGACAGGAACTAGTATAAGAAATATAGCAGGAATACATTATCAGAAAAAATTAAATTCTAGAAATTCAAGAAATACTAAATCTGGAATCGGGTGTAACAGTATGGGGCGAGGCGCCCTCTGTGAGGTGCGAGCCTCAGTAAGCCTCATAGCGGGGCTCATGCTCACTTGAGATGCACCTCATGCATATGATAATATATGTTTCCTTTTACATATTCTTTTACTAACAAATATATTTTTTCCCAGTGAGTAGGGACCACCTTTGGTTCTGACAATTAATCTCTTGGAAACCTTAAAGTCTCTTAAGGTCAAAAGGAAAAAAAAATCTAACTTTCAAAAGCTTTGCTGCTCGGTAGATCAAAAGAAAAAGGAAAAATGAAAGAAGGAAAAAAAACCCACATCATTTATATTCATGCCCGATAACTACTTTGTAACGTCAACTTTCAATATCTATTACATATACTTGTATGGTTTTTTTTTTTTTTTTTGAATAAATGTGCACCATGCCTTCATCAGGCTCTCACCTTCACCTCACACCTCGGTCTTTTACACCTTTCATGCCTTTGTGCGCCTTTAACAACTTTAACTAATAAAACATGATAACGGCAACATATTACGTAAACACTACATTTGACATTAACACAGCCAAGTGGTTAAGGTATTTAATTTAGGGAGGATCCGAGGTCTTGGATTTGAGTCCCAATATTGACCAATAACTTTTAAATAGTTTTCTAGAGAATTGTTATATGTAAATGGATAGTTTATATAAATTGGTTATTGTGTCCGCGGTTTGCGGGTTTGTGAAACAATAAGACATGGAAAAAATAATTTTGTTAAGGGTTGAAAGAAAATTTGCTTGTGTTGCAGGGGTGTCTGTGATGACTTTTCAACAGGGGGTGGAACCAGCTTTCAGATAGTTACTGGGGGATGTACAAATATTCTCCCAAGTTTTTTTAGATTGGATAACTTAAAAGAACATAATGGTAGAAATAATGGAATTATAAATGATATAAGGATTTGATAAATGAAAAGAAAACTTGTAGAAGAAGATGAAGATATTAGCTTGTGAGCAAATGGTGGACTGATGAGGCATATAATGTAGAACCTATATACTGTTAAATGATGGCCTGGAAAAACTTCCTGGTATACTCTTGCAGTTTTCAATGACATCAGTTTTGGCAAATAGGATCAGGAATTTCAGCAGACGACATTTGAGCATCGGCAATTCATAGAGTTTTGGAAAGAAGACGAACAATGATAACAATTTGCTGGCAAGCATGGAAACTTCAAAGCCAAAGCTAGTGGAACAAATGGGACTAGATACCCCTATAGACCTACCTGTAAGGCAATCTAACAATTTTGTAGCCTGGTCGGGAGACAACTTGTTGGTTAGTTTGTTTCTACAAGGTGCTTAGTAATGTGAAGTCAAGTGACTGAACATTATAGTTATGATTTTGAGTTGGGGAAGGACTAATATATATGGTGATTTGACACATGTTTCTTAGACGCAAGATTCATGCACATACAGACACGATACTAATTCGGATTTTAGAAAATTTATGATATGGGTGCTATATATATAGTATATATATATATATATATATATATATATATATATAACAAGGATTACATTATAACGAACTCTAGCAAACACTTAAATGGACCAAAAACCATAGTTTAAAGTATCGGCCGATACCGATCCGATACGGCCGATACCGATACAGTTTGGCATGTCCCGATCCGATACCGACCGATACCCGATACTGACTGATACCGACATTAGAGGTCTCTTTTCCAGTCAATTCGGCAAAAAAATTTGAATTAAAAAGACCAATTAGAAAGGATGTAAAAGCATAATAAGGTTGTAAAAACATATAAAAGAGGAAAACTTATCTATCGCATATGAATCAATCGACAATGATGACTACTATTTCATTCAATATCAAAAATACTAAGAAACAATACTGAAATACTTTAAATTATGCAGAATTGTATAAAATACATTCTCTAAAATGTTAATAATTTACTAATAGTTGTTTTCTTTCCGATACCAAAAAATCCGATACTCCGATCCGAAACCGCCGATACTACCAATACCGCCGATCCCGATACTCATAAGAATGGTCCGATTCCGATACCGATACTTTGAACCTTGCCAAAAACTACAATAACAAGTATTGAACAATTAGAAGTATACCTTATAATTCACCAAAAATAATATAATATGAAAATAAAAGGTCAATATAAATATTTTCGGACTAGACCAAAAACTGACCAAGAAAATAAAAAGGATCAGGCCAAAAACATGTTTTGAAAAAAAACAAAAAAAAACTAAAATCTAGACATTTTTTTTCTTTGGCCACATAATGCTTATTCTACCCCGCATAATTCCATCCACCGCTTAGAATGCATAATATACTGAATTTTTTTTTGCGGTGGCCTATGCTCACTTTTTAACGTATATATATATATATATATATATATAGAGAGAGAGAGAGAGAGAGAGAGAGAGAGAAATATTAGGTGAGAAACCATATTAGAGAAATATTAGGTGAGAAACCAAATTTGGATCTTTGGATTATATCTAATGGTTGAGATAAAAAAAATGGTTAGTGAAAGTAGATTTTTAAAAGAATATTATCTGCCCAACACTATTCTCAATAATAAACAGTGTTCTAAATGGCATCCGCCTGGCAGTCTCTCTCCGCACCGATTTTTGATATCGGTGGAGTAGGCGGCTAGTGAAGCTTTGGCGGCGTAGTTAGGCGCCTAGGCGGAGCAATACCTAACGAGATGTTTTGACCAAACAGTTTTGCAAACATTATGGGCCTATGGTTCACTTTTACAAGACTAAAACTTAATAAATCTTTGTTCTACAACATAGTTATGCATGAAACATTCTTAAAATATGTATATAATGCAAAATCTGTGATAAAATAGTAAAAAATGACCAAAATGTATCATCCGCCTCTGCGGCGCCTAGACGGTAGGCGGATTCTTTCTGCCGCACACCCGCCTACCGCCGTTAAGAACTTTGATAATAAACGTTTCCAAATTTAGAGACCTTATCTGTAACGGAATTTTTCTTTTTCTGACCATAATTCTTAACCCGTTGATGGCATCTGGTTCCGTTGACCGACAAAAACTTTCGACATTGAGATTTACATATGAGAAACACATTTTAATGAATTCCTCATCCTTCGGCGACGTTGTGGAGCCAGCTGACGGAGACACCTTATTCTTGTTCTCAATCCTTCGGTGACGTTTTTCCTAGTATTAACTTGCAGGAGAACCAACTGATTGTAGACTCTTCGGCCCTGTTCGAAAAGTCTAAGCCAATTAATTCGATAGTTCTCGTGTTGAACGAGATTGCATAAATTAGAATGGGAACCTGCATTACTTGGACATGGCTATAACGAGCTATGTGGGAAGGTAGAGTGGAGTGGTGAGAAATATTCTATGCCAATAACAAGTGTCACACGAAATTTGCATGCATGCTGGATCGACAGTTTCCATTATTTTCTTAGTTCCCATTCACTGTCATTTTGTTCTTTGTATTTTATGATGAAAGTGTGAGACCTATGACTTGTATTTGACTTTGGTGGTATGAACAAAATTAAGGAGAAACATACTAGTGAACACGACATCGACGAAGGATCGAGACTTTCAGACAGGACCAACGCGTCTCTAGATTTTTGGGGGGGGGGGGGGGTGTTGGATTTGAAGGACTGGACCTGTTAATTGGCAGTTGGAACCAGATGCCATCAAAGGGTTTAGAATTGTGGTCATGAAAGGAAATTTAATCGTTAAAGTGAAGGTCTCTGGAAATGGAAGGATTTATTATTGATAATTGCATAACATTCTTTTAAAACTACTAAAATTAATCTCAACCATTAGATTTAATCCAAGGATCCAAATTTGGATTCTCATCTAATATTTGTTTCTCACTGGAACCTAACACCCCCCCCCCCCCCCCCCCCCCCCCCCCCCCCCACCACACACACACACACACATTTTTCATGTTTTGGGTAGTACCATATTCCAAAAGGTTATAGAAAGGATTTGATTCGAAGAATATTACTCTTGTATCTCAAATATGTTTGGCACGATCACGACCATGCAAAATCACTTTCCAATCATGTTGTCTCTTTGGAGCTAGGCATGGGCAAGTCATATCCAACACAACTGTTGAGGAACTGTCCTGATGGATACATGACAGATATGGACAGGGATATGATCCTACGAAGGACGATCCATGCAACATAGTTTGAGACAAAGGAGATTACCGTATCATAGATGGGTTGGGAAAGTATTGCTATTATATTAGAGTTTGTGTCAATGGTGTTGCTGATTGTGGATGTAAGATATGAGTGGTCTCAGAAAGCAATTTATGCTGGGATGCTTCCTAACGTGACTTAATTCTGATGTGTTCATTATGCATCATAAGAAGTCATTACAAACTATATTTTGAAGCAAAAACCAGGCTATCACTAGTTAACAATTGTCCTAGCTAAATCCTCCTGGTAGTTGTGTAGTCTTAGTTATTTTCCTGTTTGATTTTTGACTTTCTTTTTGCAGCCAACTGTTGACATCAAGACAGTGCTATCTCAACTTATGGATAGATTATCAAATTATGCTTCCTCCAGCGCAGAAGTGAGTATTCTACGGGCTAGCTAAATAAATGGGATTTAAAGATTCCTTTCTTATTTATAACTGCTGCAGGTACTACCAGAATTCTTGCAAGTGGAAGCTTTTGCTAAATTGAGCAGTGCTATTGGAAAGGTAAATATTCTGCTTGAGATATGCAAACTGATGGGAATGTACACAACTGTAAAGTTTATATATATATATATATATATACGACAAACTGTAAAACATAAGATCCATATCTAGTCCAGGCTAGGTCAGAATGGCCATTCAGCAAACCAGACAGGCTTGGAGTTGCAAGTACCGCTCCCTGTCAGGTTTTCATTCCAAAAGTTGCCTGATCTGGCCCATTTGCAGCCCTAGATCCAATCAGTCCTAATCCATTTCATGTTTGGATTGTAGAATTCCTGACCTTTGTCCATACCGTGTATACTTGGATTTGGATTTGGTTTGTGGATACGTAAGTTTATTTCCAAAACTATGTTAATTTGTATGTTTAACCAACAGTTAGTCATATACAAGTCTATCTTGGAAGGAATGCCTGTGCTAAGTGACTAAAGTAAATCTTACACATCCACGGATATATGATAAGGTTTGGGCTTAAAAGATGTATACATGTATCGGATATGACAATACTAGATTGAACTGCGTTCAAGGATCTATACCTGATTTACGGATTAACGTACTGCAAGAGAACCTCTTTCTCATTTCATTTGTCTTCCCCAACCATTTTTGCCGTCACTGTTTATGATTTTAGCTTCAGTGTTGGTGGGGTGTAAATTTTAGCAAGATACAAGTGGAAAGGGTAAAGAAAAGAGGATAGAGTGAAATAAAGTGAAGACTGATCCAGTATATATTAATTTACTAGCCGCAGCCTTTGTCCATTCTCCGACGAGAGGTGGTATCAGAAGAACAAATGGGAGATTAAACCTCCAGCAATACTGACCCCATACACATGTGCATATGAGTGCGTGCAGGTGTAAGGAGGATAAGTATTATGTAGGCACTGTCAAAAACATAAAGAGAATGGACATACTGCATGGTGGACCGTCTTAACAAATGATCCACATTGTCAAACGTGTAAAGCATATGCAAAATCTTGTATTTCAACATATTTACACATTCTAATCTTCCCCTGGATTACGTTTTACTACTAATAGCTCCTTATGCTTGGTTCTCAGCTCCCTTACCAATGGGGCAGACTAAGCCAACATAAGATAATTCTATTTCTAGAGGATTTAAGGGTTATGGATTATAATGCTGAGAGTCTCTATCTCTATCATACCTATGAGTTTTTTTTTTTTTTGAGGTTGCACACGTACGCACGAGTAGTGTGCTCGCGTGTGTGCACATGCATAAATGTGCCCAAGATTCGTGTACGTGTAGTCTATGCGTTGATTTGTGTATGAGTACTTATGTAGATGTTTGAGCAAATCCAATTACACTAAAATATCACTTTTTTGCATTTTTCTGGCAGGTCATTGAAGCACAGGTTGACATGCCTGTGTTTGGAGCAATCACTTTATATGTTTCACTTCTTACTTTTATCCTTCGTGTCCATCCTGATCGACTGGATTATGTAGATCAAGTGCTGGTATGTGCAATTACTTATAACTATGTTTATGCGTAGCTCAGTTGCCTTAAACATGAAGAGGATTTTGAATGATTTGTTCTTAGTAGATAGTGTTTTCATCAAGAATCCAAATTTATGCAGGAAACACCCATACAAAATATACTTCCGAAATCTGTCTTAATTTTTATAGTAAACTTTTCGAATAATCTGAAGCTATGCTGCAATCAACTTATTTATATCTCCCTTGCTTCATCATCTGCACCTCATGCATTGACTTATTTGAAATTTAAAACTGGTTATTCCATGACATGTTGAAACAGGGAGCTTGTGTTAAGAAGCTTTCAGGAAAAGCTAAGCTCGAGGATAGCAAATCAACTAAGCAAATTGTTGCACTTCTTAGTGCTCCATTGGAGAAGTATAATGATATCGTCACTGCATTGAAGCTGTCTAACTATCCGAAAATCATGGATCACCTTGATACTGCTACAAATAAAGTCATGGCAGTGGTCATTATCCAGAGCATAATGAAGAACAACACTTGCGTATCCACTGCTGATAAGGTAGGTCCATATCCTATTTTCATTTATTTCTAAATCAATCAACAATACCATTATTGGCTGTTTCTTTTTTCTAGGTGGAGTCTTTGTTTGTATTAATTAAAGGAATTATAAAGGATATTGATGGGACTCCAGATGATGAGGTGCACATTGAAATAAATATTACTTTATGAATGTTAACATTTTTCAGATAATTATATTCCGTACTGCATGGTAGTGCTTTTGGAATATGGCTTAGGCAACAGCTATTGCCCAAACCGGCAATGCATGCAGCGGATCATGCTGCCTTTGCTGACCTAGTGAATTTCTTACCCATGTTTCAACTTCATACAGCTTGATGAAGAGGATTTCAAGGAGGAGCAGAATTCTGTTGCACGTCTGATTCACATGTTGTATAATGAGGATGCTGAAGAGATGTTGCAGGTAACCAACAAGATTTTATGTGCTTTCTCCTTTTGTGAAAATCTGCATTGTGAATCATGCCATTGCTTGCCACTATCTTTTCACAATGTTCAACAGGACTCTAATGAGCGTTTTTTTTTTTTTTTGCATTGGGATTATATTTCAAGTTTCAACCTTTGATGAACAGGGACTATGATCATTGACGTTGAATAGTTTGAACTTAGGAAACCTACTCGTAGATAATCTATAAATTTAACATCCAAACATAAAGAGAAATATCTATAGAGTTGTTAATTAAAGGTCAAACATAGATGAGATCTCTGCTGCATGGTTTCTCTTGAAGTCGGTGAAAAAGAGTTTTTTACTCTAAGATACAGCCTTTGTGAAATTGGTTTTTTGTAGTTGGATGCTCCCTTTGGGTTAGAGGTACCTTTCTGTACTGATATGTTAAATCATTTTTATAATGTGTTCATCTTTTTGTACTGGCTTACTGGAAGTAAAATTTTGATCACATGCAAGAGTATGCTTTAAGTAGATTCCTAAGTAGTTTCAATCTCTAGACATGGGAAACTCAGTTAATCTGGTTTACTTTATTGCATGAAACAATAAGCGATAGGCAAGTATGTCTTATGGGTGAGACCTTATTTGAGTAATTTGTAGATGAGCTCACACAGTATGACCAGAAGGATAGATCTACCAACCTGTCAATTAGCCTCTAGGCTAGGAATTTGACACCACCGAAGAGGCCTGAAGCCAAGTTCACAGCCAGTCATAAAACCATTGTCAATTGTTTGTGGAGCTTTTTTTTTTTGTGGCTGTATATATAGCTGACTCCATCATGACGTGAGAAGGCTTGGATGACTACAAAGATCATGATATTGATATAACAACACCAAAGTCTTGAATGCCAGGGAAATATCTCGCAATGAATAAACATCGATTTATATCTGGTTTGTCTACTTTAGATTTCTCTCCCGCCACCCTCTCCCCCTCCCCCTCCCCCCATGCCTGATGTTTCGTATGTGTACAAATAGCTGACACCATTGAAGACGCCTGAAGCCAAGTTCACAGCCATTCATAAAACCATTGTCAATTGTTTGTGGAGTTTTTTTTTGGCTGTATAGCTGATTCCATCATGATGTGAGAAGGCTTGGATGACTACAAAGATCATGATATTGATATAACAACACCAAAGTCGTGAATGCCAGGGAAATATCTCGCAATGAATAAACGTGGATTTATATCTGGTTTGTCTACTTTAGATTTCTCTCCTGCCACCCCCTCCCCCCGTGCCTGATGTTTCATGTGTACAAATAGCTTGATGTTTGCTTTGATACCAATTTCCATTTAAATACAATTTCTTCTTGTGGTTATTACTCACTTTTATTAGATTGTAAGTCTTCTTTGGTAAAAATCCATGTTGATTATGGTGACCGATTTTTTCAGATTATATGTACTGTGAGGAAGCATATTCTTCTTGGAGGACCGAAGCGCCTGCCTTTTACTGTACCCCCACTTGTGTTCTCTTCCCTTAAGGTCTGTACTTGTTTTTTCAAAATATATAATTTGGGTTTTGTCTTTGTGATGTTTCTGAAATTCTGAATGTGTTTGGTTGCCAAGAAAGCAAGGGAAAGAAAACTGAAATGAAACATATATAAATAGTATCTCCTTCTAAATAATCGTTTTCCTCACTTTTTACTGAACCAAAGACTGCTTGAATGACTCTTTTGTCTGTGTTAAATGTTACCGTAGTTCTGCATTTTTTTTTTTCATAGATGGTAGTGGGATCACTATGTTTGTTTGATTCATAAGTAGTATCCACAATGTTCTCCTTTGTATTTTAATTGCAGAGCTAACTAATTAATTGATCTAGCATGGGACATGCATATTATACTAGTGAACTCATACTGCATCATTTGTTTTCGCACTTAATTTGTTTTTGCTCCTTAACCATAGTAAATATAAAGTTGATATCTTTTAACAGTCATAGTTGGGAGGAAAGAGCTTTTTCAAGAGAATTGACGAATTCTATGACGGCAAAAGTTTGAAGATATGAAATTAATTACATGTTGAAGCAGTTGGTTATCACTTAGCAGGCAGAACTTAATGATATTCTAGATAATCTCATATTATTTGCTAATTGCTGTTCATGGGTGATTCACATATACTGATTATATTTATTATGACATGCTTTGGAAACGATTCATGTGAAATCTGATGCCCCTTCTGTATTCTACCCCTTTCTGACTATGTAGCAGAGAAACTCAACAGGTCAAAATTAGATTCCATGACTCGTCCATAATGCAATTTTCCTTTTGGAACTATAATATGCTCAATAGTCAGCCTGTTATGATTCACTGTCAGATCTCGAGGCCTGGATGCTAAAATGCTCTTTGATCAGAACTAGACATGGATTGGGATGTGAAGTATCTAGTAATGCATACTTTATTTATGATTTCAATGATTTATTTATATTTTCTCATACGATCCAATAATCCAATAAAGTTGACTTTGCATACTTACAACAACATTAATGCCTTTATACAAAAAAATTGGATCAGTTATTTGGACAATTTTCTTGTCTCCACCAAGGTTCATGTCCTCTGTAACAAAACCATATCCTTCTTTACAGCCTCAATATATGTTTGTTTAGGCCTATCCTAGTTCTAGCGGCGCCTTTAACTAAGATTCTGTCGCTCCTGTGATGCATGCAGAAACAAAATAAACGTCAAAATATTACTTCCAATCGACAGGGGGACTTCATTGTTTACTTCATGTTTGAGCTATAATATGACACATACCTTCCCCTCACAATCTCTTTAGGCCTATCTTATAAAACTAAAGAAGGATCAAATTTTAGAAAGAAGTCAATCATTTTCCAACTGCCATTGTAAATCAATTTAGTCTTCTGCTAGCTGCAGTTTTTGTATGAAATTAATGGCTTCTTTCTAGATAAGAGAAGATTCAACTGTAAATAAAACTTCTCTTTGTGGCAGAGAAGGGTCAAGAAAATCCTTGTGAAAGAAGGGTTGTTTAAGGTCACCGTTGGTAAGGACAAAACCTACCGATATGACAGGTGATGCATGGGATGGCATGAATCGGAGGGCACATGACAAGATAAGAGCTTTGTATGGTGGATGAGGTGATGTATAATATTATCTTAGAGATTGCTGCGGCCTATTTATGGTTGAAACTAGAGGCTTGTATATGACAGTCGTTGTCTAATAAGTTGTACCTCAAGAAGCAACACTACAATGTACGCATTAAGGGATCCAAATTCTGAGTCATCTGAACAACTTGGACAAAATTGTTATTTATTTTCTATATCTCGAAGAAAGTTTGAGGAGGACAAGACACTTTTACTCCTATCTTTGCTTTCCTTTTCTTGTAAGTATTTGGAGACAACGATCATTTATCACAAGGAGACTCTTGAGATGGAAGAGTTGACAACTAACTCTTCTTAATAGTGAGATTATGAAGAGGCCAAATCCAATTGTGTCGTAATCGAGGTTGATTGCCAATGAAATGGGAAGCTTGAAGAATAAGGATGGAGGCAAGAGTAGCCGAGGGTGTAACCTCCACTTTTTCCAAAATATATTTTTAATTTTTTTAATTGTTATTGATTAGGATTAATTAGTTTATAATTAATGATTAGTTAATTAATTCTAATTAGTGTTTAGTTTAGGGTTAACCTATGTTTAGGTTAATGGAAGTGTTATGTTTAGGTTAGGGATTAATCATGGATTAGAAAATATATAGGCGATTAGCTTTCCACCTCTTCAAAAACAAATATCTAGATACTTTTGATCCTACCTCTTCATGATAAAAATCTAGGGGTAAACTTGTAAATTCCTTCTCACATCTTCAAACAAAGATCAAGGGGGGCTTGCATGAGAATATACACAACACCTAGTAAACTCCCACCCCTTCATTCTTTTCATCCCACTTCACTTCTTCTTCTCCACTTCTTCTTCTTCTTCAAATTCCTTCTTCCCAAGTTCCTTCCCCACAACCCTAAACACTTCCAAGATACCTCCAAAGTGGAGCCAAAAGCTTGAGGGCTCAAGGAGGTTTGTTAGAGAAAGCTTGAGGCTAGAGGGAGAGCTTGAACCTAGCTCTTGAAACCAAATTCATTTGTCGTACTTGGGAGCCCTTCCCAAGAGGTAAGTCCTTACTTTTCACTTAGACTTTTAGTGTAAAAAATTACTCTAAAACCCATAGAAAATTTATTAATCCCTAGGTTTAATTTCTAATAAGGATACTTGGTAGTATCATGAACTTTAGTGTTTAAATGGAAGGGTGTGTTTGGGAATTCTATTGTGTTTGTGTATAAATATACACAAGAGTATTAGATGAATATATAAAGAGTAAATACACATATATATGTGTATGTGTATTATTAATAAAGAAGTGTGTATATATATGCATGTGGGTTTGTGTTCATATATATGTATATAAAAAGTGAGATATATATATATATATATATATATATATATATAGAGAGAGAGAGAGAGAGAGAGAGAGAGAGAGAGAGAGAGAGAGAGAGAGAGAGTATTTATATGTATGTGTGTGTGTGAGAGAGAGAGTATGATTATATATATACATATGTATATATGTATATAAAAAGAGATTTATATATATATGTATATGTATGAGAGTGTTTATATGTGTGTGTGTGTGTGAGAGAGAGAGAGAGTATGATTATATATATGTGTGTGTGTGTGTGTGATTATATATATATACATATGTAAAGAGAGATGTTTATGTATATATATATGTGTGAGAGTATGATTATGTATATATACATATGTAAAGAGAGAAGTATATATATATATATATATATATATATATATATATATATACTCAGTATATATGTATATACTCAGGCGCGCGCGTGCACACACACACACACACACACACACATATATATATATATATATAAGTGTGTTGCGTATGTTTTAAGGGGGAGAGTGCTGGAAGTGCAAAAAACAGCAGCAACAGCCGCCTCCAGCATTAGCAATTGCAGCATTAGCAGCAACATCACCATCATCACTTTCCTCATCATCATTTTGATCAAGGGGTTGAGATGTTAGTATGTGCGTTCAGGAGAGTATTCAAGAGTGTTAGTGTATGGATGAGTTATAATACTAAAATTAGTATTGTGATAAGTATTTAGTGTAGGTATTAAATACCAAGGTAATTGAACCTAGAAACCAATAACTTAGTAAATATGTTGATTTAGATTATCATATCGCCTATTGACATGATAATTCTTAATATAGGTTAGTTGGACCTCGTTACACTCTTTTTCATATCATCACACTACGGCAGACGAGTACATTCTCTGATTGTTTTCAGTATCCTGATAGTTTATATACTTCATGTTCTAGTTATGTTTTACTTGAATTCTGACACGCTTGTTACACGGATTGGTATTCTCTGGATCTCAAGTTAGGATATGTTGCTTTTTCTGTTGTTACATAGACCTTGATCATCGTGGTTGTATTTAGACCTTGTATCGTGATTCCCGTGTCGTGACTCGAGACCATGCTTTACTAATCGGGGTTGGGAAAATACTAGTTAGATGTGTGATCAATCTCGTATTTAGACCATGTTGTAGTGTAGACCTTGTGGATGGCTCTTCATGCACTTCACGTATGATTGAGCCTGATTCTTATTTAGACCTTGATTCACCATGCTGATCACATGTCGAAGATAGTATTTTAAATCACGTAGATGTTTACTGTTTTTCTGGTTTACTCCATACTTGTCGATGTATGCGATATTTACTTTTACAGTTTTCTCTTTGCATGTCCTGCTTGGTCGCATGTTTACAGTCTTTCATGTATTTCATTACTATTACTGTCTTATAGCTTCTACCATATATTGGAACTGCTTTCATTGATGTACTTTCGCTCCAATCCTGACATGGACACGTTAAAATTTTTAGGAGATGACATCGAAAACCTGTGCTCTACATACTACGGTCCCCAAGAGGACTACATAGCTGAGTTAGATCCTGCTCGTCAGGAGTGATTACAGTGGAGATCCAGACTGTGACCGTCTAGTTATCTAGTTAGCTAGTTTTCCTATTTTAGCATTTGTCCGGATTTTGTCTCCGGTAGTCTACTGTCTTATGTAATACTTTTGGATTTAGACTCTTTGAAGTTGTTTGACTTCAACTATGAGACTCGATAATTTTATAAGTCTTAATGTTCGTTTTGTTCTTTCTGGTGTTATGTTCCTTAGAAATATGATTTGAGTACTTTGTTTTATTTAATATATATTACGTAAGTTGTTGGATATTTGTAACTTATTAGACATCGTTCTACCACCGACACTGCCGCGTAGGCTGGACGTACCTACGTACTTGTGTCCGAATTATCGGATGCGGGTCGTGACACGTTTTTGTGGTGGCTCATGCAGGTCCGTCATCACATACTACTGTGATGTCGTGGTAGTCTCCCGAAATGGGTACACTACTGCGAGCCTGCGATAGAATAAAATTGATGAATATAGGATATTAGGAAGAAGAGAGTAATTCAATCACATACTTGAAAAATTTTCATTCTGGTTTGAAATTTGCTTAACTCTTGTTCAAATTTCATATGTATTCGATACCTTTTTAACTATCCTTGGTTAAATGTCTAATCTTGTGCCATTTGATATTTTTTTGGGTTTTCATATGAATAAAATTGATGAATATAGGATATTAGGAAGAAGAGAGCTCCCTTTCCGCAGCAGCCACAAAGGCAGATACAACAGGCCCTAGGCTGTACTTACTGTAAGAATCTATGGCATACCTGGGAGACCTGCAGGAAGAGGCTTGGAGCATGTCTTTACTGCAGTTCCACAGGGCATCAGATGAGGGATTGTCTCTTAGCTCCTCATCATCGAGCTCAGGATATAGCTTCTGCCCAGACAAGTCCAGTTAGGCCACCTGTGGCACAACATCATCCCCAATATCAGCAGAGGGGTGCACCTCAACAACATTTGTTCTTCTCAATTACTGACGATATGTTAGCATGTTTTGTTCTTCTCAATTCAATTTTAGCTATTGATCTGTTTGATTCTATAACATCTTATAGTTTACATCAATAATTTTGCTAAATATTGCTAGTAATAAAATCCTTGTTAGAGACTGCAATATCATGACCAGTAGAGTTATAACTATGTATGTTGGATAACAAATGAATATATATATATATATATATATATATATATATATATATATATATAGATGATTTTAAAATACGACCGTAAACCATGAATGGTACGGGATTACAACTATAGTGATGATTGAATATAGGTTACCCTATCCTAGAGAGCAGAAGACAAGATGTGAAAACGATACCCTATCTGGTGAGTCGTGAAGTATTTTTTACCCCTTTTCATTTCGTGCCCACATCCATCCTTAAATTCCGAGGATGAAATTCTTCTAAAGGGGGTAGATTTGTAACCTCCACTTTTTTCAAAATATTTTTTTAATTGTTATTGATTAGGATTAATTAGTTTATAATTAGTGATTAGTTAATTAATTCTAATTGGTGTTTAGTTTAGGGTTAACCTATGTTTAGGTTAATGGAAGTGTTATGTTTAGGTTAGGGATTAATCATGGATTAGGAAAATCTAGGTGATTAGCTTTCCACGTCTTCAAAAACAAATATCTAGATACTTTTAATCCTACCTCTTCATGATAAAAATCTAGGGGTAAACTTGTAAATTCCTTTCTACCTTTTCAAACAAAGATCAAGGGGAGACTTGCATGAGAAGATACACAACACCTATTTAACCCCCATCCCTTCATTCTTTTCATCCCACTTCACTTCTTCTCCACTTCTTCTTCTTCAAATCCCTTCTTCCAAAGTTTCTTCCCCACAACCCTAAACACTTCCAAAACTCCTCCGAAGTGGAGCCAAAAGCTTGAGGGCTCAAGGAGGTTTGCTAGAGGAAGCTTGAGGCTAGAGGGAGAGCTTGAACCTAGCTTTTGAAACCAAATTCATTGGTTGTACTTGTGAACCCTTCCCAAGAGGTAAGTCCTTACTTTTCACTTAGACTTTTAGTTTAAAAAATAACTCTAAAATCCATAGGAAATTCATTAATCCCTAGGTTTAATTTCTAATAAGGATACTTGGTAGTATCATGAACTTTAGTGTTTAAATGGAAGGGTGTGTTTGGGAATTCTATTGTGTTGGTGTATAAATATACACAAGAGTATTAGATGAATATATAAAGAGTAAATACACATATATATGTGTATGTGTATTATTATTATTAATAAAGAAGAGTATATATATGCATGTGGGTGTGTGTTCATATATATGTAAATAGATGTATATAAAAAGAGAGTTATAT